>CAHIKZ030004234.1:70000-97500 GCA_903632075.3 Acanthosepion pharaonis
GTTAAATGCTTTCACGGGAAGACGCCGTATATTTGATTACACACCCCGACAAAGTTTGTTTAAGAGGAGACATCCACAGTTCTCTCATGGCGCTGGGGGATGTAGCTTTTATAGTTGAATCTTGCCGCATTTAACCATTTCCGGTCGGACATTAACCGTTAAAATGCGAACCGGCATTCCGTACCCGACAAATTTGCATAGTTTAAAATATATTCCAATCATATTGCTGTCGGTTGAAAATCCCGTCCAGCCATCTTAATGCACACTAGCACAGCTGCACAAGTTATGCAGCAAATCTTCCTGAGCTAGCTATTGCTCATAGACAGTTACTACAGTCGTGGGATCAGTTGTGCCAGTCCAAAACAAGGCTATTAAAAGCGTAGCCTACTTATTCTATACAGGGACGAGTGGTCGCTGTTCAAGTGCAGGTGGTAGCAAAGATATCAAACGCTGATTTACAGAAAGCACGAGTTTTTACATCTTGAGAGACGTGATGGAAATTCTGCTCCCTCACTTTTGATCTTGTGCCAGACGTATGATAATTTGATCGGTGATTTTCTACATGCACTCGTTCGGAAGTTGACCATATTGCGTGATCAGTGCACTTTCAATGTATTTTCGGCTTAGTGCATAACTTTCTGTTCAAATCAGGCTGGCATTTATTCGGTCAAAATAATAAACGAGACGCGTACTCAGAATAGCGTTTCAACATTATCTCTACTTTTGTTTTATATTATTTTATATCACACAACCCATCCATCCATCTATATATATATATATATATATATATATATATATATATATATATTTTTATATATCAAGAACAAGTTTAGTGATATAGCATTTAAGGATGAAACAGACTGTCTCCGGTGGGTGTTGAAGTCATTGGGCACTTATATATATATATATATATATATATATATATATATATATATATATATATATATATATATGAAATATATATATATATATATATATATATATATATATACTTTTATATATATATATATATATATATATATATATATATATATATATATATATATATATATATATATATATAAAAAATATATATATATATATATATATATATATATATATATATATGCAATTTATTATATATATTATTTATATATTATATATACGCTGTACTTATTGGAAAGCGCTCAATATCAGATATAGACCTAACATATTTAATTGGATTGATGTGTGTTTGTAACCTAAGTTTCACGCTTTTATGATCGTCAGATAAACTCTGAGTATCTCAAAAGCTTGAAACCCATCCTCCCAAATTCACATCAATCCAACTAAATATATATATATATATATATATATATATATATATATATATATATATATATATATATATAATAACAAGGCTTAAACACTAATATTCCATGGTCATAATTTATTCCATTGGAATCGTAAATACGATCCAATTCATCAGACCTACAAATTCAAAAAGAAAACAGAAAAAACAACTCCGGAAATAAAAATAGAATTTAGAGATAGTGTAAGTTTGAGAGTGTGGGACGAATGTAAGAGCTAAAGAGAGGGGTAACAGACGAGAGAAGGTGGGAGATTAAAACTTAACAGAGAGGAGTTTAGGGAGGTGAGTTGAAGACGGTTTAAGTGAGAGAATTTACCACTAATATTATCTCTCTCTCTCTCTCTCTCTCTCTCTATATATATATATATATATATATATATATATATATATGTAAAAATATGCCGATATTTAAAGTAAAAGATACCAATATTTCAATAAAGATAAATTCTATACGTACATGATAGTAAAATCCTCGTCCTCTACGGCAAAAATGACAAACCTAGCCAGTTACATTTCTTCTTATATAATTTGTGAAGCAATATGAAGTAGCTGATACTTTAGTGATGTTGTGGAGGAACAAAGAGAGTTAACTCGTATTCATTAGTATCATTTTTGAGCGATCGTAATTTGCTTAAAGAAGAGACAACAGCGTGTCGAACGTAAATCAACCCGCTAGAAATTCAGTTCAATTAAATTAGTTTTGAAAACCTTTTCCGATATGGAACTGAACACAACTGGAGCGAATTTCCAGCTTGAATTTCTGCTTTATAAAAGAGAATAAAAGGCAAGTATCTGCGGTCAATCGGTGGCATCTATTACAAAAGTTCGGCAGCATTTGTACACTTGATTTAATTTTCAACATGGTGAAAAAAATTGCGCTTATTATACAGAAGTTAGAAATTGGGTAAAATTTGAAATTTAAGGCGAGCAGAAACAAATGTCAATGTTATTAATTGAATAACTGAACACACACATACACACACACATACGCGCGCATATATATATATGAATATAAAAGTGGGTAGTGAGATCAACCATCGACAGCCTGTTGAATGCTTTAATACAAATTTCCGACCACCAGATGGCGCTGAGGCATGAAACAAACTGTCGCTATTCGTGTTTACCTCAATATTCACTTTTATAATTACATGTACTTTATTCCTGAAATTGAGCACTGTTACTCATAAATATAGCATACCTTCAACCTATATTTGTATTTTATATATATATATATATAAATATATATATATATATGAGAGAGAGAGAGAGAGAAAGAGAGAGAAAGAGAGAGAGAGTGTGTGTGTGTGTGTGTGTGGATATAAGAGTCGACATTGCATGATGACCGTCAGTTTCACATCTCAGGCGATCTTCGGCCTATATATCCCTACTCTTTTCGGGGACACTAGTTATAGGCTATTAGAAATTTAGGGATGGGGAAGAAGGAAGAAATTCCAGTATGCAGCATATATATATATATATATATATATATATATATATATATATATATATCTTCACTGATAGCACATCTCGGAGTCTCATGCAGAACGAACCGCAAAGTTTATAGCTCTATTATATTGCATCGAGTACTATTTTATTAACAACAGCACTCAATGTGCGATATATATATATATATATATATATATATATATATATGTGTGTGTGTGTGTGTGTATGTGTAAGTGTGTGTGCATGTGTATGTGTGTGCATGTTTCGCTGAATATGACGAACACGGAATATATTGTAAGTTTTGTAAGTTTTTATAGAGTTTGGGAAAATGAATAAAACTTATAAAATATATAAAGAATTAGTCAAATGTACTAGAGACAATGTAAATAGACATTTATCTTCATTCTTCTTTGTTTTTATGTGCCATCTCCTTTCAGGACGTAGGCGATCATGGCTCTCCACACCTCCCCCTATCCCTTGCACCTCTTAACAAGTTCCTTCCCTCTGCTTCCTCCCCAGACCACGTTCTGTCAACCACTTGCTTAAGTCCGCCAGTTATGTCACGCGTTGTTTTTTCTTGTCTCTCTTTCCCTCTATTCGACCCATGAGTATCAGATTCTCCAGGCCGCCCTTCCTCATTATGTGTCCCAGAAACTTCAGCTGGCTCTTCCTCATATAAGCCTTCTCCTTGTTTACAACCTCTCTAAGACCTCATCGTTGTTCACACACACGGTCCATGACATCCTTAGCATCCTTCTGTAGAACCACATCTCCGTCGCCTCGAGTCTCTTCTTCATCTTTGCGTAAAGCATCCAATATTCGCTGACGTAAAGAAGGACATATATCACGTAACAGTTCAGTATTCTTTTCTTTGCTACCAAAGAAATCCTCCTGTCTCGCAGTACTCTGTCCAGCTTTCAGAATGTGTCCTTGGCCATCCCAATACCTCTATGGATCTCAGTGTCGCACTTACCTTCCTCTGCCAAGACGATTTCCCACATATTTAAACTTCCGCGTCTGCTAGATTCTCGTGTTCCCGTTCTTCAAATTGCATTTCGGGTTCATCTTTTTACTGATGACCATGCATTCTGTCTTTTTGTAGTTTATGCTTAGTCCCTTCTTCACACTCTCCGTCGCTACCTTCTGTAGGAGTTTTTTTTAATTTCTTTTCCGTGTCTGCTATCAGTACTGTGTCATCTGCGTATCTTATGTTGTTAAGATTGTGGCCGCCAATGCTAAATCCCAGTAGGGTTTCCAATTCTCTCAGAATTGCCTGGCTGTATAGGTTGAACAGATCGGGTTAGAAGACGCATCCTTTCCTTACGCCCCCATTCTATTTTCGTATATTCGCTGAACTCGTTCCTTCATTTCATTATAGATGTTATTATAGACACAACGTTTCGGTCAAATACCCTCTGACCATCATCTTCATACTTAACTTTAAAAAAATATAACGACGCTAGTATAAACTTTACTTTCTAAAGTCAAAGTATCTAGAGGGATTGTCTATTTTTCATTGTGTTGAGTACTTTTGGATAATTATATATATATATATTTAGTTCTAACGAAGATTATTAGTATATTTGTATTGTTTCCTATACTGTGATGTGTTCACTTATCTGTCCTTATCATGAGTTTAGGATGGATTGCATCTACTCGTTAGAAAAATGAATTTTATTTTACAGAAATTGTATTCTTTAAATTCTTAAAATAGTGTTCGTAAATAAAGCGCTCAATATCAATAAATATCTGCTGGGCGAAACTCAATCTTTGTTATTTTTATATAGAAATATATTCATAAGAATAGCAGAAATACCTAGAAAGAGAAAGGCTACTCACGCAGAGAATCATAAAGCAAGAAAAATAGGCAAATAATATATTTTTCTCCCAAAATATATGGAAATTTACAAGCAGAAACCGAAGCACATCAAAAATAGAATTTTTGTTTTAATCAGCTCACTTTATGCAACGCGATAATGCTACGAAGATGTAAAGGGTTACTGAAATATAATAGACTTTAGTGATGTGAATAAAAGATCAGAGCTTAAGAAGACAAAATTAGCGACTGGCGCTAGATTTAAACGTTTTAAACATTATAGGTGACAGAGGTGCAAGAAACCGGAAGAGAGTTACACAGACGAGAAGTGTGAGAAAAGAAACTATTAGAATAGAACATACGGTTGAATCGAGCTAGGTCAGCAGTAAAACGACGAGATCTAGAAACCAATCTAGCTGCACGCTTAAATTCGGGCAGTCGAGATACCAAGTCCGTCGGAACAATTACTCTGAAAATATTTGTAGAAAAACACACAAAGAAAACACGTCACGGTGGTGAGAAAGTGACTGAAGTCGAGATGCAAGAACAGGATCGATTACATTCCAGACCTTTCTTTGGATTTTGTCAAGCATCTTGAGATATATTGTAGAAGCACCACACCAGATATAGCAGCAATATTCAATGTACGGACGAATGGTATATATATATATATATATATATTCAATATGGATTCTGACGAGAAATATTGTCTGGCACAGCACAGTGAATCAACTTTTGTACCGGTAGACCTAACAAGTGATTCAATATAACCATCCAACTTTATCTCGGTGGAATCACGTGAGCTCAAAAAGACTCAAAGAGTTGTTCTTCTGGTGGTTAGCATCAGACATAGTGATGGCAGGCAGAAAAGGTTCTCTATACGGGTTAACTGAAAGCAGTTTTGTTATGAAGGTGTTAAAATTTATAATCCATACCTTGGTCCAGTTAACCACTGATAGGAGGTCATTTTCGAGAGCAGTTGTCAGTTTTATTTTGTCGAACTTATTGGTATTGCTACTAAGACACGGGTAAATAGTTGTGTCATCAGCATAAATACCAAATTGAGAAACACATGACATCGAGGAGGTCGTTGATGAAGAATACGAAACGACGTAGGACTAAGAATATAACTCTGTGGATCCCTACATTAACCTGAAAAGAACTAGAAGTGTGTCTGTTCAACATGACTTTCATTACACCATTATTTTTTTTTAGGAACGATTGGATTAAGACAAATATTCGTCTTCAGACAACATAGCCCTTGAGTTTGTCGAACACCTTTGAGATATCTAAATCTACGGTCCGTTTGCCGTTCTTATCTAAAGCCGGACAGATAAAACATGAGAGAAAAAATGGCTTACAACATCTAAAAACTACATAACCGTTACATAGAAAATCAAATAGCGATAATCTTTGAGTCTTTTTGAGCTCACGTGTTCCCCCGAGATAAAGTGGGGTGGTTATATTGAATCACTTGTTTAGTCTACAGATACAAAAGTTGGCTCACTGTGCTGTGCCAGACAATTTTTCTCGTCAGAATCCATATTGAATATATATATATATATATATATATATATATATATATATATATATATATATATATATAAACAAAGGTTCAGAACTACTTTTCAAATGAAGATACGAAAGCAAATTCTTCCTACGTTACATAAAACCACGCCAGAGATTAAATTAAAAAAAACATTTAATAAGATTAATTCAATATGAATTTACAACCGAAGAAAATATACGAAACAAATGCATTTAATATATAAAATAATAAGCAATCCAAAAGTCATTACTGTAAATAACTTAAGTTATTAGTCCTAATCAAAATAACTTGGAAGCGCTATTTTCTTGATTCTTATTGTCCTATATATTTTTGAAAATCCTTCTTGGAAATCCTGTCATTTAGTTCCAGTTTTTAAGAACTCTGGCGAAATGTCTCATTCTTCCGTCGGTCTATCAGTCTTCTACCTCATTTTGAGAAAATTCTAGAGTCTCTGGATAATTCTGAATTGGTTAAACATTTCATCTCGCATAAGCAATATGGCTTTCGCTTCTCTGGGTCAACTGATGATGTACTAACGATTAATGCTGAAAGAGTCTATCAAGCTTTAGATAAGAATGGTGAAGGTCGGGCTGTTGCTTTGGATATTGCGAAAGCATTTGACACGGTTTGGAATACAAGTCTTTTTGACAAGTTGAAAGATTATGGTATTTCTGGACGAATTTTGTGAACTGATTCAGTCTTTCTTGTCAAATCGTGAATTGAATGTTTCTTTGAGTTGTTACTCTTCGAGATCTTTTTTTGCATTCATGCAGGTGTTCCCAAGGGTTCTATTATTAGGACTACGCTATTTTTCATATACAACCATCTTGACGCCATCAATTCTCAACTCAGTGTCTATGCTGATGATACAAGTATTTACTCCTGCCTTAATAGTAAGTCTAATCGGTTCAATAAGACTTAACTGTCAGCTGATCTAAACAGTGACCTACAACCTGTTATTAAATGGGGCAAGGAATGGCTTGTTAATTTTAACGCCTCAAAAACGAAACTGATCTCTTTTAATCGTCTGAGAGAACTTTTTTTACCTTCTATCAGCATGGCCGATGTTAACTTCCAGGAGTGTAACTCATTGTGCCTTCTCGGACTTTTTCCGCTGACATGAAGTGGAAAGATTATATTGAATTACTTGTTAAGTCTCTCACTAAGAGTTGGTTAACTAGACAGTTTTTCACGCCAGAATCTATCTTACATATTTATAAATCTACCATTCGTCCTTGCTTTTACTATTGATGCCATATCTGGTCTGGTGCACCTGCTATGCATTCAGAAATTCTTGATAAAATCCAAAGAAGATTCTGCAATACTACTGGTCTTGACCTGGTATCACGGCTTCAGTCACTTTCCATCCGCTATAAAGTAGCGTTCCTCTGCCATTTCTATAAATACTTTCACGGTAATGCTTCTGATGAATTTTCCTCTATGGTACCTTGACTTGTATAGTCAGGGTAACACAGAATTTGTAAAATCGTGGCACAAAAGAGGGAAGCTCATGAGAACTATTACCATGAAAAAATATTTTTTTTAAGCGTTTCCCCCCAAGCAAGGCGGGAAGTCACTAGGACGCAAGGGGTTAAAGAAGATTTGGAGCAAGATCAGATAGGAGTGATAGAGGAAAGGATGAGAAGGAAAGTGGATAGATCAAGGAAACTGGAGATGTCGATTGACATTACATTTGAATAGTTGGAGATTATAGCACTCAGGGAAAATGGAATAGGGAAGGGAGTTCCACAGGCAAGAGGTGCGAGACATGAAGCTATTGGAGTAGAAGAGACGGCTACATTTAATAGTTTCGACAGTGAAGGGGTGAGAGCGGGATACCAGCCTCGTAAGGCGCTTGAACTCATGAAGTCTGGGAACCAGCGAATGCAGCTCCTCGGAGCAATTACCATGAAAGTATTTGTAAAAAAGACAGAGAGAGGCAACGGCGCGTCTGTGTGAGAGCGACTGTAGACGAGATTTGTAGAAAAAGCACAGGGAAGCTGCATTACGGTGGTGGGAACGTGACTGAAGCTGAGATGCCAGGTTAGGGGCGATACTATTGCAGATTATTCTTCGGATTTTATCAAAACTCTCTAAATCTATAGCAGAAACTCCAACCCAAATGTAAAAGCAATATTCAATGCATGGACGAATAGTAGAATTTTAAATGTGCAAGACGAATTCTGCCGAGAAAAACTGTCTAGTCCGACACAGTGAATCAAAGTTTCCTTGCAGCAGACCTAGCAATTAATTCACTATTATCTTTCCACTTCATGTCAGGGGAAAACACTAGGGAAAATATCGAAACGGAGTGTGAGAAAAGCCATCAAATATCAGAACAATATAGAACAGTTATCTGGGCTGGAAGTGCCTAATTCTGACTTTATACTTCAAAAGGGTATACGCGGCCTTGTGGCCGATGAATTACTTGCCACTCTACGAAACGTCGCCTGCCGCTCGCCACTCGATGGCTATTTCCTTGGCAAATGTTCTGACGAGGTATATTCCATAGTTTCACCAGTTCAGACATTTGCTGTGATGCAACGTATACTCTTTTTCCCATCATATTCCATTGGTAAGGAGGAAGTTCCATTAGGATTACATCTTCCCAAGAGCTTCTGCTTTGTAGAAGAGATTTTAATCTTATCTTCTTGAAACATATCTAAGGCCAATAGTTTGATCTCTTCCATATACACATCATCGACAATTCTTACGTCCATAAAACAACCCCATTCAAAATTCTTCTATTTTGAGATTTTTGTGCGAAATTTACTTAGATTTAACATTGGTTGCATTTACTTAGATGTACCATTGAGTGCATTTACTTAGATGTAACATTGGGTGCATTTAATTAGATGTAACATTGGCTGAATTTACTTAGATGTAACATTGGGTGCATTTGCTTAGATGTAACATTGGGTGCATTTACTTAGATGTAACATTAGTTGCATTTAAAGGATGTAACATTGGGCGCATCTACTTAGATGTAACATTGAGTAAATTTACTTAGATGTAAAATTGGTTGCATTTACTTAGATGTAACATTAGGTGCATTTATAGGATGTAACATTGGGTGCATTTACTTAAATGTACCATTGAGTAAATTTACTTAGATGTAACATTGGTTGCATTTACTTAGATGTAACATTAGGTGCATTTACTTAGATGTACCACTGAATGCATTTACTTAGATATAACATTGGCTGCATTTACTTAGATGTAACATTAGGTGCAATTACTTAGATGTACCATTAGGGGAATTTACTTAGATGTAACATTAGGTGCATTTACTTAGATATAACATTGGCTGCATTTACTTGATGCAAAATTGGCTGCATTTACTTAGATGTAACATTGGGGGCATTTGCTTAGATGTAACATTGGGTGCATTTACTTAGATGTAATATTAGGTGCATTTACAAATGTAACATTAGGTGCATTTGCTTAGATGTAGCATTGGGTGCATTGATTTAGATGTAACATTGGGTGAATAATAAAGTCAACCATACAGAATGTCTCAAAAACGTATACACATTTTGAATCGTTCTCAAGAAATAATTCAAGCAACTAGAACCAATTATATCTAATTTAAGTACCGTATATACTCGCGTATCATCATGTGACTTTTGAAGACCTAATTTTGAAGCTAATTTTTCGAGAAGGTTACATCATACAAGAGATATAAAATTAGCTTATGTACTGTTGACCAAACTGTATATCTATTTACTGTATTTAAAAAGTATAGCTGCATTTAAAATAAGCATGATTTTGATAAAAATGATGTATTACTTAACTGTATCCAATAATAATGCATGTAATATTCACATATTAGTATCGTATTATAAAATACAAACATAGCGAATATATATCTTTTCCATTGTTTATATTTATAAGATGTTTAGCTGTTTCTCGTTCGTTTCTTATGGCTGTACGCGTTTACGCAGCAAGTATAACTCTGTGGAGTAATGGATAGCGGCTCGGATTGAAGTAATCGGAGAGCTGAGTTCGAATTCCAGTCAAATTCGTTATATTCACTTACGTCCTAATACACTTGGGAAAGGTATGACTCCTATTCTCTCAAAGCTATGGATAAATAACAGACCGGGTTCTATAGTCTTGGATGGCAACTGCTCTACCGCAGAAAGAAATGGCAACCAACTGCGGGAAAAAATCTTCCTCGTCACGCATGACACCGATAGCGTTACTAACGATGCTTTTATCATTCTCTTTTACTTTTTGAACTTATTTAACTAGAAGATGGGATAAAGAGACAGAGGAAAAGTGGTTAGTCTATTGTAATTTCGTCTCTCAAAAAAGGAACACGGATGATACACGAGATACATGATAAAATGATTTTTTATAAGTGAAAATTTTAGGGTCGCACGATACGCGAGATCGCACGTTACATGAGTATATAAGAAATATGAAATATGAAAACAGTATTAATTATAAAGGCTTGCTCTTAAAATTCTGTCATCGCATATTTTCAAATTGATGTCCGTTATGAGAGAGACATTGTTGACAACGCGACGCAATCGAACCACAAACAGCATTTCGATAGGTTTCTTGGACGCACTTTTACTAGGCCCGGGAGCCACTCGAGGTAGAGGGGTACGTTAGGAGGCAATTTGCGCAGATAGAAGGGGAAGATAACGGTTAACTCTAACCTTGAACATGTTAGGATTATAGTGTTCAGGAAAACATCCAGTTGGGAGTCGGTTCCACAGAGCAGTGGCACGCTGGAAGAAGTCGTTTGAGGGAAACTTACTTCTTGCCGATGGAATACGAAGGGATATGGGTGGTTTGCTACCATGTAAGTGGCATTACGTACTTGCTGTACGTACTGGCAGGGACAGGGGATGTATTTCGCCCGAGAACTTGCTGTTAAATTAGCGACAGAGCAGTGTGAGACTTGCTACATTCCCTCTTTAGGAGAAAGGTTGGAGAGTGGTGAATAATTACTCACCCAGGAGACGCTTTCTTGAACTCTGTCAAGGCTGGAGTGAGTGACGTCTGGGCAGCTCCCGCCCAAATATGACAACAGCACTTCATTTTGGGCTTGATCTAAAAAGGGAGAGGATAACGGGGTTGGGTGGGGGGTGTCAGTACTTACTGGAGAGGTACAGGGAGCCAACCATTTACCTGTATCCTTAGCAATGATCGTATATACGTGTTTCACATAGTTCAGGTGGGACTTACCATTTTCTTTTCTTTCTTCACAGGTTTTATATCCGTGATCTTCCGGGGCGGTTCTTGTGTACAATACCATCAGCTTCAAACTTATCGCTAATAATTCGTGAGATTGTAAGACGCGTGGGCGGATCTGAATGAAACTCTCTTCCATACCGCCTTTGAACTTCAGCTGCATTTTCTTACATCCAGTAGCCTTTCAGGATAAACTTTCTTTGTTCAAATCTAACTCCGAATGACATTGGTAATACTAACGAGTAAATCTAAAAAGAAAACAAGTTGTCTTCAGCAATACACTGTAAAAGTATGTATATTTTTTTAGACACTCTGTATATATGACCCCATTCAAATATGGAATACCATGATTAAGAAGGAAAGAGAAACATCAGATCTAATGACGGTTTTCCCTAGGGAAACACAGGTTCGAATCCTGCCGGAGAGCTCATATTTTTCTCTAATAATATTTATCGAATATTGCATACCGGTAGACGAAAATAAATAAATATGCTGTTTAATAAATAAACCGAGCGTCTACTTAAATATGGGCATCCATTAAAAATAACGTTTATGTAATAAAACTCTGTCGGATTCATATTAAAAGAAATCCACCACCCATATTTTTAAAACGGTATCACCCCATGCAAGGCAGTAAAGCCACTAAGACACAAGGGGTTACAGGGTGTGTAAGAATCAGGAAAAGATATATTAATTACGATCGGGGAGAAGATAGAGCAATCAGGAGGACAGTAGATAGCGATTGACATCGTATTTAAATTTTTGCATATTGAATTTGGCTGGAAAGCATAGAGCCGGAAAAGAATTTCACAAGCAAGAAGTGCGAGAAAAGAAATAATTAGCTTAGAATTTACGGCTACATCTAGCCTACTCAACTGTAAATTGATGAGATCTTGACACCAGTCTATTACTGCGCTTAAATTAAAAAAAATATCATAGCGAAGAGTTTACCCGAACGAAGGCACCATAGCGAAGAGTTTACCCGAACGAAGGTACCATAGCGAAGAGTTTACTCGACCGAAGGTACCATAGCGAAGAGTTTACTCGAACGAAGGTACCATAGCGAAGAGTTTACCCGACCGAAGGTACCATAGCGAAGAGTTTACCCGACCGAAGGTACCATAGCGAAGAGTTTACCCGAACGAAGGTACCATAGCGAAGAGTTTACCCGAACGAAGGTACCATAGCGAAGAGTTTACCCGACCGAAGGTACCATGGCGAAGAGTTTACCCGAACGAAGGTACCATAGCGATGAGTTTACCCGAACGAAGGTACCATAGCGAAGAGTTTACCCGATCGAAGGTACCATAGCGATGAGTTTACCCGACCGATGGTACCATAGCGAAGAGTTTACCCGAACGAAGGTACCATAGCGAAGAGTTTACTCGAACGAAGGTACCATAGCGAAGAGTTTACCCGAACGAAGGTACCATAGCGAAGAGTTTACTCGAACGAAGGTACCATAGCGAAGAGTTTACCCGACCGAAGGTACCATAGCGAAGAGTTTACTCGAACGAAGGTACCATAGCGAAGAGGTTACCCGAACGAAGGTACCATAGCGAAGAGTTTATCCGAACATTTTATCATGAAAGTATTAATGGAAAAGACACAGAGAGGCAAGCTTGCTCCAGTGGGAAAGTGACCGAAGCCGAGCTGCTAGATCAGGACCAATAATATTGCTGATTCTTCTTTGTACTTTATCAAGGAGTGCCAGGTAAATAGCAGCGGCAACGGACCGTATGTTTCTTACAAAGATTATATGTGCAAACTTGTGACTGTGTTCATTTTGTTATGCTATACTTCGACTATTAAAACTTTTAATTAAAAAAGGACAGGCATTAATTTTTCTTTTAAGGAAACTCTCCACGGATAATTTCAAAGGCAGATATTTACCAACAACTGAAGACAATTGAAGTCGTTACGCAGAATACACCTAAAAGAAAAAAAAAGATTTCTTATCATTGTAGCCTAGAACAAATAGCGCAGAACCAATTATTTCAAACTAAGAGAGAGAAAGAAAAATCGAAAACCCATAAAAGATATACAAAATCAACAAATGTCGCCTTTTGCGAAGAGAAAAATGATAAGACCATGAACCATCACATACGGAATATGTGCAAGGCAGTTCAAACGGAATACAAAATTTGAATAATATTTTCAGTCTAAATTACTAGAATGAGGAATTACCATTATCTACATTAGGACTAACGTCCGGATGTGGCTATAAAATGGCTGTTGTGAACTCCGGCTTTCTTCAGGGATCTTTTAGGGAATTAAAATCTATAAAATTAAATCAGGGTAACTTTTAAGGAATTTAAATCTAAACTCTTTATTTAATGTTTCGGTCGTTGTAAGCTTCGGTCTTCTTCAGGTAACTTTCAGAGAATTTAAGCTAAAAGAATTAAATCCGTGTAACTTTCAAGGAATTTGAATCTAAACTCTTTATTTAATGTTTCGGTCGTTGTAAGCTTCGGTCTTCCTCAGGTTACTTTCAGAGAATTTAATCTAAAAGAATTAAATCCGTGTAACTTTCAAGAAATTTAAATCTAAACTCTTTATCTAATGTTTCGATCGTTGTAAACTTCGGCCTTCTTCAGATAATAAGGAATTTAAATCTAAACTCTTTATTTAATCTATGGTGTGGGTAGATTCTTCTCGGTCCGTTGTCAATGACTGAAGATATCTCGTCTTGTATTTATTTAGTACTGCTCAGTTATTTCTCGCTTTATTTTCACTGATCTTGTACCACCCGGCCCAAGGATTCACAATTACTCACAATTATTACGGCGTTGAATTCACAAAACAAAGGTGTAATTCACTAGACAATTATTCCGTAGGATTTAATGTTAAATAATATTATGTCTGTTATGGCAATTTACCCACGCACTCATGGAGTCTCCCGCTATAAATAGAAGCAGGTACTGCCTTTTTTGGTGGGGGGATGTGAAGTTTCCAGCAGTCAGGTCTGACAGTCGGACCGAACATTCTTGCTGTAACACTCTCGTTTGTATTACTGTTTCTGCTAATATATTTGTTTAACTCAATTCCTCTCTTGTGTCTTTAATTCTGGCCCTAACAAGATAGCTATCTACCTAGATAGATATTAATATATTAGCATAGATAGATAGATAGATAGATAGATAGATAGATAGATAGATAGGAATATATAAGTGTTATGGTAATTTACCCACGCACACATGGATTCTTCCAGCTATAAATAGGAGCAGGTACTGCCTTTTTTGGAGGGTGAAGTTCCCAGCACTCAGCTCTGACAGTCGGACAGAACATTCTTGCTGTAACACTCTCATTTGTATATTTTTGTATTACTGTTTCTGCTAATATATTTATATAACTCAATTCCTCACTTGTGTCTTTAATTCTGGCCCTAACAAGGTAGCTATCTACCTAGATAGATATTAATATATTAAGATACATAGATAGATAGGAATATATAAGTGTTATGGTAATTTACCCACGCATGGATTCTCTCAGCTATAAACAAGTGCATGTACTGCCTTTTTTTGGAGAGTGAAGTTTCCAGCAGTCACCTCTGACAGTCGGGCCGAACATACTTGCTGTAACACTCTCGTCTGTATATGTTTGTATTACTGTTTCTGTTAATATATTTGCTTAACTCAATTCCTCTCTTTGTGTCTTTACTTCTGGCTCTAACAAGGCCAGAACAATGACATAAATATAATCATTATTTAGTTAAAGGTACTTTTGCAATTTATTTGTCTAGAATGAGGTGAAACGAGAAATTTATAATAGTTTTTGTTAGTCCGCAACATAGTCAATAGATTCAAATGGGAGCAAACAGAGAAAATAGAAACATAAGCACATTCATTGACTTTCGGTGATTAACACACAAATGACTGGTCAATTTAAGAAATGTGTTCAGAATATGGTGGTTATCGGTGTGGAAAATCGGACTGGCGTGCACAAGAAGACTAGGAGAATGGTGAATTCAAAATCGGTTGAGCATGGGGCGTGTAACTCCACACCGTAAACTTCTACGTACTGTAAAAACAATAGCAGCAACGTCTAACATAATTAGGCTGTGGCCCTAGACTCAACAGGGAATTCTACCGGATTGCATAAACACACATCTATCTATCTATCTATCTATCTATCTATCTATCTATCTATCTATCTATCTCAGTCTGCTTCTATCAATCTCTTATAGTCTGTTTATATCTATGTATTGCAGTATCTATCTATCTATCTATCTATCTATCTATCTATCTATGAAGAAATATAGTTTTAAGGTATGCTATATTTATGGGATAAAGTACTCAATATCAGAGATAGGGCGCAATGAAATATAAATATAAATGAGAACAATGAAATCAACACTCATGGCCTGAAAATTGCGTCTCTGAGTGTTGACTTCAATGTCCACACACACATATATATATATATATATATATATATATATACACACACACACACACACACACACACACACACACACACACATATATATATATATATATATATATAGTTTTTTTAATCAGTTTACCCCAAGAAAAGCGCTAACGTCTCCAAGAAGCAAGGATTGAACCCAAAAAAAAAAAAAAAAAAAAAAAAATGCAAAAAAAAAAAAAAAAAACATGAAAAGATTTTAGGAGAAGGAAAGAACCGGAAAGCCGAAAACCTAGTTCTTAATGGGAGATAATGGAAAAGCTTCCATTCCTATTCAAATTACGAGAAATATTATACAATATACTAAATTTAATACAACCAACCTAGTCATCCATAACAACTTTTGTCCGTCACCGAGCATCTTACAAAAGACCAACATCGTATATCAATTTAAATAACCTTTGGTAGATTGCATCTCTGTTAAATATGTTATTACGTATATTGTTTTTCCATCAACGACGATGACGAGAAGGCTTACGTTTCACTTTAATGATCATAGTTCAATCGCAGAACATTTAAAGGAACGTTTGCATTCAGTTTAGACAGGTAGTCGAAAATACATCAGTGCTCCATCAGTGTAATAATAAGCAAAAACTTCAAATTCTGGAAGCTCTTTATATAAAAGAATTGCGACAAAAAATAAATAATGGCAACTATGCGTATGGCAACAAAGTTCTTAAATATTTATAGCAGCAACGTGTTATATAAATAAGTACTAAATTAAAATATGACAATTAAACATCTTAAATGTTTTTAAAAAATCTCTTAAAAAACTCATAAGTTACATCCGTTGCATTTGAATTTACGGTGTTAACGCATAAAACATCCATAGATATGTAAACCTTAAGATAGTCTCAAATCTGATTGAAAGTACTTGAGAAAATAAAAAAAACTATTTGAAAGAAAATTTTGGAATTTTTCTTAATCAATTTTCTATAGCCATGACGAAATTAATTCGTAGACATGAAAGGATTAAAACTAGCATTATTTATTATTATTATTTATTCATTCATTATCTGTTTATTCTGTATTCTTTTTCTTCCATTATTGTTTTATCGTGGTTATAATTGTTTCCATAATTATTTCCATCATTATTACGGATATCTTTACTGTTCATCATAACTAACAACACATCAATTATTATCAATATATCAATAATGATATCACAACTATTACCATTAACATGATCGCAATCGTTAATAACACGGCTGCAGCTATGGTGGTAAAAAATAAAAAAAAAATACAAACATCATCAACATATCTACAGACAGAACCCAACTTAATCCAAATGGTGGCAGCAGATTTAGATCAATGAGTCTACATATGTGTGTATGTGTCAATGCGTCTATATATGTGTGTATGTATGAGTACATGTGAGCATGCCTGCCGACGAAAGTAGCCGACCTGTAAAACCAAATCCATCTCCTCCTGCTCCCCCCCCTATTAAGAGAACATTGCTATGTATGAATCGCTACAATCTTGACACCGAAACAGACAGAATGAAATTTGCATAAATACGTGTGCTCGTACGTATGAATGTGTCACTACGCCTAAGCCAAGATTATTATTATTATGGGTATGTATGTACGAACTAACATGCATGCGCGTGTATGTATGTGCGTCTATGTATATGTGAGTGTCATCCCAAACAAACACAGAAGAAAAAATTATCCCCTTGCCACTACACACAAATAATCAAACACAAATAAAGCATCCATAGATCCACTTTTGAAAAAATAAAAAGTTTGTCTGAAGATCGTGAAAGCGTGAAACCCGGGTTTACAAACTACTATCCATGCAACCGCATATATATATATATATATATATATATATATATATATATAGAAGATATCACTTTTTTAATGGGAATTACTCAAAATAATCAAGGAATCCATCACCAAAGCTTCCAAACGTAACAGAAACATTCTCCTCAACTATGTAACTAAAAAGAAGAATTCCAGAATCCCCATGGTCTTTTATTTTAATTATATCACCCACAAACTTTCCCTCATATTAACTAAAGATTTCCAACACTTAAAATTAGACAATACTATTGGTAATTTATTTAGCGATAACCTCCTACGCACAAGGCAAAACCCCCACAACCTCTTCAGACGTTTAACGTCATCAAAAATCTGCAACACATCACCTCACCAAGGGAATGTCACCTACAACAAACCCCCATGCCTGGTCTGCCAACACATCACCACTCACAACATTTACACACTCCCTGGTACCCACGTAGCATTCAAACCACCTGCTCTAAGCTGTGACAGTTCCAATCTCGTATTCTTACATGTCACAAATGCGAGAAGGGGAATTATATGGGAGAAACCGTAATAGAGTTCCATTTACAGTTCAGTAATCACAAGGAAAGCATCAGAGACAACAACAATAACCGATCTCTATGCACTTCAACCAACCTGGTCATAGCATCGATGATGTCGGGTGCGTGCTTTTATCGTCTGGGTTCGTTAGCCGGGATGATAGACGCAGATCGGAGTTGATGTATATCCTAAAAGTAAATTCACATATAAAGGGACTAAACAGAGATTAGGGTTTACTCAGGGAGTATAATTTCCGCAAGGAAACCCATTATCAGTAAAACTACTCCTCGTATTAGTAGGCCCTTCATCCACATTTTAACTCCGAATTTTAACGGCCATGACCTACCTACTATATTTTTATGTTCTGCCACCTATGATTCCCCTCATTACACACTATTCAGTAAAGGAAGTATTGCCATGTACACTGAGGGCTACTTTCCGAACACCCACTTTTATACCATCTTTGGTTCTACCACTATAGTTCCTTTACATAAAAGCTTATGTAAGGAGTGAGGAAGGTTAGTGTAGATACAGATTAATGTTGTATATGCATTCATATCTTTAAGTGTATTGAGATTCATAAGTTTGTGTGGTGGCTTGTGTATATTTACACACTGCTATGTGCAATCATGTACACATGCATATCTATCTATCTATCTATCTATCTATCTATCTATCTATCTATCTATCTATCTATACATATATATATATATATACATATATATATGTGCATACTCTTTTCCTCCCTATTTTTTTCTTTATTTCTGCACCAACAATTTTTTTAGCCATAGACTATACCAAAGATTTATCTTTTTATTTGTACCTTTCCTTTTTTCTTTTCATTTTATTTCCTTTAATTATATTTTATTACTATATATTCCTTTATTCCTCCTCATTTTTTTGTCTCGTCAGATGTTATAACTACAGTCCGTCTTTCGGAAATGGACAAGTTATCCTAACTACAGCCAGTTTTTCTGAAACTGACAATTTTCGGCTACACTAGCGACACGCGAGGCGTCTTACTCACTCCGCAACCTATAACTCTCTTCTAAGTTTACAATTTTACTTCCCCACACCTCACTCCCAATAATAGACAGGCCTAGCTCTTACACCGATCAAAATTTCAAATTTAAGTTTATTTTCATAAAAAGTTTCGCACAGTGAGGAATCAGGAAGAGCTCGGGGTTTTGCTAATAATATGATTTCCACCAGAAAATACACCGTCTACAAAAACATCTCTCGGTGAGTAATTCCCATTTCTCTGTTTATTTCTCGCTAAGTCAATGAAAGGCATAGGCGTGCCCGAAATTTCCGGACTTAAAACCTTTATTTCTGTCATATGGTTAATAATTAATATTTAATAAATGTTTTTCGTACTGATTATATTTTTACCCTTTCGTCTATCCTCGTTTTATTAGCTGACCTATCTTACACATTCACACGAACACACACACACACACACACACACATATATATATACATATACGTATATATATATATATATATATATATATATATATATATATATATATGTGTGTGTGTAACAAAATTGTCCAAATCGTGTAACAGCATGCGATAATTGTCCATCCCACAAAATGTTTAATATCTAAAATGCCACTAAATTAATTGAGTTTTTTTCCAGGTTTTCAGTTACACTATTTGGACACTTTTGTTGTTACACCACTATATATATATATATATATATATATATATATATATATATATATATATATATATATATATATATATTCATTGAAGCATGTTTCATTAAATAATGTAGACAAGTTTTGTCTATTTATTTTATGTAAATTCTTTTCATATCGTCTGATAAGCTTAATAGCATTATCATTAAAAGAAAGAAATATTGATATATATTTTTTAATTCTATCTAAGCTTTCGGCTTACATAAGTCATCATCAAAGATGCCAATTACAATATATTAAAAAAATGCACGGACAACAGAATAATGATAGTATGTTTATGTTTACATGGAAGATTTCCAAGCAACGACAAACTCGTGCATATAAAACGCTGGAAACGAAAATCGCACCGCAGCTCATGAGGTCACACATTACCACGCGAGAGTGAAAACGAGAAGTATTAAGTATGAGAAGCCGTCGTTATAAACCAATGGCTTCTGTTATTAATTATAGGAATTTAAGCGTGAAATCGAGTTTGTGGTATGACCAACATAAATATTATTTAATCTGTTGGAGATACAACCTCCCAAAGGGCATTTGAATTTGTAAACTATGTTGTTTTTTTTGCAAATCGCTAACTGGGGGAGACGAATCATTACGAATAATTGAGTTGAATATACTAGATTTAGTGTAGTATATGATTAACTTAATTTTTTTGCTAGGATCTGTTGTAAATATATTAGTATTTACTAATTTTTTTAGTACATTTTCATCGTGTTTATAATTTGTATGCATTAGATTACGATATAGGAGATTAATATGTTTGAGATTAGTTGAAGCAGTATTATGTTCTATTTGCTTAGTATTGAGACTTCTAAGAAATCATATTATTTGTTCATCAACTATATAGTTTGGAAAGCTATTATTAATAAGTGTTTGTTTGATATATATAGGGCCGACCACCAGATGATTGCGCGAGAAAGCGTGAAAATTTTAGTTGTGGTCACCCACTTTTCACTGGGAACATATTAAGGCTCTGCCACTTAATATGTCAATATTCTATTGAGATGACTTTCTACTGTGCATCTCTGTAGCAGACTCCATTAGGTGTTGCATATATATATATATATATATATATATATATATATATATATATATATATATATATTAAAAAAAACAGACCACTTTAAGGTTCCATTATAATAATTTATTTCACCAGAGCCCCTTTTAAAGGACGCCGGATCATCAGATAGCATTTCCAAAAAATGAAACGAAAAAAAAATATATATATATATATATATATATATATATATATATATATATATATATATATATATATATAATATGAAATGGACAAAGTTTATAATAAACAGTATTAAGTAACATTTACCGGCCTGAAAAGGACGAATATTTTCTATGAAAATTTCTCGGACATTCAGGTCGGTAAATGTTATTTAATACTGTTTATTATAAACAGAACATTTACTAAAATACTTGTATCTATAAAAAATGTCTTTAAATATATATATATATATATATATATATATATATATATATATATATATATATATATATATATATATATAAATGATTATTTTTTAAATATGATTCCATCGCGACAGTTTCCAGTATCAAGCGATGTTTGTTGAAAGGTTCCAAAAATCGTTTGAAACTGCCCTCTAAAGTTAAGGTTTAATATTGAAAGTAAACTTTAGCATTTGAGTTTCAGTTTCGAAACATAGTAATATCTTTGACGTGATGGAATCATATTAAAAAAAAATTATTATTTTAACCTCTACTTTTGCATCGAGCACTAATTTTTAAATATAAAAAGGAAAATACTAAAGAACGTTGGATCATCAATCTAACTGTTCTTTCCTATTACATCAACACACACACACACACACACACACATCTATATATATGTGTGTGTGTGTGTTTCTATGTGTGTGTGTGTGTGTTTATGTGTGAATTGGGATCAAATATTGATCAAATATAGATTAGAATCCGACGCAATGATAAGTAAAGGAACAAAAAGGAAACCTTTCTAAATCTAACATGTTTCGCTTTTATTTAAGCTTCATCAGAAAATGAAATATGGAGGAGAAAAGAAAAATCAGTGTTTTTTTGTTTTGTTTGTTTTTCATTGGCTAAGGAGACCTCACGTGTATATATCATGTTAAGCGACATTCGTGTGTATAATTCACATGTCTATGTGCATCATAATTCTAGTTTGTCTATGTGACATTCGATTGATAATGTGTTTGTATTTGTGTGAGTTTGAGTGTTTATTAAGTAATTTTTATCTATGTCTGCTGGTTGTCCGCATGTTGATTGGAGGATGTTTTATGTGAGAGTTGAAAGAATTTAAGTTACACCGGTTGTGGTTGTAGGTAGACATATCTTAAGTTCTTCAAGTAGGGATTTTTTTTTATAAAAGCTTAAATAAAAGCGAAGTTAAATTTATAAACGTTTCCTATTTGTTTCTTATCCTATCCTACGTCTTTGTTTTGTATTCATTTTTGTTCTTGTATATTTACTGAATTCATTTTGTATCCGTTTGCTGTTAGTATTGGTTCCGGATTATTCCAATATCCTTCCCAAATATATCATGGTAAACTTCAAATACGAAAAAGCTCGTTGCAGCTGTCTTACATATATATCATGATAAACATTTTTATAACGTAGGCATGGTGTGCGGGTGGTGTCTCGGAATGTGAAAGTAGAGCTGAGTTTGAATTCCAATCTGGTTTGTTACATGCGCGCAGGTATTCTTGGTAAATGTATGAATCTATTACTTGTCAATAGTAAACCTTGCATCTAGAAAAAAAATTGTTGCCCCCCCGCCCCCCCAAAAAACAGTAAATGTAAGCACACACGCAAAAAAAGAATTATTCTTACAGTTCAAAATATGTTTTGACTTCATATAACTGTTATGGTGAAACACACCTATTCTATAGTTAATAGACTCTCCCATCTAATATAAGTAGGAGTAGTAAGAGAAAGGAAGGTCAGTTGATGTCGGACGACCGGCTGAACGGTTGAACTCTCTGCTTTCGGGCGGGGAGGTCCCCAAACGAGGCTATGCCGAGGGGCGGAGTCTCGTTCGGGGAGGTAAACCGGCCCTGAGCCCGTTTATACGGGTTCAATGGGCATACTTTTGGGCCGAGCCCACGGGCTCAGAGAGCCCACAATAAATAACCGACCTTGTGTCACATGATGCCCCAGTGGTGGTGGTGGGGGGGTGACTGCCAGCCGACCGGCTGAACGGTTGAACTCTCTGCCTTCAGGCGGGGAGGAACCCGAACGAGGCTAAGCCGAAGGGCGGAGTCTCGTTCGGGGAGGTAAACCGACCCTGAACCCGTTTTTACGGGCTCGCAGATCCCAC
The DNA here is from genome assembly GCA_903632075.3 of Acanthosepion pharaonis. Lineage (NCBI taxonomy): Eukaryota > Metazoa > Mollusca > Cephalopoda > Sepiida > Sepiidae > Acanthosepion > Acanthosepion pharaonis. Next base: position 93,127 of record CAHIKZ030004234.1, read on the forward strand.
GGGCTCGGAGATCCCACGGGCTCGGAGATCCCACGTTAAACCGGCCTTGTGTCACATGATACCCTCGTGGGGGGTGACTAAATAGTAGTCGATGTCGGACGACAGTCGAACTCTCTGCCTTCGGGCAGAGAGGAACCCGGGCGAGGCTATGCCGAAGGGTAGAGCTTCGTCTGGTGAGGTAGACAGACCCGATCCTGTTTATACGGGGGTCTACGGAGATTTTTTGTCCGAGCCTACGGGCTCGGGAACCCCACATTAAATTCGGCCTTGTGCCGCATGTGACTGCGTTGGGGAATTACTAAATAGCGTCGATGTCGGACGACAGTAGTCGACAGTTAGTCGAATACGAAAGTAGTCAACGACCACAACAAGATTACTCTGCGTAATACCTATTATATCAAGTTTTGTACGTCGAACCTATTTAGGACCGATTTAGTACAAATACAAGCCTCCACTGCGAAATAACTCCACAACAATAACCCACGAAATATCGATAAGCCATAAAAAACAAAACAAAAAAGACAAAACCCCAAAAGAAACACATAAACCAATATTAAGTAAGCATTTCTCTCTTTCATGTACACACATACGCACAGAAGTCACTTGTGGTATTCAATTCGTCATTTTCACGTAGTAAATTTTTAACTTTACAATTAATGTAAAAAATAAAACATTAAAGATATTAAAAAGAAAGCCAAATCAGAATAAACCCAGCAATTATCGGAACTTGGATTTCCATACGCTATTTACAGGCAGTGAACCCAAAAAGGAAATCTGGTATCCCGCCGCTGAGGCTACACGTCATTTTCCTCTTTATTACCATAAATAGTAATCGAATTCAGAAAAAGGTGGCCCGCGCGAATAAATGCTCTGAAAATAAATATGTAAAATAATTCTGCATTGTTCGTTATTCTCCTCGCCACAAAGTCTCAGTTTTATTGATTTGTCATTTGAAAGAGTCTCTTATTTTGCCTTCAGCAGACTTTTGTTGGTTGAATTATGACCAAAGGTCATATGAATCTACATTCGAATTTTCGGCTTGCATATTCACCGATATATCTCTGAAATAGAATAATATTTTGCAAAGGTACTTTCACTAACAAACTCCGGGAAATAAACTTTTTTCCATCAGCCCACAAAAAAATCCAGAACCCTCGTTCATAAATTTGTTTATGACCTTATATGCATATGTAAGTAAATCAATGTCAGTTATTTATATTCTTTATATAGGACATTGTATTTTTTTTTGTAAGATTTTTGTAATTTTTTTTTAACTGAAATCGACTTCACACGCTTGCACACAATCTCACGAACACACAAACGTGCATCTATGCTTCAAAGTACGTACGAACATATAAACGAGTAAATAAAGAGAACAATTCGCATATTTAAAAGCAATTAACCACACATAGCAGACATGTTTGGTCAAATTCTGACTTTACAGAGACACTATCATTGCAATTATAATGTCAAGATTTTTACGGGATTTAAGACTGCAAATAAAAAAGAAAACAACTTTTCTCCTTCATCGTCCCATTTTCCTATGCTAGTAAGCCCGTCCTGGGTATGATGATAAACTACATCCGCGCCCTGAGTAAGACGATAAACTACATCCACGTCCTGGGTAAGACTATAAACTACATCCGCGTCCTGGGTAAGACGATAAACTACGTCCAACAGCAACGTCTCCGATCAGGAGGTTTTGAGGAGCGTGGAACAACCTCTTAATTGCTGTATTCCGAGGTCTGCCCTGAACCGGGGTGGTAGCACCTGTTAGGGTCCTAGCTATGGGCAAATAGTTAACCCCGAAACTGAGGTAAAAACACTATGAAAATATAAAAACAGGTTTTAATGCCAGAAATACTTTATAAAAATTTATTTCCAGCAATAAACTTTTGAAGAAAAAAAAAAAAAAAAAGAAAAAAAAAGACTATTACCAGCTATATATTTTTGAGGAAAAAATATTACCAGAAATAGTTTTTTGAAAAAAAATTATTACAGCAACACATTTAAAAAAAAAAAAAAACTATTACCAGAAATAGATTTTTGATAAAACAAAATATTACCAGCAATGAAAATTTTGTTGGCATTAAATAACCCATTTGGGGTTGATATACCGTAAAACAAAACAAGCCAAACATGCTAGTAAGCAAACAGTACCAAGGCAAGACTAGTTACATGTCAAAGAAGGTTTCCCAAAGCAAGAATCAAGTTAAGACTGGATCCATGCCATCGAACATTTCCTTAAGGCACTACTAAAGTAGGATTGATTTTTTGGAATGTGTAGAGAAATATTCTTTGACATGATACAAGTCAGAACCAAAGTCTGACATTCAAAAAAAAAAAAAAAACGCTTTCCGAAGACAAATCGGAAAAATTACAGTGCTTTAAGTCTTATAAAACCGTTTTACCAATGCAACGCGCTGAACCCAATTTGTTTCTGTTAACATTTCACACAAGTGCAGTTTAAATTCAGGAATCCTTATCAAAGAAGACAGTATCAAGTTAAGACTGGATACAAGACATCGAACTTTTCTTTAAGACATTACCAAAGTAGGATTGGACATATGTCAAAGAATATTTCTCCAAGGTAGAACCAAAGTATGAAATGCAGAAAATGCTTTTCGAAGACACATAATTAAAATACTAGAACATTTAGTCTTATAAAACTGTTTTTATCAATACAACGTGCTGAACATAATTTGTTTCTATTAAAATTGCACATTATCAAAGTTTAAAAGCAAGAGTCTGTCGTCGCAATGGACACAGAATTGACAGAAACTAGTTGCTAATAAAGAACTAATCAGTGATATAGAAAAGTCTGATTAATTTCTAATAATAATAACATTAAAAAGAAAAGGAATTGAAAAAAATCTAATGCAATATCATTTTCTTATAGTGATTTTCCAAGTAAAGCTTAGATGTGGCACAAGCCTGAATGTAGGAGGCACCCAGTGAGGATCGAACTTACTACTCAGTCGTAAATATTCTAGCAAGGCAAGCTACCTCAAGGTGCCCAAATCATTTTCTTATATAGAAAAGAATTTATTTGCTAATGTTGAACATTGTACCGGAACGAAATTAATTGGACCGTTCATGATAATTGCTGGAAGCACATTCGAATTAGAAAAATCTAACAAAAATCAAATAATTAATACATTCAAATGAAGTTTTTGTTATAGACTCATTGATTACTGAAACTACATCTGAAAAGGTCAGCTTATTTGATTTTATCTCCAGAAATATAAATCTGAACCTAAAGCTGCCTTATATTAAAAAAAGAGAAAGTCTCTAAGAATACAAATCAATTGAAGGTTAAGTAAGGTACTGAATTTGACGTCTTAAAAAATTTCTATATGGACTCAAGTTAGCTTTATATATATATATATATATATATATATATATATAAACTTTACAATAAATGCTATACTGTGTCTTGTTTTACAGGTTTTTAGAAGTCCTCCTCTTTAGTTCACGTCCTTCTAATCCCTCGAATTTTCGCCCTATTCGTCCACCATATTTTGGTAATGTACTGGAGCCTCTAATCTAGTGATTCTCAACCGCCCTGCTGCGCGACTCTCTTAAGTGTGCCGCGAAATATTGTCGGTATATATATATATATATATATATATATATATATATATATATATATATATATATATTTAATTTCGATAAACGTGCAATCAATTTACAAATTCATGAATTATTCACACAAAAAAAATGCAATGGTTAATGATTTAATTGGCGAGAAATCCATCGTCAAACAATTCAAATAATATACATATAATGCGGGGGGTTTTGTATATTATTTGAATTGTTTGCGACGATGGATTTCTCGCCAATTAAATCATTAACCTTTGCATTTGTTTTTGTGTAAATATATATATATATATGTGCGTGTGTATGTGTGTAGAAGTAGTAATTGTACAACGTTAGTATTAATGAATAAATATTAAATAATCTGTACAAATAGATGAATAGAAACATTGAAATTAAGTAAGTTCATGTTTATGTATAATTTTTTTTTTTACGTTTTTATTTTATAACGTTTACATGTAAAGATTTTTAAAATGTTGCTAAGCGTACCGTGATATTTTCATTTGTGTGCCGGTACTTAAAATGGTTGAGAAATACTGCTCTCATTCATGACGAATTGTTTAAGCATCTCACTTCACACAGCCTCATTTTGGATAAACAATATGGCTTCCGTTTCTCCAGGTCTACCATTGATGTGTTAATGGCTATGACTGAATTTGACTAACATGTTGTAGATAAGAACGTCGAAGCTCGTACTGTGGCTCTAGACATGTCAAAGGCGTTCGATAGGGTTTGGCAGGCTGGCCTTCTCCACAAACTCAATGGGTTATTGTGTTT
>CAHIKZ030004234.1:102500-142500 GCA_903632075.3 Acanthosepion pharaonis
AACAGAACTGTAATAGACTGATTGTTTTTTTTACGGCTTATCAACCTTTTTAAGGTTATTTAAAGCCAGAAAATATTTTTAGATTGTAATAATGTTTTGGAGGTAATAATGAACTACTGATACAGGTTTTACAAATTAACCCATAGCTGGAAGAGAAAGAGGTGGATTCATACCTTCCTCAAGAGTATTTGTCTTTCCGATTTCGAGCCATTATCCGTTACACCACCTGCACATCCAAGTTTACAGACCCTGGTATACTCAAACGTTCACCCTCCTAAGTAATTACCAGGCTCGATGTTGCTTAACTTCGAAGTTCGTACGAAAACCGGTGAATCCTCGTGATAAGACCGTAAGTATAGCTATCATGGTAGCAGCAACGAGAAGCACGTCTAGAAACACCGGCCTATAAGAATAACTCTGTGTTTCAATCTCAAACCGTAATCATCAGTCTATTAAAATCATAAGCATCTGATGGTCACTGTTGACGTGAAACTCAAAGAAAACGTTATAGTCTCTGTCTGGAGACGTATCCCTAGTTGTTGTTAAGATAAAGCTTCGGTAGAAAAGGAATTTCTTTTCTGAAAATGCCAAGAAATATTTTATAACTTATTTCCTGTATATCTCATGTTTTATTTCCGCGTATCTTAAGAATCACCATAAAATTCCTAGATGAAATTTAGTAATCGTAACTTAATTTTGATACAAGATCATAAACACAGCGCAATCAGTGGGGCTTGAAACTCATTATTAGTAACCTACAAGTCCAGCTTGCAGACAATTATACTACTAAGAGGCTCCATTGCAGCTATAGTCATCTGTCAAGTAAAAATTCAAGTAATCTTACTTATTATAAAACGCAGATTGTGTGTGTGTGTGTGTCTGTACGTTTATATATTGGATCGGATTTCCTAAATTTTTCAACTGATTTCAACACAATTTCACAGGACTGCGTAAAATTACCTTGCGGTGGTTCTGACAGTGCCAAAAATGGGAAAAACACAAGTGTTTTTGCACAAAATCAATTTGAAAACACGATTAAGAGGCATCGCTGTCGAGAATGAAAGGGAGACAACTCATATCGAGTTATACTTATTATAAAACCCTGGTTGTTTGTGTGTGTGTGTGTGTGTGTGTGTGTGTGTGTTCGTTTATATATGGGATCGGATTTCCTACATTTTTCAACCGAATTCACAAAACTTCACACGGTTACGTAAAATTACCTTGCGGTGGTTCTGACAGTGCAAAAAATTGGAAAAACACAATTGCTTTTGCACGAAATCAATTTGAAAACACGATTAAGAGGCATCGCTGTTTCGAGAATGAAAGGGGGAAAACTCATATCGAGTTATACTTATTATAAAACCCAGGTTGTTTGTGTGTGTGTGTTCGTTTATATATTGGATCTGATTTCCTACATTTTTCAACCAATTTCAACAAAACTTCACTTTTTTTTTGGCAGGTAGTGTTTCTTATTGTCTTGCACACTTTTTTCTTTATTTTTACATTCAGAATGCTTTAAAAATTCCATTTACAAGACAATTGTTTATAATAAAATTATATTCAATAGATAGACTCATAACGATTGAAAACAATGTTTTTGTTTGAGTTTGGGTTTGACCAATTCGTAAAAAAACAACAAAAAAAAAAAAAAACTAATTAAGACATGCGTGTCCGTCAACATTAAACAATAATGTTTGTTAATTTTATTTTTCAGTCTTTATGATGGTCGATACTTGATCTATCTCTTACTGTTACATCCAGGGCAACGCCGGGCTCTATTGCTAGTGTTAATTTAAAAACGAATGTTTTAATGTATGAGACAGTTCTTCATTGCTAGTTTTTCGCCTAATTATTACTGCCACATTCAAGTTAGTTTTAGAAACACGACCACTTTTATTCTTGCATTGAAGAAAAAGAGAAAAAAAAACAATTAATCGAAGTTTGAAAAATCTAAATGAGTTCAGGCCTGCAAAGATTTGGTAACTATGTTTAATTTTCTCTTTATTTCTTTCATTAAGACTTTTTTTTAATTGATTAGACAATGAAGCATTGGAACGCCACGAGTCGGTACATCTTCCCTTTCTTCACTTCAGTGTCGTCTGCCATCGTTGTCCGCTTCCACACCTTCAAGCAACCTCTGACTGTTCCCCCATCTTGAGGCACACCCACACAATGGAAAAAAAAAAGGCTTATGTGCTCTTTGGTTGTGAACTAAAGACTTGCCAATAAAACGCATTGATTTTCAATTTGCTGCGTTCGTCTTGACTAATTCTGCTTCTCGGCTCGCTGCCATTTGACAACGTTTCTCGAACTCATTCCGATGCCACTTCAGCTAATTTAGTGAAAAAACTTTATTATTTTTTTTTAAGGAAAAAATTAAATTATATTTTTTTTAATTTTTATTTTGTGAACTTTTCCATCGTCTTCTTTTTTGCCTGACCTTTTCTTGTGAAGAAAGAAAAGAAAATCCTGTTTCTGTTCATTCGTTTGGGATTCATTGTTATTTCGACAAATAAAGGATGTCAGTTATCCGTGATTTGACATCTCAAATCAATGCGAGACTGTCAAAGAAAGAAAACAAACGGAACATGGTAAAAAAAAAAAAAATGTCAGGAAAAAAAGCTATTCTAACAAATAAATGAGGAACAAGGAAATAAACAGCTTAACAAAAACAAGCTAAATTAAAATAGACTATTTCGCTTCAAGTATAATAGTTCATTAGTTGAAAACTTACTTTTTCGAGTCTTGGTTTGTCTAAGAAAATACAAACATGTTATTTGTGTTTTAGAGATTTTAATCTGTTCGTCACCACGGACGATAACTCGTCTTGTTCTGAGCTATAATTCTAAAACGTTAAAAATATACGTGGTAGCGAATAGATTAAAAAGCGGTGAAAAAAAAAAACAAACCCTGTTCTTACTATTTTTCTACGGCTGGACCAAGATTAATGTGTGACATCACTTATTTTTCGTTTTTTTTTATAAGAGAAATATGCAAATTTCTAAAGTTATAAATAAAAATGTTCATACATATGTAAATATTTTTCGTACTTAAAATTAGAATCGACATCGCTGTTTCTATTACAGCTGAAAAAAATAAAATATCCAAATACATACATCTCTTTCGGAAATTTGCAAATATTCCCCATTAATCGAATCTTCAGATAGTGCCCCAGACAAACAAACACCCACACACTTATATGCTTACGCACAAATATTCATAAGAATATGTAAGACTATATTAGGATGGTAAACATAGCCCAGAAATAGTGTTTCTGTTGGCCCACGTCTGATAACAACTTGGCCTAGAGTTCTTATTTTATGTGCCACGTCACTTCAGGTCGTTGGCCATCATGGCTCTCTACCATTTCCTGTCCCTTGTAACTCTTGGTAAATTTTGTCTTTTTTCTATCTCTCCTAAACCCCGTTCTGCCATCCATTTACAGAAGCTTATTAAGTAGGTCATGTTCAGTCCCTATTGCCTTCAATATGCCCTGCGAGTGTACATTTTCTAAGCCCACTTTCCTCATTATATAACCTACAAGTATCAACTCTCTCTTTCTGATATTATGTATATGTTTTTGTTGTTTCTATTTGTTCAGTCCATGTTATTCTCAGCATCCTTCTGTAGAACCGTGTTTCTGGTGCTTGAAATCTCTTCTTCTGTATGATAAAATCTCCCAAAATCAAAGTCGCCATATATACACACGCAGCCTCCTCTCAAAAATCTTTACCTGGTCGGAAAAAGTCAGTTGCTTTTATAGCAGTTTGGTGAACCCTTTCTAGTTTTTCTATTTGTAGAGCCTAGAAATGGACTAGCATATTTTTCTATGCAGTCAATTCCAAATCTAATTTAAATGATTTCGATGACCTCATTAAGCGGTGAAGAATTTTTCTCCCTTTTTTTTTCTTCTGCAAAAGGAGCAAGCGACACGAAAGCGTTTTGACTTTCGGGTTAGGTCGCCATTTTTTTCTGTACATCTTCGTTTGTGAGTAGATTGTTTAACATTCACTGACGCATAGGAGGACTGACATTACGTAACAATTTATTACTATTTTCTTTGCTACTAACGAAATTTTTCCCGTGTCTTACTTTGTTTAGATTTTGGAAGTCATCTTTCGCAATTGCAATGCGCATTCGTATTTCGCTATCGTACTTTTCGCCTCCTGTTAAAACGCTTCTCAACTTAAACGCTTAATTGTTGTATTCGAGTTACTGATTTTAATTTAGTTGCACAATATAATTGATATAATTAAAATATTTACCTCTAATTTAGTTCACTCAAAATTTCAGAATGTACATGCTATTTAGCACAATCTAAATCAAATGAAACGTTAAAATAGACATATTTGGTTGATACTACAATAGCCTGGGAAAGGAGTAAGAGGTCAGAGAAGATATTTTGGATGTTTGGGAACATGCTTGAACGTGTATAGCATAAAGTCATTCATCTTTGGGTAAATAAAAACTGGAAGATTTTTTTTTCGGTTAAAGATTTTTTCTTCAATTTAAGATTTTTTCTTCTGTCTAAAATCGGAGATTAATATCCGATTTTAGAAACAACTTTTATTCTAGAATTAATGTATTTAAACAGTGTTTCAACCTGTCAAAATAGGAACTACAAATATCTATACATTTCTGCGTTTACGATTGGCAGAAAGATGTGTTTCTAATCAGAAATCACTATTCGATCAAGAAATGCATCACACGAATTTCGCAGATGCAGCATGGAACACCCTTCAAAACGTCAAACTTTTTGAATTTCACTGAGTTCATGTGGAACCCATTTATCAGGTTTCATAACCTTGCTAATATTCTTGAGAATTTCCGATACTGTTGAAATGCCATAGTAAATATGTGTACTTGCACATATGCATATATGTGTGTGTGTGTGTGAGAGAAAGTATCATTCTGTGAATAAAATAAACGAATGGTCTATAAGTTGACACCAACCTCCCAACCCACCACTTGGGAACATAATTCCAATACCGAAAATCAGCGGCCAATTGCATATTTATACACTCAACGGCACATGTGTACATATCTGCGCCCAGTGCCACACTGTTCAACTATATAATTCTCAAAATGTGTTTGCCTATCTGTGTGTGTGTGTGTGTGTGTGTGTGTGAGTAGATGTTGTTTATGTGTTTCCACAGTTTTCATCCGATTTCGATGAATTATTTTGTTTGATAGCTAATTCTTCAATGCGGGTTTTAAGTCCAGATTGTTGACGACAACGGCTCTCCACTACTTCCTGTCCATTATAACTCTCAGCACCGTTTTACTATTTATTATCTGTTTTTGGATATATATCTTTCATATTTTTTAATAAAAATAAATAGCTTAAACTATTACAATAATATTATTTATTATCATACAGTTCCCTTTTTAGCACCCCCCTCCCCGACACTCAAATTGTTAATTCCCCCCATTTGGGGATGTGCTTCAGTTGCATCCAATTGTTGTTACTAATATTGATTTTCGGGTGGGATGACTTTAAACTTAAACTGCTCCAATTGAACGGCAAAAATTCCCAATAATGAAAGACCCGGTCAAAGACGGGTTATACTGCTTGTATATGCATATTTTTTGTATGAACTGCAATACGTATATATGCATGTGTGTATGTCTGCGTGCTTATGAGCGTCATCTCGAGGAGGACACAGAAGAGAATTTTTCCTCCCACTACCGTCAAATAACAAAAATACACATCCATAAAAAGATTCAAAATTTCAAAATTAATCAAGGATTTTTCTGAATTGCGAGTCTGGACAGGTATGTTGTAAATGTTTAGAAATATTGGACGTGTTATTCAAGTGAAGACTTAGCCTATGTGAAAGCGTTGTTGTCGTGTGTCCAACATAGATATTATTTTACTGTTGGAGATGAGGTCTCCCAGAGGACATTTAAATCTATAAACGATGTTGGTTTTCTGCAGCACGCAAGTGGCCGGGGAAGAGTCATTACGAATGATTTTATTAAATATAATGGATTTAGTGAATATATAAGTTTTTTTTGTTTTTTTTTACTAGGGTCTGTGGTGGATGTATTAATTTTTAGGATATTTTCGTCTTGTTTATAATTAGTATGCATCAGGTTACGATATAAAAGGTTGATATGTTTGGGGTTAGCTGGAAGGATATAATGTCCTATATGTTTTTTACAGAGGTCTCTGATGGAACATCTTACGTGCTCGTTAACGATATAGTTGGGAAAGTTATTGATGAGTGTTTGTCTTTTATTTTTAAGTTCGCTGTAGAAGATCTGTTTTGTGGATGAATTAGTTTTTGCAAGGTTTATTAGGTTTTGTATAATAGCTATTTTATAGAAATTTGTTCATTCGCTTTTATAGTTAAGAGTAAAGGAATTTATGCTGGTAGTTCATATGTAAAGTTAAGGAGGGTATTGTCTTGGAACTGTTTTTGGAGTTTACATATTTCTTCCTTATTTTTGACTAATAAAAGGATATCGTCTACGTATCTAAGGTAGATGGAGGGTTTTTTAAAAGTGCTAAAAATGTTATTTTCGAGATTGGACATATAGAAGTTGATAAAGGTTGGCCCAAGAGCTGAACCCATGGAAACGCCATTATATTGTATTTATATGTTGTTATGATCATAGAATGGGACTTTGGTAGTGCAGGTTAGCAGTAGTTTTCGTAATATATTAGGTCTAATTTTCAGTGGGAGATTATGGCATATGTTATTTATAATAATCTCAATAGTTTCTCGAACAGGGACATTAGTAAATAGGTTTTCGACATCGAGTGAGGCTATGGTTCCATTGTTAGGTTTTTCATTTTTTTTAGAATTTGGATTGCCTTAAGAGTTGATTTTATGCTATTATTTGCTTGGGAGATGTGGCGTGATAAATTGATTGATGTTTTTTGTTAATTGATATACAGGAGTGGGAATTTATGATGTAATGGGGTGGAGAGGATAGTTATGTTTGTGTATTTTTATAGTGCCATATATGTAGCCGGGCCTATAATCCCTGACGATTTTAAACTGTCCTGTTCAGCAGTGTTAGCAGTGACTAGCAGTCGAGCCCGGCGTTGCCCGGGGATGTAACAGTAAGTGATAGATCAAGTATCGACCATCATAAAGACTGAAAAATAAAATTGACAAACATTATTGTTTAATGTTGACGGACACGCATGTCTTAATTAGTTTTTTTTTTTTTACGAATTGGTCAAACTCAAACAAAAACATTGTTTTCAATCGTTATGAGTCTATCTATTGAATATAATTTTATTATAAACAATTGTCTTGTAAATGGAATTTTTAAAGCATTCTGAATGTAAAAATAAAGAAAAAAGTGTGCAAGACAATAAGAAACACTACCTACCAAAAAAAAAAACTAACACTACCTGCCAAAAAAAAGTGAAGTTTTGTTGAAATCGGTTGAAAAATGTAGGAAATACGTTCCCATATATAAAAGAACACAGACACACACACAAACCTGGGTTTTAGAAGTATAACTCGATATGAGTTTTCCCCCTTTCATTCTCGCGACAGCGATGCCTCTTAATCGTGTTTTCAAATTGATTTCGTGCAAAAACAATTGTGTTTTTCCAATTTTTTGGCGCTGTCAGAACCACCGCAAGGTAATTTTTCGTAGTCCTGTGAAGTTTTGTTGAAATCGGTTGAAAAATTTAGGAAATCCGATCCAATATATAAACGAATAGACACATACACACACACACACAACATGGGTTTTATAATAAGTATGATTCGTTTGTTGATTTTGAATTTTAGTTGGTTGGTTGGATTTTTGTTGATTTTTAAAAAATTTTGTTGAATCTTATCCGTGAATATGAAAGAAGACTATCAAGAACAAGTAGACTGAACATGTCTAAATTATTTAACGAAACCTGTCTCAATGAAAATATGCTGCTGAAATATAATATATATATATATATATATATATATATATATATATATATATATATATATATATATATATATATATGTGTATAAATGGCCTAAAGATTGCGTTTAAGCATGAAACAGATTCTCACCGCCGCTCATTCTCATTCCACATGTAAAATTATAACTTTCGGATGAACATAGAAATTTTTATCCTTGGAAATAATGAATACTACATTTTTATCTTAAAAACACATCCTGAGGATGACATTGTGTTAATGTCGAAAGTACTCGGAATGAAACAGTATGTATCAACACGGTAATTTCCTTTCTTTTTTTTTTTTTAATACCGACACCAGAAAGCTCATCCCATAATATGAAAGGATCCTGTTGAAAATATACAGACAAAACTTTAAACTATTTAACGAAACTATTCAACACACACACACACACACACACACACACATACACACACACACACATATATATATATATATATATATATATATATATATATATATATATATATATATATATATATATATATATATATGAACCTCAAGATCAGGTAAACCTACAGGTTTCGATTACCGGATCGTCAGGGTACGCTGGATTTTGGACGATTGTTTTCGCCTGAATTACATGTTCTTAGTTCTTGTTTTTTATCCTTTTTTTCCTTGGGTATTTGTTTGTTATTTTATCTATCAAAAACCTAAGGTTTTAAAACGAGTAAATATATTAAATATATATATATATATATATATATATATATATATATATATATATATATATATATATATATTAAGATACGCTTTGAAAAAAAAAATGTACTGCCCCAGTCAAATAATTGAGTGTTGATTTTGTTGGTTTGTCTTCACTAGTAAAAAGTATTGTTTTATTGTCTTTTTAGTGATTCTTTTTTTTTAATTTTATAACAAGTTTAAAACTTTTCCTCTTTGTTTGTCGCCTGAAGCCAGATGCTATCAACAACAAAACATCGCTAAAATCCAAAACTACTCACGTCATGGTTTTATTCTAAAAAATTTCATTGACAAATTTTGGGATTATAAAATAAAGAATTAAATTAAAGAGATATATTGATATATTTGGGACAATTTCTATTTTTCTGATTTTGTTTTTTCTACTTTCAATGTAATTGCAGAAACAACACGTTTATACATTTTTTGTTTTGTCTTTTCAGTTTCAAAGAAGAGAAAACGGGCTTAAGTTTTTTTTTTTTGTTCATTTGCCCTTACATTATTGAAGCAGTAAAAACACAGAAGCAAAGTCGAAATAGACAGTCGCGTTTCATTCCGTGGTGCGAATGATTCTTGCTTTTCTTGTCAGTCGCTGAAATCAGACAGATTTCTGTTTTTATGTACATTTGAATTTGTAATTTTAGTCGGGTTGTCTTTTCGTTTTCAATTTGAATTTGATGCAAAATAAAAAAAAAAGACGCTGAACTTCGATAAAAACCAAAGCAAACAAGATGGAGAAAAAAACCCCACTCAAGCTGAAAGAGATCAATATGGCTGGCCGTTTGTATCCGCGCATGCCTGTCTGTTATGGTATCTAGCTCTTGAAGACGCCTGCTCAGGCATTATCTACGTTTGTTCAATTTTACTGAGCAACTATTTTAAAAAATACTGCAAAATGCTAAAGAGACCTTAGATTATTTTCTGGGAACGTGTGATTTAACTAGATTATCAATTTGAACAAGGTCAGTACGCTCAAATCACACACATCGACACACAAAGTGGCAATATGACAAAAACCAACCCCCGATTATTAACGAACACGCAACTATCTGCATAGGTAATCATTCTTAATTGTTTATCTTGTTAATTTGGAAGCTCTTTCAGAAGTGTTAAACTTAAACCTTGGAGTCACATCTCTTCTGCTTTTAATCCATACAAACTGTCTACTCGATTTCACTCAAAAGTCTAGGGTTAAGCTTAGGGTTGAGTCAACTTGTGGAATTGTTTTCTGGCATTTACTAAAGGTGCTGAACACTTGGATCGTCTCCACAAGCTGATATTCTTTGTTAACCTTTTTCACAAATCGACCATGGGGAGATTCCAAGCTGGGTCTCATGGTTTTAAAAATTCGGTTTAGGCATCTCCACAAAAATCGCAATACTTGAGGTTTAAATCAATTTTTAAAAAGAGAAAAAGCTTTCATGAAGCATTCATTTTAGCTTTAATTGAAAGCTAATGGATTGAATTTACTATTTCAAGTAAACGAAATTCTCTGGTGTATTTCAAACAGAAATTATATTGATTCCAATCGATTTTCATTTTCATCGTGGTATTGTCTTTTTTAGCGATGAAGAGGAGGTAACTAGGTTACGTGTTTCCTGAAACAGAGTTTAATCCTTAAAGAAATCGACCTGTTTTGAGCTGCGTAAGATTTCATAGAGAAATTGCGGTGTTATTATTTCTGAAATACGTCTGAGAAAGTTTGGTTGTTTGAGAAATGAGAAGTTTTGGTGATTGAAAAAGTATTCTTGCGAATGAGCCATGATTGTGACTAGCTAGAGTCTAGGTAGTTCTCAAAACTATTTTTCTCTGGGCTGCATTTTTGGAATGAAACATTGCTCGTGCCTCTCCAAATTTCATGTGCTGAAATGAACATTTAAACATAAAAAAAACAGTGAGAGTTAAAGGGAGATAACTGCGGATTAGAAGTTAAAACATTGTCATTGATAACTCTCTCCTTCAATTTGCGGACCCTAGTTATTACATTCTTAATACTTGATATAATGCAAAAATGGAATATGGAATATTGCTGTCATATATGGTCTGGTATTTTTTTATTATTATTATGAAAATGTATTGTTCTCGAGGTCCTCAACAAAATTTTGAGACGAATATTGGGGTTGATAGGTCCTGATAGTTGCATCTAGTTTACAGGTGCTTTCACAGACGTGTCATGGTTTCCCTCTGTGTCTTCTACAAGTTTTTCACGGAAACTGTTTCGACGAGCTACTTGCGCTGGTTCCCAGACTGCATGAGCGTGCTACTAAGTTGGCATCTCGGTCCCACCCTTTCACTGTCGAAACAGTTAAATGTAACCCTCTCTTCTACTCAAACAGTTTCTTCTATTACACTTCCAGTCTGTGGAAATCCCATTGCACTTGCTTGTTTTCCCGATAACTATAATCTTCAAATAGTCAAGTGTAATGTCAATCGACATCTGATACCTTAATCTTGTTCCCCGTCATTCGCTGCATCCTTTCCTTAAACACGCATCTTTATTCTTGTTCTCAATTTTCTGTAACCCCTTGCGTGCTAGTGCGACTCCCGCTCTGCTTGGGGTGAATTGCTTTAAAAAATAACAATGATAAAATCGGTCAATAATTATTTATATAAATCGGTCAATAATTATTTATAACTATTTATACTGGGACTCGTGCAAGGAATTACAAGTAATCCATAATAATATTTTAAATTCTGAAATCATATTTATTTTTGAATGATTTTCGGAACCTGCGTTTCTAAATCTTTGATTTTATTTCAATCATTCTAAAATGTATATTCCTTTTTTGCTAAACCTTTGATGTGTGCTACACCCGGAAAAGGAACCACTGAAGGCCAACAAACTTTTTTTGTAATTTTACTGTAAAATAAACATTCTGTTCCATTGTTGCTATTTAACAGGGAAACGATAAAAAATAAATATTTTTAAGACGACGGGTCTAGCTTTGTCGATTCTAAAGAATGAAATATTTAAAAAAAAAAAGAAATTAAAAGAAATGTGACTTATAAGTATTGTCAGAACAAATAAAGACGTCTTAGTAACAAAACAGTGAAAGCCTTTTCGTAACTTCAGTTTAAAGCATCAGTCAAATTTGGTTAGCAAGTGGTTGATCATTCCAGACAAAATCAACATAGATTTACCTATATATATATATATATATATATATATATATATATATATATATATATATGATATAATATAAATGGAATAACAGACCATCACAAGTTCCAATACCTTATTTCACCAGAGATCCCTTTAAAGGACGCTAGATCATTCAGACATCACTTCCAAAAGGTGAAACGATAAAAAAAAAAAAAAATATATATATATATATATATATTTATCGTAATATATATATATATATATATATATATATATATATATATATATATATATATATATATAGATGAGGGGAAACAGACATTTGTACACATACAAATTTTTTTATTTATTGTATAATGAATAAACATATTTTTCATATAATTAACTGATGCATATTAAGTAAATATGCATAGAAAATAGAAAAAATTGATTTAATAGAAATAAATCCGATTTACCCATTTTAATAGGTAAAAAAGTATTCGTACAATGCAAATTTCAGATTTTAAAACTTTTAAAATGCTTTAATACTCTAGATTATTCAAGTGGAATATTCTAGAATATTCCAATAATGTTATAAATAGCTATTTTTAACCTAAAAAATACAAATAGAACATTCTGTAATTGATATTCGTTCAAGAAGGTTATCATCATGGCAAGAGGTAAAGAATTGACAAATTCGCAAAAATAACTGAGTGTTAAGCTGTTGAAAGAAGATAAAAGTTACAAGAAAATCTGAGACAACCTGAATATTCCATTTACTACTATTAGTTGATTCATTGCAAGGTATAAAAACTCAAAACTTTTGTAAACCAGAGAAGAACAGGTGCTCCACGGAAGATTTCTTCAAGATCTTCGTCAAATTAAACAAAATCCAATGGTTACTTATCAGGTGTTGCAGGATGATTTGCTTTCATAAGGAATCTGTATCACTAAACGGACAATAAGCAATGAACTTCATAGGAACAATCTAAAGTCATAATAACCTCGGAAAACTTCACTGTTATTGGAAAGACACAGAGATGACCAGTTGAAATTCGTTTGTTAACATAAGGATCAAGAAAAATCGTATTGTTAAAGAGTATTATGGACAGACGAAACGAAAATTGAGTTGTTTGGGTGTAATTCTAGAAATCATGTATGGAGGAAAGATGGCGATGCCTTTAAACAAAACAACACATTTCCAACAGTGAAATTTAGTGGTGACAGCATCTTGGTTTGGGGATGTTTTTCTGCAAAAGGTACTAGCAATATATCAGTAATAGATGGTAGAATAAATGCTGCATCACATCAAAATATTTTGCAAGCAAATTTAATGATTTCGGTTGAAAATCTTGAACTTTCCTGATTGCATCTTCCAACAAGATAATGGTCCTAAGCACACTGCAAAATCTACGAAGAAATGGCTTGCTGAAAATAATGTAAATATCCTGTAATGGCCGAGTGACTCCTCAGATTTAAAACCCAATCGGGAATCTGTGATTTTATTTAAAAATTCAAATCTAATCGAGAGCTCCAACAAACATTACGGATCTGAAGATGATATGCGAAGAAGAATGGAACAAAATATCAACTAAAATTTGCAAATCATTAATTGAGAAATACAAGAAGAGGTTGGTTGCTATAGAAGTGAATATTGGCTATTTTACAAAGTATTAAATGAAGATTATGTATTTTTTGTATTGTACGAATACTTTTTTTTTCACCCATTAAAATGGATAAATGAGATTTATTTCTATTAAATCAATTTTTTTCTGTTTTCTATGCATAAATATTAATATAATAATAATTAATATATTAATTTATTAATATGATATTATTAATATAAATATTAGTTACTGAGTGTGAGAGAGTATGGGAGAGAGAAAGAAGACACTTTTAAGGAGAGAAAACAATGAAAGAACAGGAATTAAGAAGACAGAAGATAATGATTGCATTTAAATTTTTGAAGATCAAAATTGACTGGGAAGGAAGTAGCCGGAAGAATCCCATAAGCTAGAACCAAGAATATGGGTTAAAAAGAAAACGTACGAAGAAGTGAAATGATTTCAAATTTTAACAGTTCTGAAAGAGCTTTCAAATAATAAAATAAGCAATTAAGAATGTTTAGGTACATAGGTACTTACACATTTTCTCTGGAAAACAGAATAGCATGATGAAAAAAGGCCCCAAAATTAATAAAAAACAAAATTTTATCGTCAAAATATTTTATGTTAATATAAAGAGGAATGATCATAGTATATTTTAATTCCTTTCTTAATTTTCTAATCCTTTCTAGCTCGTTCGTAAATTTGGTTAAAAATTCTATTTTTTACGTCAGCGGTTGACGTTAATTTACGATTACTGTTTTTGCGCTTTTTACCGGTGAAAAAAATCACTGATTTGGAAATTCTTACAAAAATCAAATAATTGTCGCATTTTAATGAAACTTTCAGGTCTTATTCACAAATGAATGAAATTATTTCTGAAATTTTTTTTTTAGGAAATCTTGGTAAAAATACTTTTCTTTACATATGTTACCCCCACCCCACTTAATTTCATGAAATTTTAAGAATTTAAATTTCGATCTTAAAATTTGTTTTATTAATTAAAAGCAGGAATTTTTGGAGACTGTAAATCATCATTTTCTTTTTAAATTACGAGTTATTACCTGAAAATCTACTCCAAATCATAAAATAAAAAAATGCAAAAAAACTATGACATTATTTAATTAGAGATGCTTTTAACTGCTTTTATAATTAAGATTTATTCAGGTCTTAATAAAAAAAATGATGAATAATGAATTTTTACAAGAATTGTTTTCATTTTTAAAATTTTTATAATAATTTTTAAAATCATAAATCCTGCAATATTTCGATCCGGTTAGGTGATAATGATATTAATTGAAAACTCTATTTACGAAAATTATATTTACGAATCAAAAATTGAAAAGTTCAATAAAATCATATACACCCAATATTAAAAAAAAATATTTTCATGTATACGTAACGTGGCCCTGTTTGAAAGTATGGTGACCATACAAGACATAATCAGAAAATAAGAGCGATAACTATAGTAAATTTAGATTCAACATTCCTAAAATAAGATTACGGAGAACATTTTCCAATATTCATAGGATTACTGAGTAATTAAAGATTATATAAAAAAACGTTCACCCGTCATTTTCTTAAATTATGTTCTAAAGATAAGGTCTCCGTAGAACAATAATAAGTGTCAATACTTCATAAATCGCTTCTCAAGTGATTTACGAGGTGTTGACAAGCACTTAATCGTGCTACTGTTTGTTTTAAAAGTCCATTACTTTAAACTTTTAAAGTAAATATTTTTTTAAAAATCAGATTAATTATACTTTAAATCAGCTAATATTCCTCAAATAAAGTTTCAGAAAATTATATTTTATTTTTGGGAGATTTTAAAACCGAGAATGTTATATATATATATATATATATATATATATATATATATATATATATATATCTATCTGTCTCTCTCTCTCTCTCTCTCTATATATATATATATATATATATATATATATATATCACCATTTTCTCCTGCAAAGTGGGACGCAGGTTCGAATCCTGTTGGAGAGTGTCGAATATTCAGGCCGGTAGATGAAAATAAATATAGTCTTTAATAAATAAACAGAGCATCTACTCAAGTATGGAAGATACACTAAAATAACGTTTAAAGTGATAAAGTCTTTCGGATTAACAAATAAAAAATCCATCACTTCTTTAGAAATTGCTTTGATTCATTTCGGATAAACAAAACTGTACAGATATGATCAATCGAGAATTCGACAAATTTGCGCATATATATATATATATATATATATATATATATATATATATATATATATATATATATATATATATATATATATTCCGCCTCCCCGGTTCTAATGTTGGTCAGATTATGGGAAATTGGTTTGGGCGAGAACTTAATGTGGGAGCCCTTAGTAAAACCGAAATCTGTATTAATGAAAGTTATATTAGTCTATAGTTTTAGTTTGCTTAAATTTGTATGGGATCCATTTGTTAATGAAAAAAAAAAAAGGCAGCATCGTTAAAAACAAACAGAAAAATGTATTTAATTAAATATCATTTTTACTCACTTCAAGCTGCAGAGCGTCGACTCGACACTCACCTAAAATTCGTAAATATAAGAAAACAATCAGCATCAATTAAAGAAAAAGCCACGAGAAATGATAGCAACTTTAATAATAATAATAACAATAAGAAGAAGAAGAAGAAGAGGAAGAAGAAGAACTTTTTTGTTAATTTCGACGAAAGTAAGTTAGTTAAAAAATAAGAATATAATTATAATTAAAACATAATCTGTTTCATTTCGTTAATACTGCGTGATCGTAATGCTTGGATGAGAGGAAAAATAGCGGAGGGGAGTGGAAGGGGAGGTGAACAAGAGACAGAAGATAAAAGATTAAGAAAATAATAAAAGAGAGGGGGGGGAGAGGGAAAGAGAGGCTGAGATATGGGGGAAGAGAGAGAGAGAGAGAGAGAGAGAGAGAGAGAGAGAATGGGTGTTAAATAAAGCGAAAGAAATATGGAAATAGAAAACAAAGAGGTTGAAAGCATAGGTAAAAAAAGGAAGCCGGGGAAAGCGAAAGTAGGAGAACAAGTGAAAGGAAAAAGAAAAGGCAAAAGGAAGAGAGAGTGAGAAAAAAAAAAAGAAATAACAGGAAGGATAGATTGAAAGTTAAAGATGTTTGGAATTAGAATCAATGATTAAATTTAAGGGCCTCCAGTACCACCCAAAAAATATATATATATATATATATATATATATATATATATATATATATATATATATATATATATATATATAAATAGGGAGAGCATGAGAAAAGAATGCATCGGCGAAAAAGTTTGGTTTGAAGAAAGAAAAAAAAATAAATTTTATCTTTAAAATAAGTTTTAATTATGAAAATGAACTCCGAATAATAAGAATTATTTGAAAAAAAAAATCAATATTTATGTTCATTCTTTTCAAATTATTTATTTATTTCAACCCAACTTTCTTCCATAAGAAGTGTTATTCTGATTGGATATGAGAAACTTATGCAAAGGTTTAATCTGTTTGTAAAGCTTCCGCATGGAATGAATAAAGAGATATTTTTTATTGTAATAAAAACTACTGATGAGAAATGATAATTACGAGGGAGTGCTGAAAAGAAAATTTGGGTAATTTGCTTTTTAAGCCCCGCGCTAAGTATGCAATAAAACTTTACCGAATATTTAGGTGTAAATTTACATGCTTAATTCGAAAATAACAAAGAAATTTTGATAAAATCTACCGTTTTGGAGTTATCGACAATAAAATTTCGGACTCATTCGCGTCGCGGCTGCCATTTCTGGCATATATTTTCACTTGTCTTGATGATTATGCACGCAATGACTCCTCAGTTGCACAGCAATAGAGACAAGTAGAGCAGTAAAAAGGCCGTTAACAAGGTGATCTTCCGCGCAAATCTAATCAGCAGCTAATGTATGCAAAAAACGCTAGTAATGGCTGCCGGGCTGTAATGCGAATGAGTCCGAAATTTTATTTTAGGTAAATGACCAATCAAAAGAACCTTCACCCGCTATACCCGGTCGTTAAAAGATAGTTAACTCTGGTAGCACCACCACTACTACCTTCACCTTGCAAGTGAGAGACTTGGGACCAACACCAACCAGCACCACAGCCACCTGAAGCGAGAGACTTTGGTCGTGAAAAGCTTAGAGCATTTTACACCAATTTCCACCACTGAGAATAATGTCTCTGCTTGCTCCGTCCAAAAAAAGGAAAGTTTTTCAGAGATTGGAATGATGCACTGTCAGTGAGATATAATTTTTAAATGTTGAAATGTCTGCGTTAAATATTCTTTTATTTGATTTTGAATTTTATATTTATTTATATTTTTTACTTTTTTGTTGTTTCGTATCTGATATTCTGTGTATATTGTTTTCTACATTGCTATTAACTATCAAACTGTTTAGTAATTTTAATATTTTTTTTCATTAATATATATATATATATATATATATATATATATATATATATATATATATATATATATATATATATATCAAAGGAGGATGTGTGTAACGAATGCACGGTCACAATTTTCGACGGATTTGCACCAAAATTTACATGCACATGCTCCAAGTTAGCGGGAAGGCCAAGACCGACTTCGCATTTACCAACTCCCATCGATAGTGGAAATAATCGATTTTTTCATACTTCTACGGCACTTTTCATGTAGTTTGCGGCCATTTTCTACTGGGCACAGTGAGAGCCTATAGCTGGCTGCCACGAATAGGCAGGAAGATTCTATTGGCCAGCGTGAGAGCCAACAGCTGACACGAATGTTAACTAGCATGCAAAAAAAAAAATTGATAGCTGCATTCGTCACAAGTGGGAAAAATTTAAATCTGCATGGCACTTTATTCCAGTTGGCACATTCGCTTGCTTAAACTCAACGTTGATTCTGATTCCGCAGAACTGGGTTGGGTGTAAAAAAGTATTTGTTGTTAACATTCTTTTTTCATTCGGTTTTTCCAGTTATGAGTTCTTTTTTAAAGCTGATCGTTTTGTGTTCATTTTGTTTAGTTCTTTTTTTGTAACAGATTTAATGTTTAGTATAGAGCTTAGAAAAAATTTGCAGTGTCAGATAGGCAAGAAGTAAGGCATGTAGCAACATCAGCACGGCAAAGGGCACTCCTTTAAAGGCAAGGAAGGTCAAAAATATTTTAAGTCAAGTGATAGCGATTGCTGTATGAGTCGTACGATTTTTGAATAAAGCACGGGCAACGCCGGGCCACGCTGCTAGTATATATAAATATATATAATCTCTTCATACGTTATTTTATAGATACAAATATCTAAGTAAATGATCTGTTTATAATAAACAGTATTAAGTACATTTACCAACCTGAATGTCCGAGAAATTTCATAGAAAATATGTGTCCTCCGACAGTGATCGAACCTGCATCCTACACGGAACCGTCATATAGCCTGATGCGCAATAGCATTTAACTACAGAGGATGTGTCTGTTAAGGAATGTCAAATAACGGTTTGAAAAGTTCTTCGCTCCTTGGTCATTTGGTTAGATTTTGGGAAGTGGGTCGATCCGAGTACATTTCGTTTCGTCTCGTATGAGACACACACTGGTATATATAAAGGACAAAACCCTAGATATGTGTTCTCTCTCTGTCTGTCTCTCTCTCCCTCTTACACACACACACACACACACACACACACACACACACTGTCTGTCTCTCTCTCTCTTACACACACGCACACACATTTATTATCGTCAACCGGCCTGAATATTCCAGAAATCTTATTAAAGTTTAACATGCGTCTACTTAAATAAAGGTATCCACTTAACACAAAGTTTAAGTGATAAAAATCTGCGAATTAATAATTAAAAATTCAATTACTTTAGAAATTGATATATATATATATATATATATATATATATATATATATATATATTTGGACAGAAAACTTTCTTTCAAACATGTTTCATTGATTATGACGGAAAAGGAAATTTTGATGAATTTTATATTTAGTTTTTCTAGTATTCTTAAATGTTTCCGTTTGGTGGCGAGTAAAGATGGGTCAGAATTGGCCGTGGTGTTTATTGTTTCGAACGCTTTCGATCACTTCTATGGCTATCCTCGCCACCAATCATTGAAAATGGCGAAAGAAGCCAAAAGCATTTGGGACAATGGACACTACAGATTTTAATACCTTCTTACTCCCACCAAACGGGACAATTTAGGAATACTCAATAAAATTGTTATCAAATTTTCCTTATCAGTCATATTCAACGAAACATATATATATATATATATATATATATATATATATATATATATATATATATATATATATATATATATGGTATGTGTGTATATGTATATATGTATGTACATATGTATGTATATATATATATATATATATATATATATATATGTATGTATATATATGTATAAATATGTATGTATATATTTATATGTGTATGTATATATATGTATGTATGTATATATATATAAAAAATATATATACTCGTGGCCTGACGATTGCATCTAGCATGAAACAAACTGTCGCCTCTAAGTGTTGACTTGTATGTTCACTTTTATATATATATATATATGACAGTATATATTACATAATACCATTTCGGTATTATTTGATAAAACTTGCATGAAATAATTCTTGCTGCTTAAATACACACAAACACACACACACACACGTATTTCTTTCTGCAAACATTTATTATACAGAGTTATCTCCCCTGTACTGAAAAATGCCATTTTTCATTCTCTTTTTTTTATGTCGACAGTGACAAGATGACTATGAAGCCGGAAGATAAAAATGAACAGCGCCAGAGAGCAGTGTAGAAAATTAATAATATTTATAATAGGAAAATTATTTAATAAGCTTAGTTTAGTCTGACACGAGGCCATACTCGTGGAAAACCTACTGAGAATCGAACACATTGCACTTGAGAAGTGGTCGACAATATGAACTTGATACTAGTTGAACTTGAGCTTAACTTCGTCTGTTGCAAGAAAAGATTGAACTAATTGAGGATTGAAATACAGCAGTTGTACTACTCGTCTAAGAGACGAGTTTGATTAACTATAGCACAAAAGGTAGGCGCCTTTTAAGCTGAGCGAAGATCGTTCGACACATCGAAAGAAAAATAAGGCCCTAATGGAACTAATGTATTTAACAAATGAATAAAACTTTGCATCCATTTTCAGCGTAACTTCTGGTCGGCTGAATTAGATTAGTTGAGCGAGACAACAGATACGTTTTGAATACTGACGTTTCAATCTATTGTTTGATTGATGATGTAAAACTCGATAAAAGTATCGCGTGTGGAGGCTACATCTGTTTTACGGGACTATAACTAGGAGAATAGATGCATTTGTGTAATATATTTTAGTTCGTATCTGCAAGCTTTCATGCATATATATATATATATATATATATATATATATATATATATATATATATATATATATATATTATGCTGCTGTATGCGTGCGTATACATAAAACTCATTAACACAAATTCAGATAATGTCCACATTCTGAAATCGTTATTTTAAACACATTAAATCAAAATTAGTCTCATGCTTTGTTAATACTAATGGATGTGCGCCCAGCGTAGTGCTTATCGTTAGGTTGGAGTGCCGTGTTCAAGTTCCAATCCTGGGTTGACGATAAACGACATCCGGCAGCATATCAACAGTACTTCTTTATAGTAAAATTACCAGCAATACACTTTTCTAGCTAAACGCCATTCACAACACTATAACAGTAGATTTTTCTCATTAAATTACCAGCAATACACATTTTTTAAAAATTATCAACGATACAATTTTCTTAAATTGCCAAAATATACCTGGTCTAACAGCATAATTGTTCATCCTACAAAATGTTTCATATCTAAAAAAAAAAAAAAAAAGCACTAAAATATTTGATTTTTCCAGGTTTTCAGATAAGACGTTTAGCCATCTTGACACCATTTGTCGTAAGAATTTGTGTAAGCCCCACTGTCTTCCCAATTGAGCAATGGTAGAGGAAAAATATCCTTCAGGCCTTCAGTAATGGTACCAACATTCATACTCTGGCTTCCATCCTCTAATCCCTTCAAGAACCATCAAGAAAATGGCGAATAAGTTTTAAAAAAGAGGAAACAGTAGAGAGAAAAACTGGATCAGGTATAGGGATCATCATTTCAACTTTGAACTAAAGAGATCAATTAGAAAAGATCCAACTCAATACGTAAGATGTTTGGCACGTGAGAGAGGAGCTTCAGCTATTGCAGTCCAAAGAATAGGGAAAAAAAAGAGTTGAATATGACATCGTAAGTGAAATCTGTGAGACACCTTGTTACTCCAGAATAGAAAGTTAGGTTAAAGAGGGCGAAGAACATCTTTAATAAGTTGGAAAATGATCCTGAAATAATATATATATATATATATATATATATATATATATATATATACTTTTTCAATCGTTCATAAACTTCCGATCCTTAGCTATAATTAATTAATGATGGGCATGTCATTTTCATATATGATCGATTTCATCACGATTCTTCTGTTAAGCTTGGAGAGTAATTATATATTCTTATTGCTCAATGTGGAGATCAGTAGTGTTATAAAAACCGCGGAGAATTCCAGTAAGATATCTTTAATCATTTCTAACAGCTTTCAGAGCTTAATCTAACAAATGGACAGTTTTGCTGTTACACGATTTGGACAATTTTGCTGTTATACCCGGTATATCTGAAAAACATACGTTGAACCCGAAAGTCCAAAATTATGTACTCAATATCTGAAGTTGAAGGCATAAGACTGAGTTCGAAATATTTAGATTTAGGCATTAAATAACCCATATAGGTGTTGATATGTCACTAAACAAAAACAACCAAACCAAGTTCGAATTCCACTCGGCACTCTTGCGCTTGCTTTCTCAGAAATACCCCTGGCAATGTATGAATCCATACCTCCATCCAACTCCCCAGAAAGGGGGTTAATAGCTAAGGAAAGTGGGTTATCTAGACTTAGTTGGCAATCAGTCCAAGAAAAGGAAAAATCTGATATCAAAACCATTTGGACGTGTGGCCACTCAGTAAAAACCTACTAGCTAGAGAAGCCACAACAGCGACGCCTACTGTAGTGAGGCTGTAGCTCTCTAATAAACATATATATGTATGTGTTTGGAGGGTATAAAATCTGAATAAATGTGGAGAAATCAGACAAAATAGAAAGCAACTTTATTGACAACGCGTTTCACATGAAAGACAAATGTGCATCCTATTTTTTTTTATTTTTATTTTCTGTTAAAGTCGCCGGTCTCTTCTGGACTCGAAACTAGCCCACTCTGAGCAGATACCCCGTTACTCTATCCACCGGCTCATATGACACATTGTGTCACAATTGTTTTTTTTCCAATGATCGGTGATAATATGTATGGGCCTGATTCTAGGTTTATCGTCGGGATCTGTGAGATCAGTGCACTCTCAATGCAATGTTTTTTTAGTGAATCTTTTTTTCTCTCCTCATCAGACAGGAACTCTGAGCTGAGGTTACCCATCTTACGAAGGCGAAAGCGTTGTCAATAAAAAGGTTTTTCACTATGTCTGATTTCTGCAAAAACACACACACGCGTGCGCGCGCACTAACACACAGACACACGCACATATATTTCTTTAAACGTTTTTATTTAGTGTTTCAGTGAACACCCATGTTTTCTAAACAGTGTAAATGTAAATCTACTGGCTTGTGCATTTGAGTGTCTTAAAAAAGAAAAAGTACTTTCCGGATGAGTTCCAAACTAGACACTTTATTTTAAAGGAACTAAGATATTTAAAAAATAAATAAATGTCGCATCCACTTCCGAAACTGCCGAATTGAAACAAAAGAGTAGATATATTTAGAAGCAGTTTTCTCCATGTAATTACATATATATATATATTGAGGAGGCACGGTAGAGTGATTGAGGAATCAGAGAGCCGAGTTCTAATTCCAGTCGAATACATTACATTCACTTACGTGCTAAAAAGGGAAAGGTGTGAATCCTCTTCTTTTCTCTCCAGCTATGGGTAAATAGCAGGACAGACTGGCTTCTATAGCCTTGGATGGCAACTGGTCTAGGAGAACTCTGAATTCAAAACCTGCGGAGGGTCGTTTGGGGACCTTGTGGCACTTAGTGCACCAGGTCTCTGTAATCGGCCCTTCAAAAAGTGTGGATGGTCCTGCACGAAACCTTCACCACTATAATCAAATCTCATGTGTTGTTGTCGGGCTGTCGGTTTCCTGGAAACTGATCTGCTTGTCCCTCATACGTCTAATTCGACGGGAGAGTCGAGTATATATATATATTAAGCCTCAGTACGCCGTAACATAGAAAATAAATTTTAAAAAAATTACTTCAACTAATACAAGGCCCAATAGCCACTCAAAGCAGAGGATTACTGAGTGTGAATATAAGGTAGAGAGAAGTAGAAAGAAGAAAGTGCATATTATTTAGAATATATAGAATAGATAGCAGTTGACGCTGGACTAGAATAGTTTAAGATTATAGTAGTCAGGGAAGCATACTCTCGGGAGACTGTTCTACAAAGTAACAGTTCTGGAGAAGAATCTGAGTGGAAATTACTCCTTAGCAAAGGAAGAGGAAAGGAATAACGATGATTGGTGAGCGTAGACATGGTATTACAGGTCCTAGTTATGAAGGTCCGAGCTGGTGGGACTAAGGAATGTAACTTGTTAGAACATTTGCCATAGCAATAGCAATAGAGTATTGAGAGGTTTGAGACGTTTCGTCTGTGGGATAAGCGTTGCAGGGTGGAAAATAATTCACCACCGACAAGACCACATAATTGCTTTAGGACTGTGGCTATGCTAGAGAGTGAGAACCAGGTGGCACCAGCCCAGATACTTTTTTTAATCATTTCATCCCAAGCTAGAGAATAGAAGCCATTAAGCTGCGAGGTGTTGCTGGGAGTGACAGAAATAGAGAACTTGGCCCTGGACTTGAAGAGGTTAAGATTATCGTGTTGGAAGAAGCATCCACACGAGAGCTTGTTCCTCAAAGTAACAGTTATGGAGAAGAAGTGGAACTTACTCTTTATCAAAGGAATAGAAAGGGAACGAGGAAGATTGTCACCGTGGACACTGTATGGTGGGTCCTAGTTATGAATGTCTGAACTGGTGGGACTAAGGAACATTTGCTACAGTAAAAGCGATAGAGTAGTGAAGGACTAGCAAAGTTTCGTCTGTGGGATAATGGTTGTAGGACAGAAAATAATACATCACTCACAAGGCCGCGTAACCGCTTTCTAACTCTGTCAAGTCTGAAGAACGAGGACTGAGCAAAACCTGCCAGACATAGCACAATACCCCATTCTTAGTTTGATCTGACTTTTGTAACGACAGAGTATGGCAGTGGGATTTATGTTGACGTCTATACATTTTGTCTTTTTACAAATGGCGGTTAGGTCTTTCTTCAAGCTTTCGTTTTCTACCTTGTCTGGGAGATATCTGTGTATGTTATATTCGTAAAATTTTTGCCCTCCAATAATAAATCACGGCAGGAACTCCATTTCCCTCGCCGTTGAAGTTGAATAAATCCGGTGAGAAGACACAACATTGACTCATGACTTTTCTGTTTTTGTGTACCGTTCATTTTCTATCCGTATGAAAGCAATTTTCTTTCAATATAAGTTCTGGATTGTTCTAACATTCTTTCCCAAAGAGGTTTTATTCCCATAAATCTTTGTGTCGTACCTTCTTAAATGAATATGTTTTTCTTCAAAAATCTATTCCTGGTAATATTTTTATTTAAAAAAATGTATCACTGCTAATATTTTTTTCAAAAAATGTATAGTTGGAAATATTTTTTTTTTGAAAATTGTATAGCTGGTAATATTTTTTTTCAAATATTGTATAGCTTGTAATATTTTTTTTTCAGAAATGTATTGCTGGTAATAATTTTTTACAAAGTATTTCTGGTATTAAAAGCTATTTTTACACTTTCATAGTGATTTGACTCCGGTTTGGTCGGGGGTAACTATTTACCCATAGCTGGGACCCTAACAGATGCTACCATCCCGGGTGAGGGTGGACCTGGGAACACCAGCAATTAAGAGGTGGTTCCACACTCCTTAAGACCTCCTGACCATAGGCCTTGCTGCTGGACGTAGTTTATCGTCTTACCCAGGACGCGGATGTAGTTTATTCTCACACCGAGGACGGTTTATTTTCGTATCTGTAATATTTTAAAAAGTAACGTTTAATCAATTAATGAACATCATATGTAACTCGAACATAAAATTTGCCTGGCTTATGGCCATATAGCATTGAAACATTGGGTCTTGTACGATTTACGAAATTAAGCAACATCGAATCTGGTGAGTCAGTAACTAGATGGGTGATCGCTTAGGAATGCCAGGTACTATAAGCTTAGATGTGCGGGTGGTGTAATGGATAATGCCTCGGAATTGTTAACAGGAGAGCTGAGTTCCAGTTTCAGTTGGGTTCCTTATATTCCCTTACGTTCAAATACCTTTGGGAAAGGTATTCATCTACCTCTTCTCCTTTCAGCTATGGGTTAAGACATGTATCGCTAAATCATTATTATCTTCCAAAAATTCATAAAATCTAAAAATATTTGTTGGCTTTAAATAACCTGCAAAGGGTTGATAATCTGTAAAAAACAAATAAATTTGCCTAATGTATAAAGTATACATTTTCTATATTCAATTTCTATAATATCATGTATACAGTATTTCGACTGTAAATAATGTAAATTAAGACCTGCTCTTTATTTTATAGTGTATCGTCGTGAAATGATGCAAGTCAAGTAAATATCTTACGTATATTTTTTTTAATGTAATTAACAATAAAAACGGAAAGGAACGAAATGGAAATATTTTTTCAGGAGCCAGTGTTTTTGTTTTTGATTTTCACGTTAAACAGAAATCAAATTCGACGATTATTAACTTAAAAAAACAACATCGAAACGTGTCATGGCCAAGAAGGTCATAAATTGATTGTAGCTTACACCAGGTTCAATCAGGCTTTAATCATGTTTCAAGTATTCCTACATCGTATCCTTTTTACTGTTAGAACTGCTACTTTACTACTACCGCTGCTTTCATTAATTATTAACGAGCCATTAACATTAGCTTGGCTATTGGTATTCTAACTTTCTTTGATCTCTTTTTGGTTTTCTAATTTCAAAGGTTTATTAGCCTTTTTTCATAACCAAAATACACCCAACATCAGCATGCCTTTTTTTGGGGGGGGTAACTTGGAAAGAGAGCCACGGTATTCGAAGTTACTTGATGATCTCAAAAGTTGATGCCATTTGTGTTTTGTTAATTTAACATTAACCTGTGTATCTCAGTCTCCGAAGATGTCAACCACGTAGGCAAGGGTAAGTTGCTTACACCTTTTTGTCTGGTAAAAAATACGGCGTCTTCATGTCTTGAAGAGTTGTAATGGTATTAGTAATGGCGATGTGAGAATAGCCGTTTCCATATAGGTAATCAGTCTTAACCTTTCTCACGCCTGCGAATCTTGGACACTGGAATCAGAATAAAAGGAAGTATTTATTTCATTTAACTTTCACTTGACTTACATTTAATGTTTCACTTTGGAATTTCTTACGTAAATGAACAGATTTTTTTTTTTTAAATCGGTATCAACCCAAGCAAGACACTAAAGCCAGAAAGATACAAAGGGGTTACAATGCCGTGGAAGAATTAGGGACAAAACTATTACTAATGAGCGGGAAGAGGAAAGAGTAATCAGGAGGACAGTAGATAGAGATTGGCATTGCATTTAAATGTTTGCAGATCAAAGGTGGCTGGAAAGCATGAGGACGGAAGGAAGTTTCACAAGCGAGAAATGTCAGAAATGAAACTGTTAGCATAGAACTTACGGTTACATCTAGATAGCTCAACTGTAAATTGATAAGTTCTAAATCTGATACGCTTAAATTCAAAAGTTTTCTCGACACCAGTCTTCAGTCTTAACATTGCGCTTAAATTCAATATTCCAAAAAAGTTTGAAAGTCCTAACTAGTCCCATATGTACAATTCATTGCTGTGTGTGTGTGTGTGGGGGGATAAAACAACAATTTAAAAAACTAGCGATATTTATGAATACAAATCTATGTACGAGAAACTAAATAAAAAATGTAATAAAACCACAGTGCTCAGGCAAAATTTTAGAAAAGACACAGAGAGGCGTGCGTTGGACTGCCAGATCAGGACCTGTAATATTGCTGATTCTCTTTGGATTTTTATCAAGGATGAGGTGTTGAGCTCCTTATTACACTTCATTTTATTGTTTCATTATTTGGGCATTTAACTTTTTTTTTTTCCTCAATCATTTGTGATTTACATATTCAGAATATTGCAACGCGTTGGTTCTCAAACTTTCTTCGGTAGGCTTGTAAACTGAACACCTGAATTACAGCAAATATTTAAAATATGAGGATGCAGAACCGCTCCAGGCATTTCCAGCGCAGTGTAGCAATGTGAGTCAGCCGAGGCCTTTTTAAATTGAAAAATCATTCACAAAATGGATGATAACCAATGGTTATCAGTAAGTGGCAATTCAAATTAAGGTTAAACAGAGAAATTGTCTCTTACTTTTCTTTAGACGAAGATGAAAAGTCAAAGAATGTTGTTCTCTATAAAACTGACCATACCGCGAAAAGGCACAAATTGAGAACGAAACGGGCCTCGGAGAACGGACAGCCGCTAAACTAAATCTCTTCGATCAATCAAGTTTCAACCCAAGAATAAAATCTGGGTTACTATTAGAAATTGTTTTGCTTTTCAATCGTGGGAGATTTCCATTTTTAAGATTTTTTTAGGTGGTGACCGAGAACTATCTTGGTTGAAAGTTTTTTGATTGATTGATTCGCTTTCTACGGCTTATCAACACTTTCCAGATTAAAAAAAGCCAGAAAATAGTTTTATTATATTGCTTTCTGTCTAAAATTGTAGTTTTCTTTTCAATGTTTAACGATCTAGCCGAAAGTAATTTTCAATCTTTTCAGTGATGTGAACCCTTTTAACCTGGTGTCTGGTTGAGCTGCAATTGATCTGACGACGCAGTGCGAGCCAAGCAGATTGAAATTATAGATAACCAAGAGTTTAAATGGTATCGCAGGTTAAGGGTCACTAATCTTTCCAATGCGATCCAACAAAGTACCACCTGAGGCAAAAAAACTCCTCCAGAAAAAGAACATCAACTTTCTCAGACAGGAGACGGATGTATCAACCCAAAAGACGCTATAAAGCATAAACCGGACCATAGCTGCCAGATCCAATTTGATTCTTCATTTTTATAAGCTCAATAAATAGTCTACCTTTTGAAGTTTCGAGAAATGTCAGAAATAAACTGAACAAGAACTTACGGTTACATCTATTCAACTGTAAATTGATAAACTCAATCAGTGTTTCAAAAGTTTTTGCGATATTTATTTCTCAATGTAAAATCCAGAGGCAAAATAGTCTTAACTATATTTTTTCTATTTACATTATTTGGGCTAAATCCAATCTTTGTGCCATATTTTTACAACGTCAGGTTTTGAACACCTGAAGTTGATAAACCTATGACGACAATCATTGAATTGATTTACGGCATTTATCTAAACAGTCTAGAATCTTTTTTCTTTAAACTCAATCAGTTCACTATTATCTCTCTTTAGAGTTTATGTATTTCTTTTTTTTCAAGTATAAATAATAAATCAGTAGTTTTGCTGTTTTTGGAAGTCTTCAGTGATGTGATTTAATTAAACCATTGACAAGATTGTTTAGATATTTGACATTTCTGAACAAGTTGGATAAACTCCAGAAGCATCAACTTTCAGGCGGATGTTGCAAACTTTAAACCGGACCAAAGTTTACCTTTTTTCAAGTATAAATCCAATAAATGTCTACTTTTGACTCAAGTATAAACCGAACAAGTGTTTACTATCTGTCTCAAGTATAAACTCAATCAGTGTTTACTTTTATGTATTTTTTCAAGTATAAATCAAATCAGTGTTTACTTTTGACTCAAGTATAAACCGGACAAGTGTTTACTATTTGTCTCAAGTATAAACTCAATCAGTGTTTACTTTTAAGTATTTTTTATGTATCCAATCAGTGTTTTTTTCAATTTGTATAAATCAAATCAGTGTTTACTTTAAGTATTTTTTTCAAGTATAAATCCAATAAACCGGACAAGTGTTTACTATTTGTCTCAAGTATAAACTCAATCAGTGTTTACTTTTAAGTATTTTTTCAAGTATAAATCCAATCAGTGTTTACTTTTGACTCAAGTATAAACTGGACAAGTGTTTACTATTTGTCTCAAGTATAAACTCAATTTCTTTTAGATTTTCAAGTATAAATCCAATCAGTGTTTACTTTTTTCAAGTATTAGTGTTTGGACTATTTGTCCAAGTATTCAATCAGTGTTTACTTTTAAGTATTTTTCAAGTATAAATCCAATCAGTGTTTACTTTTGACTCAAGTATAAACTGGACAAGTGTTTACTATTTGTCTATATTTCTTAGATGCGGTATTATCCACTATTTTCATTATTCGGACATTCTTCAACGTTTCGGCCGTTGTAGGCATTCTTCAGGTGGTTGGAATGTTGAACTGAACCCTTTATTTCGCTCACTGGGGTAGACTGCTCTAGTTCCACGTACCATGTCTAATGGATGTCAGTTATCAGTTATCTCCTGTTAATTCCCCACTCCAAGTTCTCCATAACTGATGTCTGACATCCATTAGACATGGCCCGTGGAATTAGAACAGTCTACCCAGTGAGCGAAATAAAGAGTTCAATTCGACATTCCAATCACCTGAAGAAGTTCGGAGCGTACAACTACCGAAACGTTGTAATAAATATGGCGACAAAGATGAGGACAATAGCCCGAATAATGTAAATAGTGTACAT
This sequence comes from Acanthosepion pharaonis, assembly GCA_903632075.3. Lineage (NCBI taxonomy): Eukaryota > Metazoa > Mollusca > Cephalopoda > Sepiida > Sepiidae > Acanthosepion > Acanthosepion pharaonis. Next base: position 132,727 of record CAHIKZ030004234.1, read on the forward strand.
AACACCTCATCTCAGAAATATAGACAGATACTACAGTAAGTTATTATGCAAATCACATAAACCTTCATGGTTCATGTGAAATGGAAAAAGGAAAAATTAAATGAATATGAAAAGAAATTTTTAAGAAACATGAGTAAAATGAAGTTTAAAAATAATTCTGTTGATTTACGTAAGAGGCTTCATCAGTGCTACTTCCAAAGCGAAGCATTAAATAAAAATCAAGTGAAATTTAAATGAAACGAAAGCAAAGTAAATGTTACAGGTAATTCTGTTGATTTGGACGTTCTGCATCAGACATTCTAGCTTATCTATTATTGAGAACACATCGTAGTTGCATATCACGCCATGAGAAACACTTCCTGTTTTCATTGGCGCCATGACTAAAGCTAAATGTCAGTAGGTTATAATAAAGATGCACAATGACAAGTAGAAAGACAAGTCGTTTGAAAGTGCTCAAAAATTGCTGATGCAGCAGCTAGTACCACTATCGGATTCATGGTAGGTCCATACACACACACACACACACACACACACACACACACACACACACAGAGAGAGAGAGAGAGAGAGAGAGAGAGAGAGAAGAGAATCTTCCTGTAAAAGTTTTTCGTTGTCTTTAATAAGCTAAGCAAGACCGACCACCGCTGGTCAGAATCATCGGTTCAATATGACCAATCATTTCGTTAGTTGCATGTATTATGTGCTTCACCAGGGCTACATACGGTTTTTTGAATTCAGAACAGTCATTTTACTAGACTGGTTGAGAACCAGTACAGAAGAGGCCAATCTGCATTACTATTTAACCCATAGCTAGGAGGAAGATGGCACCATACCTTTTCCAATGGTATTTGTGCATAACTAAGTGTAACGAACTCGTCTCTCTGTTTTCTGACTTTGAGCCACTATCCATTACACCACCCGCATATCCATGATACACACCTATATTTTCATCTCGCCATTCAATTATAATTAATTCGCAGTTTTTAATATTGTATTCTTCAATAAATTGAAAATAATGGTTCTCTTTCTTTCTTATCTGTTAATTGGCATGGGAAAGAAAGGCTTGCTTTCTCGCTGCTTTATCCACAGTTCTGATCGCAGAGTCGTCTTTCACCTAGGCTGGTTGTCAGTCCAAATTAGACAGCCCAGCCTACCCTATTTAACCCATATCTGAGGGGAAGAATGATGATTACATGCCTTTCTCAAGAAAATTAGTGTGAAATAGACGCAACAGACTCCTACGGAATTCGAACTCAGTTCACTGGCTCCACTTTCCGTGCTACCGTTACACTATTCGACATGAACTTTAATGCTTGTAAAATCTGCTTGGCCCAAGAAAATAGATAAATGTCATATGAAAAACTGATTGTGACCATGTGTTCCGTGATCTGCCCAGATAGGTGTGCATATAACGATTTTTTAATTAAAACTTTGTGCATTATTAATTTATTTTCATGCGAAAGCGATGTAGGCGGCCTTTAGAAGTCTTCAGCGCCCAGTCAGTGGGCGGCAGTAGATCGTGCGCCTGGTAAACTGTGTTTCGATTTCAATCAGCTGCAACTGACCTAACGCCCCGGAGGTGCAGAGGGGGGGAATCAATTGACGTCCGTTCGATAACGCTACTTTTATCCAATTAGAGAAATATTCAGAATAAACTGTTTGGCTAGAGGCACTTCAGAATACAGAATTTAATAAAGACCACCCCCACACACACAGACACACGCGCGTGCACACACACACACACACACACACGCACACACACAGACACACACACACACACACAGAGAGGGGAGTTGTGCTGAAATGCATGCCTTGTCTCCTAAGAGGAGCGCACATCACTTTCTCTCTCTCTCTCTCTCTCTCTCTCTCACACACACACACACACACACACACACACACACACACACACACACACACACACACACACACACACAGGGGAGTTGTGCTGATATGCATGCCTTGTCTCCTAAGAGGAGCGCACATCTCTTTCTCTCTCTCTTTCTCTCAAACACACACACACACACACACACACACTCACACACACACACACACACACACACACACACACACACACGGGAGTTGTGCTGATATGCATGTTTTGTCTCTTAAGAGGAGCGCACATCTATTTCTCTCTCTTTCTCTCTCTCTCTCACACACATACATACACGTATATACACATGCACGCATGTTCACACGTGGAAAGGAGTGAGTACAGTTCTTCCTTCACATATATACATAAAGTAACTGCTACGCTACCTATTAACCAGATATTACGCTTTTGAGTTCTTTAGTTTAGCAAGTTCAGCCCTCATAAATGTATTTTTTTAAGATAGGTTCGCCTATCGTCAGGTTCATACGCGCCTGCCTGGTCTTTTGAACAGGAGTAGAGGTTTACCCCTTGTTTCCTGTTTAGAATTGGGTTTTAAGACACAAGGGAGTTACTAAGTGTGAAAGGATAAGAAAAAATGAGAAACATTATTAAGGAGTGAGAACAAAAGAATAGTAATCAAGAAGGCAGTAGATAACGAATGACTTTGCAATTAATTTTTGGAAAATCAAAGTTAACTGGAAGTCATGGAGCTGAAGGTGAGAGTTTCACAAGTGAGAAGTGCGAGAAAAGAAACTGTTAGCATAGAACTTACGGTTACGTCCAGTCAATTCAACTGTGAATTGAGGAGACCAATCTAGTACTGCGCTTAAATTCATAAAGTTTAGGTACCATTGCAAAGTGTTCATCCGGACAGTTACTTTGAAAGTATTTATAGAAAGATCACACAAGAAAGAGATTGAAGCCGAGAGGCCAGGTGATAATAATTCATTCGGATCGACGACACACTGCGTCACATGGCTGAAATGAAATAATTTATTTTACGCCCTTAAAGTGAAGCAGAACTATTGACAAATTATTTTACGCCGCTTAAGTGAAGGATTCATTTTTTTTCGGTTTGGTTTGTTTTGTTTTACGGCATATCAACCTCAATGGGTTATTTAATGCCGACAATTTTTATTGCTGGTAAATCAGTTGTCGATCCGAATTATTTTTTTTTTTTCAAAAATGTTTTGCTGGTAATATTTTTTTTCCTTCAAAAATCTATTTCTGGTAATATGTTTTCCTCCAAAAATCTATTTCTGGTAATATTTTTTTTCCTCCAAAAATCTATTTCTGGTAATATTTTTTACCTTCAAAAATCTATTTCTGGTAAAATTTTTTTCCTTCAAAAATCTATTCTGGTAATATGTTTTTCTTCAAAAATCTATTTCTGGTAATATGTTTTCCTTCAAAAATCTATTTCTGGTAATATGTTTTCCTTCAAAAATCTATTTCTGTTAATATTTTTTTTCCTTCAAAAATCTATTTCTGGTAATATGTTTTCCTTCAAAAATCTATTTCTGGTAATATTTTTTTCTTCAAAAATCTATTTGTGGTAATATTTTTTTTTCTTCAAAAATCTATTTGTGGTAATATTTTTATTTAAAAAAAATTTTTCCCTGCTAATATTTTTTTTCAAAAAATGTATAGTTGGTATTATTTTTTTTTCAAAATTGTATAGCTGGTAATATTTTTTTTCAAAAATGTATATAGCTTGTAATATTTTTTTTTCAGAAATGTATTGCTGGTAATAATTTTTTATAAATATTTCTGGTATTAAAACCTATTTTTACACTTTCATAGTGATTTGACTCCGGTTTCGGTGGGGGTTAACTATTTACCCATAGCTGGGACCCTAACAGGTGTTACCACCCCGGGTCATGGTGGACCTGGGAACACCAGCAATTAAGAGGAGGTTCCACGCTCCTCAAAATCTCCTGATCAGAGGCCTTGCTGCTGGACGTAGTTTATCGTCTTACCCAGGACGCGGATGTAGTTTATTCTCATACCGAGGACAGTTTATTTTCGTATCTGTAATATTTTCAAAAGTAACGTTTAATCAATTAATGAACATCACATGTAACTCGAACATAAAATAATGACATAATCAAGATGTTGACGTTCGACATTATTTCAAACAAATGCTTAAGAAGAATAGCCCCATCAATATTAGAAAGAGCTATAAAGGTTATTTGACTACATCTTCTATGTGTGTTGTGTGCCTCTCAGGATTTAGGTGATCATGGCTCTCCACATTTTCCTGTCTTATGTATCTCTTAATAAATATTGTCTTTTCGTTATCACCCCTAAACTTCGTTCAGCCATCCATTTACTCAAGCTCATTATCTGTCCCCTTTGCCTTCAATCTGTCGTGGGAGTATGACATATCCCAAGCCTACTTTCCCCATTATGTAACCCAGAAATTTCAACAGTTGCTTCCTGAAGTTAAGTATAACTATTAGTTTCCTTTTTCTTTCCATTTTCTCTAAAACCTTGTCCTTTCCTCATATGTTCGGACCATGATATCCTCAGCATCATTCTGTAGAACTACATTTCTGTTGCTTCAAGTCTGTTCTTCATCATTGAGGAGAGTGTGGAGAAACCTATTTGGTTGAAAAATTGTTTTAAGGAGAAAGATTTTATAAACTTCAACTGGCAGCAGTACGGGCTGCACGGTCAATAAATACCGAATGTTTCCTTTTTAGGGAAAAAGCTAAGAATTACCGTTACCATTTAATCCAATATTATATCTTATTTCTACAGATTACTATTAATATTAATTAAAAAAAAATAAAACAACTCACAGAATGTCTACCCAAACAGGTGTGCCCACGAAATATAAGCTTTATAGCAATAAGGAAAATTTGATACATACATAAACGGACGTCGAATATCTTAGGCTTAAAGCAGTTCTTCCCATTTGTGCTTACAATCTGCGCACTTCACTTATGCGCTTAGTCCATCATGTATCTTTCGATACATGACTGACGAGGCAGATTTCTTTTTCCCGCAGTAGGTTGCTATTTCTTTTTGCGGTAGACCAGTTGTCATCCAAGGCTATAGAACCCGGTCTGTTCTGCTATTTACCCATAGCGGTGCTGGGGGAGAAGAGGATTCATAACTTACCCAAGGGTGTGAATTTCAGTCAGTTATCTGACATGCATGATACACGCTTAGTCCATCATGTATCTTTAGATACATGACTGACGAGGCAGATTTCTTTTCCCCGCAGTAGGTTGCTATTACATTCTGCGGTAGACCAGTTTCCATCCAAGGCTATTCTGTTTCCTTTGCCCATAGCCGAGAGAAGAAGAGAATTCATACCTTTCCCAAGGGTATCAGCACATCAGTTGTTCTGTATTTCTTTTGCGATACATGACTGACCAGATTTTTTTGTCATCGGTAGACCAGTTGTCATAGGCTATAGAACCCGGTCTGTTCTGCTATTTGCCCATAGCAGGGCGTGGGGAGAAAAAGAGTCATATCTTTCCCAAGGGCATTAGCACGTAAGTGAAATTCTGTCAGTTATCTGCCATGCTTGATACACGCTTAGGCGATCATGTATCTTTCGATACATGACTGACGAGGCAGATTTTTTTCCCGCAGCATTTACCATTTCTTCCTGCGCAAGACCAGTTGTCATTCAAGGTTATAGAACCAGGTCTGTTCTGCTATTTACCCATAGCCTTAAGAAGACGAGGATTCATACCTTTGCCGAGGGTATTAGCACGTAAGTGAATGTAATGGATTTGACTGGAATTCGAACTCGGCTCTCAATCCGAGCCGCTATCCATTACTCCACCGTAATCAAAAATCAAGATTCAATTATTTCTTGATATAATAAATCGTCGGAGTATATCGCTGTATCCTTAATTGAGTTTGTCGGGGAAATGGGTTTACTTAGCGATATCCAGCTTCCCCCCCCCAAGGTATTTATCGCTCTTAGCTTTCAGATCGCAGTCAAAGTATTTCTTCTACTCGTTTTAATTGGGGGGAGAAGGCGGCGTTTGGTCACGTAGATTCCAACCATACAGCAGCACCTCCCACGTTTGCACTAAGGGAATTTGTCTCCGTGTAATATTGACATCAGCGTAACCGTAGTCGAGGTGACTCTTGAATTTTCATCCTTCGCTCACATATTTACATATGACCACCTAACTTAAAAAAATAACATTGTGTCACATCGTACCTTAGTGTGGAAGTGAGGTAAATGCATTCTTGATCGTTTACCTCAGACACTTATAGTGATTTAGTAAGCGTAGCTTACAACTGGCCGAAATTATGAAACACTCAGCAAGGATAGAACTCGCTATTCAGTCGTAATTGATCTAGCGAGACAAACTTGTTAACCATTACACAACGTCGAATTGTCCCTTATACTAAGCATAGCTTAGATGTCGTATGGAGCACCTAGGTGAGGATTGAACTCACTACTCAGTCGTAATTGATTTAGAAAGACAGGTTTTCTAATCATTACACCTCGTAGAAGTGGGCATCTCTGTGGTAGTGATTTTCTAAGTGTATTTGAGATGTGGCATAAGGCCGAAAGTATGGAGCACTCATTGAGGCTCGAACTCATTGATCAGTCGTAATTGATCTAGTGAGACAAGGTGATTTCGGAAGCGTGGTTTAGATGTGGTACAAGGCCGAAAGCATGAGGCACCCAGTTGTAATTGGTCTAGAGAGACAAGCTTGTTAACCATTACACCACGTCGAAGTGGCCATCTCTGACACTTAGAGTCGGTATTCGAGTTCAGATAAAAGTTCGGATTAAGAATTCTGATTTTCAAAATAAGCACGATTTATTCAGTATTTTTACATTACCTTTCTATTTTTTTTTAAAATTGGCAATGGTAAAAACATGGGAAATATAACATTAAAACAAAAACAAAACAGACTGAGATAGATAGATAGATAGGAAAAGGTTGAGATAGATAGATAGATAGATAGATAGATAGGAAAAGGTTGAGATAGATAGATAGATAGATAGATAGATAGATAGATAGATAGATAGATATAAATAAATAAATAAATAAATAAATAAATGAATAAAGGAAACGGTTGCGATAGATAGAGGAAATGTTATATCTATCTATCTTACTAATATTTTTTCGGGTTCTTTTGGTTATCTCAATATATATATATATATATATATATATATATATATATATATATATATATATATATATATATATTAATCAATTACACGACAAGCAGGGTGGCAAAGCCACTAAGACACAAAAAGGGGTTACTGGGTGTGAAAGAATTTAAAACATTACTAATGAGCAGGAAGAAAAAGAGTAATCAGGAAGACAGTAGATAGCAATTGACATTGCATTTAAATTAAAGAAAAAAAGCTATATATATATATATATATATATATATATATATATATATATATATATATATATATATATATATATATATAATTGAGAATGAGGTGATTGGCGCCCTATTTCTTCTTATATCCAGAAACGTAAAGAAAGCGAAAGCTAGCCATTACAGATTTTATACCAAATTGAGAGAGAAAAATGGCCTCCAACTGACACGAGAGCAGCGTGGTCACGTGATTTTAGAGGCTATTGCTTACATAGAAAACAGTTGCTTATTCATTTCGAAAAGGTCATCTCTGAAAACTAGGTTCTGTTCGATATTATTAGTTAGGGTGATACGTTTGCGTGTTTATATAACCTTAAGGTTATAGGGAGGCATCTTTTGGATTAAATCAACCAGCTTGTTGATTAACGCTCCTGAACAAATCTGATACACTGTAAAAATATTATATTATCGATGTAGTCGATCTGATATATTTTGCCGTTATGGTTTAGTAATTACCATATTGGCTGGTATATTACACGCACTTTTTCCTCAAACAAATGGCTAACGATATCACCCTGCAAAATTGAGGCACTCCGTAGGGTAATTTAATCCCAAACACTCACTACCGTAAGCTATAATTTTACATCAGACAGGCATTATCTAACTCAAATCCACAATGATATTATTTAATCAAACGACATTATTATTATTATTATTATTATAGTTACTGCAAAAAGAATTATCGTAACAAATTACGGGTACCATTCGTCGGTAGCAGCTACTCCATCATACTTCAATATGTCTTGATACATTTATACCATTAAGCAGCTGGAAACTACATGCGATGAGAGACACAACTGAAAGGAAATACTGTGTGGTATTATGTCGGAATGGCAAAGTTCACATTTGACTATCAAGGGAATTGATGCATGGTTGACCTAATACGGCGTCCAGTCGATTCGTCCGCTGTCAGTAATAACCCCGAGAGACGTACGGCTGCGCCTAATATGTGCGCACGCACGAAAAACCATTAGATAGATGGATATATAAACAACGGCCCCAGAGAAGATGGGAGAGTTTCTCACATATCACAGGGGAAAACGTAAGGGGGTTGTATCGAATGTAATTGTAAGCGTCTTGTTATTATCTCGCCGGTACACCCACTTTATTACGCAAATAATAGTAAGATACTGGGAAACAACATTTAATCAAAAACAAGATCAAAACAGACTGAGATAGATAGATAGATAGATAGATAGATAGATAGATAGATAGATAAGGAAGAGAATGAGATGGATAGATAGATAGAGAGACAGAGAGACAGAGAGATGGTGCGCCCATATATTCATATGTCTGCATTATTATAAAACTTATTTTTAATTACTTCGTCAATTAACACTTCCACAAATCTCTCGTATATCGGCAAAACAGAAAATCAAAAATGACGGAGATAGACTGGAAAAGATTGAAATAGATAGATAGATAAGAAGAGGTTGAGAATTGATAGATAGATAGATAGATAGATAGATAGATAGATAGATAGATGGGAAAAGTTTGAGGTAGATGAGAGAAATTTGAGATTGATAGGAAAAGGTTGAAATATATAGACAGATATATAGATAGGAAAAGGTTGAGATAGATCGATAGACAGATAGATAGATAAGAAAAGTTGAGAATAGATAGGTAAATAGGTAGATGGGAAAAGTTTAGGATAGTTGAGAGAAATTTGAGATAGATAGATAGATAGATAGATAGATAGATAGATAGATAGATAGATAGATGTGGGTGGTAGTGTAATGCTTAAGAGTTCGGAAAGAGAAATCTACGAGTCGAATTCATTGCATTCACTTTCGCCCAAATAGATTTGGATAATGTATGAAACCATTTCTTCTCTCAACTGTGGTTTATTACAGTCCAGACGGGGTTCTCTCGTCCTTGGTTGGTAACCGATCTAGCAGAAAGAAAAAACCCGAGTTCAAATATTCATCTCAATTAGAAATAATGGCGGTATCTGTTTTTTGGTGTGTCAGATTTTATTATGCAATGTGCCGTAAAGTTTACTTTGTAATTAAATCTTAAAGATACGAGCCTGAGAATCATATATTTGATCAATACATTACCCACTTGTATAAAACAGTTTAGTCGGAAGTTGGGGAGGTTTATTAAATAAAAAACTGGACGGACAAACCATGTCAGTATTGTTCAACAAAAGTTGTTTAAAAGAATTCTTGCTGTCGAAATACAACATTATATGCTGTGTATTTATTTTTGCTTTTGAATCAACATGATGTTATATAAAAGAATGATCGAAAAACTCTGTCAATTTGGTATAATCACATGGTGTCAACTTTACTGAAGGCCTTTTTCACATGTTCCCGAACGTCAGCACGAAGTCGTATGATCGACCGATCGTCAATATCAGCGAAACGTAACACCGGAAATGGGTTTCATGATCAGTCGTTGACACATGCGCAAGCATGTACGCGTAGAGCGAGATAGACAAACTGGAAGATAGATAGATTGGTGGATAGATAGATAGACATTTATCTGACCTCTCCATCAAGATCGTATGCGTGGTGATAGAT
>CAHIKZ030004234.1:147500-217500 GCA_903632075.3 Acanthosepion pharaonis
TAGCCGTCAGCCATATCTAGTTGAGTGATTTTCTTTAGCGGCATTTCAACCACTATGGGTTATTAAATGTCGTAATCTAAATATTTCGGACGCAATTTTATTTTTATTTTTGGAGATAATACTGTTTTTAATGTAGGTATCTTCACAGATTCGCTAAAAATGGAATATACCATGACGAAAAATACCCCACACTTAATAAAAAACAAAGTTTTTGAAATACAGCAATATATATTTGATTATTAGAAATGTTAAATTTAATCTATGATTTCTAATCTCGTGCCATTATTTCTTACACCACCCACACATCTAAGTTTACAGCACCTGAAATCCCCAAGCGGTTACCCATCTAGAATTTTACTTATCGACGTTGCTTAAATTCAGTTATCGGAAGAGAACTAATGTTTCCGTGTGATATGGCAGTAAGCCTCCACTTTGAAAACTTCTCCCTAAGAAGCCTACTCTGTGAAGCAAACTCCCGTGTGGATTCTTTACCGAAGCAGTGTAATCCTTTAAAGTTTAGTGTCCATCGTCATCTATTCTCTATATCCTCATAGTCTTTGCCTTCTACTTCATCCTGTTGTGTTCATATCACAAATCTGATCCAGTAACACTCTACCTTGAGTGCCTCTTAGGCTTTGCATTGGGTAAATTTTAGTAAAAACAGGTAACTTTTAATTTGACTAGGTAATGTATTTTTATATATAATCATCAGTTAATAGAAAAAAATCTTATATTCAAACATACAATATCAATAAAATGTTAGCAAAGGTTACAATGGAAAACGCATTCAGGCACATTGATTGCATTTTTTTAATTAATTGCATTGCACTGGTTTGCAATCACTGCGCGGAAACGTTTTAAATAACCTTTCACAAATCCCGCGCAACATTGTTTTTGAATTTTTTTCAAGTCATCTTTTCAAAATAACGTTCAAATTATTTATATTCCTGGCTGTTCCGCTGATGGATTCGAACTTTCACTCTTGCCACCGTAGCATTCTTGTCAGGAGATTAAGCAGGCCGCTGAAGTACAGCTTCATCGCCCTGAACAAAGTAATCACGAGTTGCATGCTTCGGGTAGATATTTTGTTGAATGATTCAGTTCTCTTCAGGCTCTAACTTGCTCCGAAGATGACAAATTAGATTCCACTGATACATCGTTTCCATATACTTGAAAAAGTGGGGAGGGGATATTCTTTGTTATCATACGTCCAGACATCTTTTCCAGATATAAGTCAGGTTGTCGTAAACTTAATTCAATGATTGAATAAACTCGGGACGAGTTAATGATTGGGTGAGCTCATGGCCAGTTCTGCAACAATAAAATATTCGTAGGATTTCATCTATCGTGACATTAAATATTTGAGCGTAACAATTTTAACAAAGTATTGCAATAGCAATCATAAATATGAATGCTGGTCGTTATTTTACGAAGTAGGGGAGTACAAATGAAAATATTTGAAATTGACAATTTTTTTATTTTTCTTTCTTTCTTTCTTTCTTTCTTTCTTTCTTTCTTTCACTGAAACCAAGTAAGGACCTTTTTCTCCTCTTTCCACGCGATCAAAACGGAATAGTCCATTATTTATGAAATATTGGCAAGAGACGTTAAACACATTTATCTTTCTTTCTTTCTTTCTTTCTTTCTTTCTTTTTTTCTTGCTTTCTTTCTCTTACTGAAACCAAGTAGTGTCTTTTCTCTTCTTTCTACGCGATCAAAACGGAATATTCCATTATTTATGAAGTATTGACAGGAGAAGTTAAACACTCTTATCTTTCTTCCTTTCTTACTTTCTTTCTTTCTTTCTTTCTTTCTTTCTTTCTTTCTTTCTTTCTCTTACTGAAACCAAGTAGTGTCTTTTCTTCTCTTTCCACGCGATCAAAACGGAATAGTCCATTATTTATGAAGTATTGACAGGAGACGTTAAACACGTTTATCTTTCTTTCTTTCTTTTTTTCTCTTACTGAAACCAAGTAGCGTCTTTTCTCCTCTTTCCACGCGATCAAAACAGAATAGTCCATTATTCATGAAGTATTGACAGGAGACGTTAAACACTTTTTTCTTCCCTTATTTCTTGCTAGCCAATTCCCCGTCTTACGAATATTTTTCTTAATAATAATTTAAAAATAATTCAGCAGACGATGTTATTTCATGCATAGAAAATGACAAAGCTTATTAAGAGTTACAAAAGACCGGAAATTGTAGTGAGCCATAATCTCCCACGTCCCAAAAAAAAGGACAAGAAGAAGAAGAAGAAGAAGAAGAAGAAGAAGAAGAAGAAGAAGCTATGATTGCATTAGTATGAAATTAATTATTGAAAAAAAAAATGTTCAGGAATACCAGAATTATGTTGATAAAAGAAAAAGAGTGGAAATGTCTGAGATCGTTGCAAGAGGGATTAAGAAAACGAACAACTAGAAACGTAGACAGAGCTTGTGATTAATGAGTACGCTCCTCACTGAGTGACTCATGCGTATAGCCATGTGTTAAAATTAAGTTACCTTTAATTAATGGCAACTATACTAGTAGACAAGCATAAGAGGAAGAAGCAAAGTGAATTACGGTAATAAAAAAGCACAAGAAAAATTAGAATAGAAAGAAAAGGAAAATAAGTAGGCGGCGAAAGGTAGATAGAAGGAAGTGGAAAGAAATAGAAAAAAACAAGAAGAGAAAGAAGGAACAGATACTGAGCAAGATGAAGAGGAGAAATGATATTGAAGAAGACGAAGAGAAGAAGCGACAGAAGAAGTAATATAATGAAGAAGACGAAGAGAAGAAGCGACAGAAGAAGTAATATAATGAAGAAGACGAAGAGAAGAAGCGACAGAAGAAGTAATATAATGAAGAAGACGAAGAGAAGAATCGACAGAAGAAGTAATATAATGAAGAAGACGAAGAGAAGAATCGACAGAAGAAGTAATATAATGAAGAAGACGAAGAGAAGAATCGACAGAAGAAGTAATATAATGAAGAAGACGAAGAGAAGAATCGACAGAAGAAGTAATATAATGAAGAAGACGAAGAGAAGAATCGACAGAAGAAGTAATATAATGAAGAAGACGAAGAGAAGAATCGACAGAAGAAGTAATATAATGAAGAAGACGAAGAGAAGAATCGACAGAAGAAGTAATATAATGAAGAAGACGAAGAGAAGACGACAGAAGAAGTAATATAATGAAGAAGACGAAGAGAAGAATCGACAGAAGAAGTAATATAATGAAGAAGACGAAGAGAAGAATCGACAGAAGAAGTAATATAATGAAGAAGACGAAGAGAAGAATCGACAGAAGAAGTAATATAATGAAGAAGACGAAGAGAAGAATCGACAGAAGAAGTAATATAATGAAGAAGACGAAGAGAAGAATCGACAGAAGAAGTAATATAATGAAGAAGACGAAGAGAAGAATCGACAGAAGAAGTAATATAATGAAGAAGACGAAAGAAGAACGACAGAAGAAGTAATATAATGAAGAAGACGAAGAGAAGAAGCGACAGAAGAAGTAATATAATGAAGAAGAAGAGAAGAACGTAATATAAATGAAGAAGACGAGAAGAATCGACAGAAGATATAATATAATGAAGAAGACGAAGAGAAGAATCGACAGAAGAAGTAATATAATGAAGAAGACGAAGAGAAGAATCGACAGAAGAAGTAATATAATGAAGAAGACGAAGAGAAGAATCGACAGAAGAAGTAATATAATGAAGAAGACGAAGAGAAGAAGCGACAGAAGAAGTAATATAATGAAGAAGACGAAGAAGAATCGACAGAAGAAGTAATATAATGAAGAAGACGAAGAGAAGAATCGACAGAAGAAGTAATATAATGAAGAAGACGAAGAGAAGAAGCGACAGAAGAAGTAATATAATGAAGAAGACGAAGAGAAGAATCGACAGAAGAAGTAATATAATGAAGAAGACGAAGAGAAGAAGCGACCGAAGAAGTAATATAATGAAGAAGACGAAGAGAAGAAGCGACCGAAGAAGTAATATAATGAAGAAGACGAAGAGAAGAAGCGACCGAAGAAGTAATATAATGAAGAAGACGAAGAGAAGAATCGACAGAAGAAGTAATATAATGAAGAAGACGAAAGAAGAATCGACAGAAGAAGTAATATAATGAAGAAGACGAAGAGAAGAAGCGACAGAAGAAGTAATATAATGAAGAAGACGAAGAGAAGAATCGACAGAAGAAGTAATATAATGAAGAAGACGAAGAGAAGAATCGACAGAAGAAGTAATATAATGAAGAAGACGAAGAGAAGAAGCGACAGAAGAAGTAATATAATGAAGAAGACGAAGAGAAGAATCGACAGAAGAAGTAATATAATGAAGAAGACGAAGAGAAGAAGCGACAGAAGAAGTAATATAATGAAGAAGACGAAGAGAAGAAGCGACAGAAGAAGTAATATAATGAAGAAGACGAAAGAAGAAGCGACAGAAGAAGTAATATAATGAAGAAGACGAAGAGAAGAAGCGACAGAAGAAGTAATATAATGAAGAAGACGAAAGAAGAAGCGACAGAAGAAGTAATATAATGAAGAAGACGAAGAGAAGAAGCGACAGAAGAAGTAATATAATGAAGAAGACGAAGAAGAAGCGACAGAAGAAGTAATATAATGAAGAAGACGAAGAGAAGAAGCGACAGAAGAAGTAATATAATGAAGAAGACGAAGAGAAGAAGCGACAGAAGAAGTAATATAATGAAGAAGACGAAGAGAAGAAGCGACAGAAGAAGTAATATAATGAAGAAGACGAAGAGAAGAAGCGACAGAAGAAGTAATATAATGAAGAAGACGAAGAGAAGAAGCGACAGAAGAAGTAATATAATGAAGAAGACGAAGAGAAGAAGCGACAGAAGAAGTAATATAATGAAGAAGACGAAGAGAAGAAGCGACAGAAGAAGTAATATAATGAAGAAGACGAAGAGAAGAAGCGACAGAAGAAGTAATATAATGAAGAAGACGAAGAAGAAGACGAAGAGAAGTAATATAATGAAGAAGACGAAGAGAAGAAGCGACAGAAGAAGTAATATAATGAAGAAGACGAAGAGAAGAAGCGACAGAAGAACTAAGAGATCGAAGAAGACGGAGAAACAACAAAAAGAGGAACAATAGGAGGAGGTGAAAAAGCCGATTGGTTGTGAAAACAATGGGAAGAACAGGACGCATATCGACCCGAAAACGCCCCCAAAATGTCTGAAACACTTCCTTTCCGATTTCCGAAGCTTTTTGGAATCGAAATCGAAACGCGAATCGTCTACCCAAAGTAATTACTCTGTAATGGATGGGATTCGGCGTTCAGAACGAATTTGCGCCATGGTTGCCAAAACAGTATTTCCAGGGCGTTATTTGTCGGAAATGGAAGTGGTCAATTGAACGAAAAGACCAAGCAGGATGTAGACATCCCGAAATAGCTCAAATAGAAAAGAAACAAAAGATCCCATTTCCAACTGTCTGCTGCTCAAGACGGATGTAGACTTTGTAGACAGGACAGACACTCTGTTTCTTTTTATCCAGCTTCATACTTGGACTCTATAAAAGATATTCTATGAGTATTTGGATAGAGAACGTTCGTTCAATGTCCCAATGTTCATATGTATATATATATATATATATATATATATATATATATATATAATTTATTCGAAAATTCCGACATAAATATGTTGTAAAATCACTACAAAAATAGCCATTATGTTTCAACACATCACTTGATAAGACACCAGAATTGTTGAAACAAAATTGCTATTTTTGTAGTGATTTTATAACATATTTATATTATGATTTTCGAATAAATTATATTTGCTCTACTCTGTATCTATCACTCTATTAAGAATAAATAGTACTCTTGTAAAGAATGACTATTACTGCTAATCATGCAAGACTCTTTGTTAAAGCGAATCGAGTTCTCTCAGTTACTGTTTATTTATCTAAAAATAAATACGCTTAAATTCCCCTTCATCCCCCCAGTGCACCAACGGCTTAGGTGTAGAATATCCAACTGACACCAATTCAGCCGAGCTTAGATCGTAGCTACGGGTAACCGGGCGCCTAGTCACACGGAAGAGCTGTGATACAGCGAAATAGTCTCTGGATGATAGTGTGTATATATATATATATATATATATATATATATATATATAAAGAATTATAGTTTTAATCTGTGCTGTATTTCTGGGATAAAGTGCTTAATATCAGAGATAGAGCGTATGTAAATATAAAAGTGAACATTGTAATCAACACTCAGAGGCGACATGCTGTTTTATGCTAGATGTCAGACCGCGAATGTTGTTTTTTTTCTCGACTATTTATATATATGGGTCAGTTGGTGCATTGTGGGTAGTCCATTCTGGCGGTTATTTTGGCGGGAGTGGTTTGTTTATTTACTTGTTTATTTATTTGGATTAAATTATTTTACTTGTTTTTATTTATTTACATTTTTTATTCTATATATTTATTTATTCTTTTCGGTTTTCGATGTTTTATTAACGCAGTAAAAATTTTTTGGATTTGCTTAGGTCGCTTATTTAATAATTTGTTTTGGTCTGGGGAAGATATTTAAAGCTGTTCGTCCAATTTCTGGATTGATTGCTGTAGTCTATTCTGTTATTTTAGGGGGAGGTCAGTTTTTAATTTATTTATTATTGTATTTATTTATTTGGATTGATTATTTTTACTTGTTTTTACTCATTTATTTTTGTTTTTATTTGTTTTAACGGTTATTTTAGCGGAAGCGGTTTGTTAATTTGTTCATTAATTTTAAATAAATAAATGAACAAATAATTCCATTCATGGGGAAATAAAATATAATCTATGGACCCTTAAGGTTGTCTGTTTTTTAATCTAACTAATATTCGCCCTGTTTTTACATTGAACTCTCTGGATTACATCCTCATTGGGATTATCCATACGGATTACCAGACATTTCATTACTTAACTATATATATATATATATATATATATATATATATATATATATATATATATATATATACGTGAGCAATTAACGTATTTTCAATTCGGCAGCAATTGTTATTAATATAAATAATATGGGATGCATAGTCAAACATGTATACACAGTAAAATGGAGCTTATATTGATAGGAATATATATTACAAAATATTCCCCAAATACAAGGCCCAAGTGTCACTCAGGATAGAGGCTCACTAAATGAGGATGTTGTATGCGCGTAATAAGATAAAAATAAGCGCAGATTATGAGATTTAGGATAGATAATGATTGAATCTAGATTTGAAGTGGTTAATATAGTCGGGAAGCGACTTCTCGACAACCTGTTCCACAAGGTATCAGGACCCGGGGAAAAAAATGACTTCCTACTTAAAACTGGAATATGAAGGAGGATGAGGCGTGGTGTGTCTTAGCTGTAGAGGTGTGAAGTGGTGGAACTAAAGAATCTAGCTTTTGTGAACATTTGACATGGAAATAGCGATAGAGTAGCGATAGGCTTCCGGCATATCGTCTGTGGAAAAGGGTTGAAACAAATTTAACACACACAACACCATGTAAATGGTTTTCAGCACTGTTAAACCTGGAAAATGAGCATTTGGTAGCTCCAGCCCACATTTATGTTCTGGACTGATTCTACTAAAATTAAAACACAGTCGGAGGAGGCAGGTAATTTCTAGAGTGGCATTTTTTAATTGTCCGTGAGCAAGCGAGGCAGCATTTTTGCTGCAACTCATTTCATTCTCAATTCCTCAGTCAAAATTTGTTGTCATGAACTCCAGGACACACCAGTCAAATCAAAAAGTTCGTCAATTGTTCGGTGACAGTCTTCCAAGATCATTTCATCAATTTTCATGATGCTTTCAACCGTTCCGGAGGTTGAAGGCCGCTCTGAACGAGGCTGGTCTTCCAGCGACAATTGACCATTCCTAAAGCGTGTAAACTACTCATAAACTCGTGCTTTACTCATGGCAGCATCCTTGTAAGCTGTTTTAAGCATGACAACTGTTTCGGCTGCTGTTTTCCCTAGCAAAAACAGAATTTCACAGCAGCACGATGCTCCTTCCTTTCAGCCATGGTAAAATTAGACGAAAAGGCGTGAAGCACTTCAAAACAAATGAGAACCGCTGAGCTGTACGTCTTCCCACGATGACACCAGTTAACACACTGATGCCTGAGGGTTGCCTCAAGTGGCATCTAGCGGTGGAAGCCTGAACTACTACGGGCTTGTCACACAGAAAACGATTTCGGTTACTTTTGGGTTCCCCTCATATGTATATGAGTCATTCCGTGTCAAATCAACAAGGGTCTAACGATTACCGACAGATTTTTTTCAAATTTGGTGCACGTATAGAACTTCATGATAGAAAATAAATGGTACCTATTTTACATCTCTAGGTCAAAGGGTTTCTGAGATATGACCCTTGTCAAAAATGTGAATTTGGAAAAATAGTCACAAATTTTAAATATCACTTGTTCTTTTACCCACTAAATTATATACCATTTTAATGTACTTGGATCGACCTAAAGGGTGATTTATTTATTTTTTTGATTAAAGGTCAAATAAGCTAATTTAACCTAGACCTTAAAATTTGACCTTCAATTTCTCAAAAACGTATCTTTAATTTAAAAAAAAAATGACAACAAATATATCTGCTTTATGGTAGGATATATATAAAAAACTCATGACTGTGGCCTGAATTAACAAGGTTTTACTGAGTTGGGCCAAATTCAAAATGGCGGATTTTGATATATTAACATTTTCATATTTCCCGATATAGTCAAGTTGTACATCTTTATAAAGATCTTTGAATGCTGATTAATATTCATATAACATCTATTATCTTAAAATCAACAGGATATGTTATTTGCGGTTAAATGTTGAACAATTCGGTAGAAAATAAACAACCTTATTTTTGGCTTTGTTTACATTTTTATTATATAACAAACATATTTTTTTAAAGAAAAACTGACATAATGAAAATAATTATTTAAAAAAAAAGATGTCATGAATTAATGTTAAGATAACAAATTATGAAAATACACAACAAATGATGTTAGTGGCTAACAAATTTTTGTTGACATGGTACACTAAATGCACAAAGCAGTCAAATTTTCAGTATTTTTTTTATATATTTAATAAATTAAGTTTTGATCTAAAACAGTGATACATTGAAATGAATATTTAAAAAAGATTCTTAACATTTACAAAGAGACTAACAAGCAAACCCATTGTAGGATAAAATTCACAACATTACCTGAGTTTTCTAAAAGTACTTCAACATCAACAGAAGACCAGCCACAGCCTTCTAGCATTTTTGTAGATACTGAAAATGAATTGCAACTTCTCAATGAGTTGCTGTCAATGATTGGTAAATCACTAATCAAGGGAAAAAAACTTGATAAACAAACCGGTTATGAGTAATAAAATTATGAAAATTTAAAGAAGTATCAAAGAAAATTAAACTGATTTTGACCAAAATTTCTCATTAAGAATCTACCATTAAGGAAAGTGAAATTATTGCACAATTAAAAGAAAAGTTTTCAGCTTTTTTGTTTTGTTCTCGCAGGCTTCATTGTGTGGTGTCGTCTGTTTGATTCTTCCTGAAGTGTGTTTATTCAGGCAAGAAATGTCATGGATTTTGGTAACACGACAACAAAAGGGAAAAAATCGAAAGAATACAAAAATAAATTTTAGTCGGGTTTGTGAAAAGAGGTCCTATAAACTACAAATGTTGACCATACTTCCAAAAAGAGGGAGTATCCAAAGGAGTCAGATAGAATTTGGCACCATAATATGTATGACAAGACAAGCCAAAAAATTGTAAATTTTATAGAACTCTCTTCCGGCTTCATGCTTTCCAGTCAACTGTATTCCTTAAAAATTTAAATGCAATGTCAATCTCTATCTACTATCTTCTTGATTACTCTTATAAGTAAGTAATGTTTCTGTTTAGTAATGCTTCCACACCCAGTGCCTTAGTGGCTTTACTACCTTGCTTAGGGTGAATTCTGTCTATCTTGGGGAAAATTGATTACAAGATCCAATTTTCCAAATATCACTTTTTTACAGGTTGAATATTATTTTAGGCTAATTGCTTAGAATACGCTGATCACTCTTAAAAGGAGCTACCTTTTGAGTCCATTTTTGCAGATGCTGATACAAAAGCTACGTATGTCAATTTGCTAGCTGGATTCAGGTTGAACTTTTGAGATTAAGATAAACTAATGTATAACTTATTTTTTTAGAGTGTAAACCGGACCTATGTCGTCCTATCTATTAATTCACTGTGATTTGTATCCTGTAATATATCTATCTGGCGTTAAATCACTCGACATGCATAGTTAGGATGTTAAATTAACGAAGTTCAGCTAACCTTTTCATTAAAGAAAGTCACTGCAATCTTTTGAAAACTACACTAGAAACAAAGAAAAGAATACTGAACTGTTACGTAATTTCAGTTCTTGCAGTGAATGTGGGACAATCTCCCATGAAGAGACTTGAAGCAACAGAAATGTGGTTCTATAGAAGAATGGCGAGCTGAAAGAAGAAACAGTTGAAATATCTCTGGCACATAATGAGGAAAGAGGGCTTGGAGAATTTGATGCTCACAGGACACATTGAAGGCAAGAGAGACAGAAGAAAACAAGGCATGACCTGCTTAGCGAACTTGAGTAAATTTATGACGGAGAAAGATTTAGGAGAGATAACAAAAAAGACAATATTTATTAAGAGTTACAGGAAATTGTGGAGAGCCGTAGACTCTGGAAGGGACATCGCACATCGAAGAAAGAGAAGCTGGTACTTTGTACTACAGCAGCAGAACAGGTTGATGCTTTTTATGACGTGTTCATACCATTAACATAGGACGGAAATTGCGGCACTGAAATCTGAAGGCGCATTGGCATAGCCAAAGATGCCTTCCAAAAGTTAAGCAAAGTATTAATAAATAGAAAAATTGTTAGAAACAAAGAAAAGAGTAGTAAACTGTAATATCATATGAATATCCGTATATAGCATTGAATGCTGGACAATCTTCTCACAAATGAAGAAGAGGCTGGAAGTAACAGAAATATTGGTCTACAGTAGCATACTGAGAATACCAACAGACCAAACATGTCGAGGACCACGAGGCTTTAGTGAAAATGAAAACAAAAAAGACACTCATACATATTCAGAGAAAAAATAGTTGGCATTTCTAGAACATATAATGAGGAAAGACGGTTTTGAAAATTTGATACTCACATGGAATACTGAAAGCAAGAGGGACAGGTTTCGGAGAGTTAAGAAAAAGACAAAGTTTATTTAGAGATACAAAAGACAAGAAATTGTGGAGAGCCATGATCACCAACGTCGTGAAGGGATACGGCACATAGAATATGAAGAAGAGTAATCTTTGTTTTATTTGAGATCTTTGTTTCTAAAGAATACATCAAGAATTATATATAATTTCTTTATAGTATTTTCTTGAGATTACTTGCTTTTTCATTTAGCAAAAAACCATGAGGCCGAATGCAAACCCTTACAAGTGATTCCTGCAGCAACATGATTAGTTGATTATCATTGGTCTTCTTTCTAGGAATCCAGTTCTGATAAGAGAGCTTGCTATAGATAAAAACTGATTCTTGTTTATGTCTAATTCTGAAGTATTTTAATTTTGAAGCACAGTGATTTGCTTAAGGGCTGTGGTCTTGGCAACAAAATGGATTCTTCTGCTCAATCAACAACGATTCTCATTGTATTCGTACACTAAAATGGATGAACGTATTGTTAGCGCACTTGAAGCCAAGATTGTACGCCTTAGGTATAAACTGACACATTCGAGATCACAAAGTCATTGACCTCTACAACTACAATGCATTTCCTCAAAGAGCGCCATCCTCAAAATGGGCGGAAGGAGAGAGATGACTTCAGGCAATTGGTATCTAATATGATGTTAGCCATCTTGCCAGCTGGTTTTGACGTTATATATATATATATATATATATATATATATATATATATATATATATATATATATATATTGTAGTTTTTGTTTTGTTCTCGCAGGGTTCATTGTTTGGTGTCATCTGTTTGATTCTTCCTGAAGTGTGTTTATTCAGGCAAGAAATGTCATGGATTTTGACAACACGACAACAAAAGGGAAAAAAATCGAAAGAATAGAAAAATAAATTTTAGTCGGGCAATTTAGAAGGAGTGTGTGCAGTATTTTCTTATTTAATTATAATTCTTTATATGTTAGCGCGTCATTGATTTTGGAGCATTCAAATATAGGAACCACTTTACCAACCCCACCATCAAAATAGTTATTTCCACCAGGATTCAAGCGTTATAATGATACCTTATATTATTTGATAACGATGTAATAAAGAAAGACAAAGAATAAGACAGTATCACTAAAGGTTGAGCATTTGAATCCACTTTCTGCTTGAAATTTCAAGGTCTTAGTTGTACTTCATTTTAGTTACTTTTAGTTAACTTACTTCAAATTTACAAATTTTCGCAGTACTAGATTGGTAGAAACGTCTCATCATTTTATTATTATTTATTATTATTTATGTTGAGGATGCCGGAAGGAAATCCGGTCTCTAATGAATGACCATATTCAGTCACCCCCACCACAAGGCCTTTTTAACGTGGGCATTCCCGAGCCATTAGGCTCGGCCAAAAAATAGCCCATCTGAACGGGTTCAGGGCCGGTTTTACCTCCCCGAAGGAGACTCCGCCCTTCGGCGTAGCTTTCTTCGGGTTCCTCTCAAATGAATGACAAACGCAGAAATGAAATATAGCAAATAAATGTATTTACACAATAATGCAATTGGTAATACGGTTAGTAGATCCAGAAACGTGGTTAGTAGCAATAAATATATATATATATATATAGTCTGGTAAATTCAGTCTCGAAGTAGGACTTCCTTAGAGTCTACGTGCTTGTAACAGTGACTTTTACAAGCGGTTACCTCACACTATTACTCTACCTCCAACTCAATCACAATCACTCTCTACCTGACTCTGGGTATTTAACAGCAGCAGTACAATTACACGCTGGTCGAGTCCACTTGTATGAAAAAAGGGGTGGACCCCATAACAATTTATTTTCGTTTGCCGTCTTGAATATTCGATAAATCTTATTAAAGAAAAATTGCACTTTTCGACAGTATTTGAACCTACATCCCTCACCAAGCTACCGTTAAGTCCGGTACGCTTAACTTATTTTGGCCACGAAGAGCAATCGGCCATATATATATATATATATATATATATATATATATATATATATATATATATATATATATATATATATATATATATATATATATATATATATATATATATATATATATATATATATATATATATAATATTTTAAAAAAAACCCTTCCAAGCGCCTGGTAACAGCCATAGTACGGACTGGAGACAGCCGAATGCTATACCTGTAGGCTAGTGTGACAGATGAGTCACTGATTGTTATTAGCCATAAAATATTTGAAAACAAGACAAATTATGACAGTAAATTTTGTCACTAATAATAAAATATGTATAGTAGACTATACGCTTTGTTGAAATATATATATATATATATATATATATATATATATATATATATATATATATATATATACTTGCAAGTTAGCAAGTCGATTTCTGGTTGTTTTCCCTCTATTGCTCTGTATTGTATTTTTCGGACTAGGTTTTCGTTTCCGTCGTTTCGCAAGGATGAATTGCCCGACATCAAATTAAGTTATCTGGTATATGAATTTAATTGCCAGTGCGCTGCTGGTTATGTGGGGCGTACAACCTTGCATTTGGAAACAAGAATTAATCAACATGTACTTTCTAAAATACGACATGACACAAATAGATACCATGTGTTATCTTCCCTCTACAAATATGGAATCGGCTATTGCTCAACACCTAATAGAGAATATAGCCTGTGCCAAGTCGTATACGAAAGAGTGGTTCAAAATTATTCACATAGCTGGTTCCAACAAGATATATATATATATATATATTAATGATGTGTATGTACATAAATATAAATATATATATATATATATATATATATGCAATTTTCATATATATTATTTATATATTATATATGCGCGGTACTTATTAGAAAGCGCTCAATATCAGTGATAGAGCGTATTTAGTTGGATTGATGTGAGTTTGAGCGTGAAACCCAGGGTCACAAACTCACATCACTACAACTATATATATATATATATATATATATATATATATATATATATACTTTTAAGTTATGCTATATCTATGAGTTAAAGTGCCCAATAACAGAGATAGAGCGTATGAAAATATATTGCCTGATGATTGCGTTTAAGTATGAAACATACTGTCGCCGCTGGGTATTAATCTCAATGTAAACTTATATGATATCAATTGACAATTATCAGGGATAATTCAAAGAGGATATAAATCCAACGAGAGATCAATGTAAAAAACATAGCAAATGATAATTATGAGGGGGGAGACTTTAGAAACCCATGGTTTTAAAGTCTCCGTTTTCATTAATATATATATATATATATATATATATATATATATATATTGTTTATGAAAAACTAGGTAATCCGTATCGGTAAAAACTAAGGAGGATAAAATCCAGAGAGCTCAATGTAAATCCAGATCAAATAATTTAAATAAAAACAAACCACTTTAAGGTTCCATGTAATAAATTATTTCACCACAGCCCTTTTAAAAGGACTGCGGATCATCAGACTTTACTTCCAAAGAAAAAATGAACAGAAAATTTACACTTTTTTGACGGGCCGTATTAAACATATGTAAATTAACGAAGTGAGGAATTTAGGGGGGAGAGAGAAAAGACATGAGTGAGTTAGCAGATATTGACACATTTAAACGGTTAACTTAACAGAAGTTATATATTGATATCGAAGAGGTAGAGAAGAAAAAACTCATAGAGAGAAAAATAGAGAAGGAAGTTAAGAGAGAAGAAGATGTCACTAATTTTCTTTGTAAAAAAAAAAGGATAGAAACAGACGCTGTTATTTTGCTTTACTTTGAAAGTGTTATTTTGGGGGTTCATAAAGATTAATGTTTGATATAAATTTGAATGTCTCTAGACTGTCTACGAATAATTTAATTTGATGTTTGTTAGAGATTTAATTTTTTTTTAATCTTGGGGATTTTCTATGAAATAGTCCATTAGAAAAATATTCATAGAAAGTACAAAATTTTATTTTAAAATATAAGTTTACTTCTAGTAATCTTTTTTAAAAACTTATAAAAAAAAAATTATTTGATTATTAAATGGATATCTCTATCCGTTTGAAATTTGTTCATGAATTTAACTCGTGACTGTTTCTAGATAGGTAATCTCTTTTACTGAAATTTTAGTTAAGTTAGTATGAAGTAATATTTGAAGGTAATATTAAAGATCTTGCTCTGTCATATACTGTATACACACCCATGCAAATACATATACACACGTTCCTTTACATCTTCAGTCACTCATACAGGTACCCACGTGCCAATATACACAGGTAACTTCATGTATTAACACCTACCTAAATGTCAAAAATTTTTCCAATTTAAATATTTTATCATCAATAATGATTATTAAAGGGTAATATATTTCAATTTAAATAAAATTATCAATTAAAAAAAAATTCTCCCTATTATAAAGAATTTTAAACTCGCACTTCCACACATACACACATACATATAAACATCCATATATATACATATATTCACATATACACACATATATACATATATATGTGTATGTATATACTCATACATACACACATTCACATATAGATATACACACATACATACATACATACATACATACATACATACATATTTACATGTACCACACATATATCCACATATATACACACATATATACACACATACACATACAATTACACATATATATCCACACATATATATACATATACACATATATACACATATACACACATATACATATACACATATACACATACACACAAATATACATATACATATATACACCCACATGTGCGTGCATGCAAAAAACATATCAAAATCCATACTTAATTACTTTAATATATCTATATTTCATACTTAATTACTTTAATCTTTAAGATTTGTTTGCTCTATCCTCTGATAGTTTCTTACCCTTTCTATGTTTACTGAGGTGCTACGAAGATAGTTAATAACGTTTTATTCTCCATTCGCTAGACTAACGTCGGCTACGCGATGTTGAGTGTGTAGTGCTGGAATACTTGCGATGTTGAGTGTGTAGTGCTGGAATACTTGCGTAAGTTTAGCTATCCAGGTACGTTTTAGGGTTGTCTATAAGTTGAGTTGATTTATTTTCTGAAACATTCCATCATCCATATTCTTAGGCAGACCATAACGTAATTAATGGGGGTGGCCACATTAATTCTATGGGATGGGTTGGTCATTAACAATGACCTCCATGGACCTATTGGGAAGGACTTGATAAACAAGAAACCTTCTAGTGATTCCATAACTGTAGAGTTTGTGTAGCAACCCCCTATGATCGGTTTGGTTTGGTTTGGTTTGTTTTACGCTATATCAACCTCAATAGGTTATTTAATTTTTAAGTTTTATTGATGGTAATATTTTTTTTGTTTTCAAAAATGTATTTCTGGTAATATTTTTTTCGTCAAAAAAAAAAATCTATTTCTGGCAATATTTTTCTTCAAAAATGTATTGCAGGTAATATTTTTTTTTACAAAGTATTTCTGGTATTAAAACTCATTTCGACACCTTCACAGCGTTTTGACCCCTGTTTGGGTCACCTGTTTGCCCATAGCTGGGACACCAACAGGCGCCACCACCCCGGGTCAGGGTGGATCTGAGAACACCAGCAATTGAGAGGTGGTTTCACGCTCCTCAAAACCTCCCAATCAGAGGCCCCAATTTTGTCCCAAATCATACCCGGCAAATAATTATAAAGGTTGACATTTTTCTTATTTATTTTTTATATTAACGACTAGCAGTAGAGCCCGGCGTTGCCCGGGGATGTAACAGTAAGAGATAGATCAAGTATCGACCATCATAAAGACTGAAAAATAAAATTGACAAAGATTATAGTTTAAGGTTGACGGACACGCATGTCTTAATTAGTTTTTTTTTTTTTTTTTTTTTTTTTACGAAGTGGTCAAACCCAAACTAAAGTAAAACCATTGTTTTCAATCGTTATGAGTCTATTTATTGAATAGAATTTTATTATAAGCAGTTGTCTTGTAAATGGAATTTTTAAAGCATTCTGAATGTAAAAATAAAGAAAAAAGTGTGCAAGACAATAAGAAACACTACGTGCCAAAAAAAAAAGTGAAGTTTTGTTGAAATCGGTTGAAAAATGTAGGAAATCCGATCCCATATATAAACGAACACACACACACACACACACACACAAAACCTGGGTTTTTATAATAAGTTTAACTCGATATGAGTTGTACCCCTTTCATTCTCGACAGCGATGCCTCTTAATCGTGTTTTCAAATTGATTTCGTGCAAAAACAATTGTGTTTTTCCAATTTTTGGCGCTGTCAGAACCACCGCAAGGTAATTTTACGTAGTCTTGTGAAGTTTTATTGAAATCGGTTGAAAAATGTAGGAAATCCGATGCAATATATAAACGAACAGACACACACACACAACCTGGGTTTTATAATAAGTATGATGATGAAAAAAGGAACTAGGCAGACATATTTCCACGAGCCGCATATTAAGGGTCAAAGAACCGCATGTGGCTCTCGAGCCGCTGTTTGGCCGCCCCTGCGCTATCACATAGCATGTCAAAATGCTTAGAAATGTCCAAGATGATCGTCCTCGTGATGTATTTATTGTCTACTGCTTCACTGATTCTGTGCGTGATGAGAGTAAGGATATCAACTTGTTTGTCGCTCAAGAGGTTGTTCCTGATGAGGTAATCTACAACCACCTTGTTGATGATAGCCTCAAAGCGTTTGTTGATAACAGTAAGAAGGCTGATGAACCGATATTGTGACGGTAATCACAGGGATTTTATGTGCACCGCTTTTCTTCTTGAGGCCAAGGTTTTGAGTTTGGAAATTTCCCTGGCCGTGATATAGATATTACTAATTTTATGCTTAAGCCGGGAAGGGGATTTCCCTTGTCATCTAAACTGGAGCTTCCGGCAAAGTTGATTACGAAGAACTGTGTCTTATCTGACAAGGATATATATATATATATATATATATATATATATATATATATATATATATATATATATATATATATTAAATAAAATAGACCACTTTAAGGTTCCATGTAATAAATTATTTCACCACAGCCCTTTTAAAAGGACTGCGGATCATCAGACTTTACTTCCAAACGTTGAAACGAAAAATGAAAAGAAATTTACACATTTTTGACGGGCCGTATTAAACATATGTAAATTAACGAAGTGAGGAAGTGAGGGGGGGAGAGAGAAGCCATGAGTGAGTTAGATGTAATTTAATATTTCTGTTCTTTCATACTTAAAATTACTTGTAATTACTTCCTCACTTCGTTAATTTACATATATGTAAATTTCTTTTCATTTTCGTTTCAACCTTTGGAAGTAAAAGTCTGATGATCCGCAGTCCTTTAAAAGGACTGTGGTGAAATAATTTATTACATGGAACCTTAAAGTGGTCTGTTTTTATTTAAATTATTTGCTATGGATTTACATTGAGCTCTCTGGATTTTATCCTCCTTGGGTATACCCATACGGATTACCTAGTTTTTCACAATATATATATATATATATATATATATATACATATATATATATATGTGTGTGTGTGTTGGTGGAACTTGCAAAAAAAAAACAAACAAAAAAACTGTATCTATGAAAACAAAAAGGATCTTATACATAACAAGTGAATTACTCATGCATAGAAATAAGTTCAACTTTGATCTAAAGAATGTCACACTTAGTAAAAAGAAAATAAATTACTTAGACGCAAAATTATTGAAAGTACCGCTACCGAAATTTACCAAAATATAAATCTGCAGCTATAAGTTTGAAAAATATCTCATTTCCTAAAAGAAATACTCGTATTTCAAAAACCAACATACATGACTATAAAAACGTTAAAATCCAAAAAGAAAATGGTTAAATTCAAAACCTTCTGTCATTTAAAATATATAATACATAAGTTATTTTCTAAAACTAAAATAAGATAAATAATAATTGCATTATAACAAAATTCAACAACAATAACAGCATTTACATACTTTCATTTATTAAACATTAAATTAAAAAACTTCGCATCCTCTAGAATTTACCTTGATTTTCTGTTAGCTTGAAATATATTTATGAGCGTTGTTAAATTAAACTATTCTGAAAAGCTAATGTTTTTACTTCTGTTGCAAGACTTGTTACAAAATGAAATCCCAACTTTTGCCTTGAAGAAGTCTATCTGGGAACGACATACGTCGGCTAAGATAAGTTTTCCTTTTCTCACAGACACATATATCTGATCCGATCGCTTCAAGCCAGGATCGAAACCCGACTTATGTCGGAGATTTTCCATCTAAACCATCGGCACACGGTTGAAAGAAAGGTGAATTTTCCGTACTTTTATTTATATATATATATATATATATATATATATATATATATATATATATATATATATATATATATATATATATATATATATATATATATATATATATATATATACGAGTTTATTTGAAATTATATTGTTTTTCTCTTCTTTCTCTGAGCAACCAGAAGTATGTATAATTTGTACTTTTATTTAAGACCAAAAGAATGATTGAATTCACTCTTCTTGATTTGCGATGTCGATCCTGATCTAAAAGATTACAAACAAGAGAATTCGACGTTACTGTCGACTTCATTGTAACATTTTTTCTTTCTGCTTTGCTTGTCTACTGTCATCGATAAATTGCATGCATGACGACATGCAAACTCTATTTAAAAATCGATTTAATCATTCACTGTATAACAAAATGTTCATCTTTTGTCTTTGATCAGTAAATGTTATTTCCTAATTGCTTCTGTCTAGAATACAAAGGAAATGATTATTAGTACCTTCAAACTTTGCTTTTGTGGCCTAGCTCACTCAGTGCAGATAGGTCGCCAAGGCGGCTTTACTAAATTTCCGTGGTAACTTTGTCTTTGGGATAGCAGGGACACCGCGGTACCCTATCACAAGCGGGACTGGCCACAGCGGACCGAGTTCAGTGTGGGAAGGAACAGCATCAAATGGGAGCCACTGTTGAGCCACCGGAAAGTATTGTTTCCTCCATTACACTTAAACTTGGGCCTTATGAAACCATTTGTCACAGCTCTAGATAAGGAATCTGCAGCCTTCAAGTACCCTCAAGACTTCTTCCCTAAGCCGGTGTTTTCGTTGGGCGACAAATAAAGATCATAGGGTCCAAGGAATTCGCCAAGACGCTCATTAGAACGGAGAAAGCAGCGCGAAACAGTTTGTTGTAGTGGTTCGAGGCTTCCTGGGGAATCACAAGGCCGAAAACTATGTGGAGTTTGTTGAGACCATGGTGAAGAACAACAGCAAAATAGGCTGCAAGATGTCCCTCAAAGGAAAACATGGGGGCTTACCCAGAAGAGCAAAGCGAGTACTTCCACGGTACTTTGAACGTCTTTACCAAGGATCGTATAACGAAAACATAATGGGGACTCTATATTTGGGGACTGATTTATATAAAGTAATTTATCATAGCGTAAATCGCAAAAAAACTATTCACTACTAAATTTTTGAATAATATGTTGTTTTGTTCCTACGTTGTGTGAACGGGAATGCCCACATTGGCCAGTTTACCCAATGGGAATAGGTAAATTTCAGAAATATCATTCGCCATTTTTCATACTTTCGAGGCGCAAACAAATAGGAAATAACAGTTGCTACCAAAGGACAAAAATCGTGTAACAAAGTGTAATCATTTTTTTCTGTTGCTGCAATATTATTTAATGAGATTATATATATATATATATATATATATATATATATATTAATATATTAAAAAGAAGAGAGGTGCCGCAAACGTTTTTGGTTGTAATGTGGATTTATTTAGAAAAAATATTATGCTTTGTTTTACATAATTTTACTACGACACGTGTTTCTGGTCTCGCGACCGTCTTCAGGTAAAAGTGGAGATTTCTACATATTATTAAAATAATTAATTTTTCTTCATGTTCAATGTGAAATGTTCTCGATATGAGACATTCTCTGTTTGTGTGTTGCAATCTGAATTTTCTTTCTAGAATTGTCAATGAAGAGTTCTGCGCGAAGGGTCATAAAACAATTAAGGTTTGTCCAGCGAGTAGTTATCGGCATTTAATCTTTTAATGTTTTAGTGACCCCTATGTGCTCTTGGATCTGTTTTCTATTTTGGTGTGTTCCTGTCAGCATGCGTGTATATATGCGTGCGTATATTTCCCCTCCATACATATTGTCTTACTACGAGGAATTCGTAAACTTATTTGTACCTATACACGCATACACACACATACGCACATACACACTATCCCACCACAAGTAATCAGTACACACACACATATACACACATGTAGCCTATACAGTAACATACCCCATGAACTAGGAAAAAAAGCGATCTCATTCTGGATTGAAAAACATCCAGAAATACTACATCCGAGATTCACTAAAGAGTTCATTATCGATAGTATAGACCTAATTCTAAACAATAACACCTTTGAATTTGACAACAAAAACTATATCCAAACCCTAGGTACTGCGATGGGAACAAAAAATGGCACCAACATATGCCACCCTAACATTAGCTTACCTAGAAGAAAACCTCTATGAAAAGATAGAACAAATATATGGGGCAAATATAAAGACCCAATTCACTAAATCTTGGAAAAGATACCTAGATGATTGCTTCATCTTTTGGAAATCATCATGGGGTGATATTAACCAATTCCATACACTACTTCAAAACTTACACCCAAAAATCAAATTCACGCAAGAATATAATTTTAACGAATTACCATTTTTAGATATACTCATTAGAAATAAAAACAACCACATAATCACAGATATCTACCACAAACCCACAGACACCCAACAATACCTTCATTTCAAGAGCCATCACCCAAAAAGCTGCCTAAAATCCATCCCCTATTCCTAGCACGTAGAATTTGTACAATAGTGACTGATAAACATCTCCGAAAAAATCCGCTTAGAAGAACTACATAAAACTCTCAAGAAACGAGGCTACCCCACAACACTAATAAACAAAGGTATTGAACTCGCGAAAGAAATTCCTCTAGACCAACTTAGAAATAAAAGAAACGTAACGTCGAACAAACTCTAGCATATGTCTCAACGTACAACAAAAACAATCCAGAAATATTCCCAGAAATCACAAAAAATCTAGATTTACTTAGCAAGAATAATAAACTGAATAATATACTAAAAACAACCAAAATAATTAAGAGCAAACGCCAATCTAGAAACCTAAAACACATATTAACCTCATCTAAATTTAGCCAACACAAAATACAGGGAGTCACAAAATGCAACAAAAAAGATGTGGGGTTTGTGACATCATTATAGAAGGAAACTCCTACACTTTTGAAAACCCCAAAAAAAACATTCACAATAAATAAAAACTTAAACTGCAACTCCAAAAATTTATGCACTTAAATGCACAAAATGTAAGAAGTCATATATAGGCATCAGCCAACAACTGAACAACAGGGTCTCCCTACACAAAAAGCAATATAAAATTGACAGACAACAGAAAACTTTTGTATCACAACACATTTTCAAATGTAACCAGGGTAAGTTTAATATCATGCCAATATATCAAACAGACAATTACTCGTATCTACAAATACAGGAAAAAACTTTATAGACAAATTCAAACCCGAACTGAATAGATCGTAACCCCCCCACAAAAAAAACACACAACATGCACAGGGTGACCCAATACAATGATCAAATCGCTCACATACATGGACGCACACTCATATACGGGAGACACGAGGAGATATATATATGTATGTACACACATACATACATTTATGTATGTATATGCGGATATTGACAACTTAAGTGTGTGTGTGTGTGTGTGTGTGTGTGTGTGTGTGTGTGTACTGGTTCCATGTAGTTTGGGAAATATGTGTGTATATGTGTGTGTGTACTGATTACTTGTGGTGGGATAGTGTGTATGTGCGTATGTGTGTGTATGCGTGTATAGGTACAAATAAGTTTACGAATTCCTCGTAGTAAGACAATATGTATGGAGGGAAATATACGCACGCATATATACACGCATGCTGACAGGAACACACCAAAATAGAAACAGATCCAAGAGCACATAGGGGTCACTAAAACATTAAAAGATTAAATGCCGATAACTACTCTCGCTGGACAAACCTTAATTGTTTTATGACCCTTCACAAAAAACTCTTCATTGACAATTCTAGAAAGAAAATTCGGATTGCCAACACACAAACAGAGAATGTCTCATATCGAGAACATTTCACATTGAACATGAAGAAAATTAATTATTTTTAATAATATGTAGAAATCTCCACTTTTACCTGAAGACGGTCATGAGACCAGAAAAACACGTGTCGTAGTAAAATTATGTAAAACAAAGCACAATATTTTTTTCTAAATAAATCCACATTACAACCAAAAACGTTTGCGGCACCTCTCTTCTTTTTTAATATACATACTTTTCTCTCGTTGGAACCACTACAACATATTTTTTTTATATATATATATATATATATATATATATATATATATATATATATATATATATATATATATATATATATATATATATATATATATATATATATCTGTATATATATATATATATATATAATATATATATATATATATATATATATATATATATATATATATATATATATATATTAAAATAATAAGAAAGAACAGTAAGATTTATAATCCGGTGTTCTTAGCAGTTATTTTTATTTAAAGAAAAACAAAACAATGCTCGACACAAAACAGTAGAGAAAAATATTATAATATAATATATATATATATATATATATATATATATATATATGTATGTGTGTGTGTGTGTGTTAAATTTCCGATATAGCTAAAATATACCTGTAAAAGGAAAAACATATATAAAGGCAAAAGTGAAACTTATAAAAAAATTCAACGTCATCATTTAGTCACTTTTCCTTTATTAGACATTAATTTAGTTCTCCTTAATTTAACTTGACTTTTCATTAAACCTGATGAATATTCATGAGCGTCAGCTCAGATAATTTCGCCTTTTTTGCCTTTTATTCATATATATATATATATATATATATATATATATATATATATATATATATATATGCAAATGCCGTTTATTTGAAATGCCAACTATAACTTTTAAAATTAATCCTAGTATAATATATAACTGCGCCAACATTGCGATAATCAGATATATTTCTTAAAATTTAAATTATTTAACGGTCAGTCTATACTCAGCACCCGAAGTTTGCATTGTGTATGAAACATCGAGTGGTATTAGCAATGAGACATAATACGTATATTTGTATATTTAATATTTGTATATTTATTAATATATACTTAATAGCTCTGTTTCTGTTGTATTACCACTGTTTTATTAACTATATTTGCGATCTACTTTTACTGTAAACGCATAAAAATTAAATTATTTGATTGTTTGCAACAATATATACTTTATCTGTATTTATCATAGAGATTAAATTTTATTCATATCTTCTTTTTAAACAACTTTAATTATCTTTAGGATTTGCAGGAAGTATAACAGCGAATGATTTGGAAAGGGAAAATGACGAACTGAGTTCGTTACGCTCACCCCCCCAGCTATAGGTTAAATAGCAGGGCTTTGATCTGGAAAAATCATTATCTCTGTTATAACCTAGAAAATAATACTGAATGAGAAATAACATAAATGGGGGTTAGAAATGAAATTGTAATCTTTATAACATCAGCAAAATACAATACACGCCAGCGGCGTGAAGTAGGTAAACCACTGCTAGTGATGGACTAATTAGACACCATAATAACCCCCCCACTTACAATAGTGTCCAACGTATTTATGAAGATTGGAATATACTCATTAGTGTTCATAGGTACGGTATATAAAAATCTCCCAAAAAATGTTAATGCAATTAACTCAAAAAAAAATAAAATAAAAAACAATCATTCTTACTATTCAAATATATTTCGGCTTTAAATAACCGACAAAGGGTTGATAAACCGTAAAAAGCAAAATAATCAATATGCTCATCAATCGTTACGTTTACTTTTGTTTAAATGCCTGTAGAAAGGGCATGAATCCGTCTCTAATCTCCCAGCTATGGGTTAAATAGAAGAGCAGACCGGGATCACTTTCTTGGAGCTGGAAACTAGTCTTGGAGGAGGTAAACTTAATTTAAACCCCAAAAACTGAAGATGGATAAAATCCGTTACACTATCTTGCTTGAGACACCAAACACCTACTATGGCTACAGTACATTTAGTACCCTGCTGGCTTACGGGACTTGTGACAGGGACTTTATTGAAATTAATAGTGTCTTCATTTTTATCTTTGTTCTGAACTGACGAAATTTAAATGACATTTAAGCTAATTTGAAGTCCCGATTAATGGAATCGCAAAAGGCGCAATGGTTATTAGGAATCGAAAATGGAATCGGTGATCATAGATCAAATTCTCTTCGAGGTTGTTTGTATGCCTTTTTGCCTTTTGTTAATGCCTTTGGCAAAGGCATGCATCGACTCTTTTTTTACAGGCGAAATATTAGGGTAGACCGTGTTAACCTATTTAGAAGAAGGAGAACTTGGAATTCAAAACTTGTCCGGAGACGGATGGGCTTCTGCAGGTTACTTTGCTCTAGGCACAACTATTACTGTTTTGAATGCCGTATATGTTATGTCTCAACGATCCAATAATGAGTTACATGACGCAGGGAGGCATAAAGATATGATAAATGTAAGAGTTCTAAGAAAAAAATGTGGGAAATTTCAATAAAAATGTAGACATTTGTTTTAAAAGTTTGAGTAAGATAAATATTTCCAAAACAGAATCTACGATCTGAAATTGGAATGAAAGCAATAATAGGTCCCACACTGAATTCATTTTTGTTTTCTTTCTCTTAGACATTGTTCGTTTTAGGATTTTTTTTTTCCTGTAGGAGTAGATAGTTTAGTCTATCATCTGGTTCCCATTCCTCCTGGTCATTTGAACAGGAGTAGAGGTTTATCCATTGTTTTCAGTTTAGGATTAGGTTTTCACTTCCTTCTAAAGTTTTTGTTTCATCCTTTTTCGCTCCCAGAAGGCCCTTGAGTCTTAGTAGCATTATTGTCTTGCTTAGTGTGAATTGATTAAAAACTATCTTTGTATCTTTCTTTCTTTGGTTCTTCATCGTTATTGTTCCTTTCTTAATTTTTTTGTTTTTTTATTGTTAGTCTTTGTTCTTCTCCCTTGCATAATTTTTTCCATTGTCCTATTTAAAATCTTTCTTTCTTTCTTTCTTTCTTTCTTTCTTTTCTTTCTTTCTTTCTTTCTTTCTTTCTTTCTTTCTTTTCTTTTCTTTCTTTCTTTTTTCTTTCTTTCTTTCTTTTTTTCTTTCTTTCTTTCTTTTTTTCTTTCTTTCTTTTCTTTTTCTTTCTTTCTTTCTTTCTTTTTTCTTTCTTTCTTTTTTCATTTTTTCTTTCTTTCTTTAATTACGTTGTTTCCCTTTTATTCCTTTAATCCCTTTCTTCTTCCTATTCTTTGTTTGTTTATGTCTTTGTTTCTTTCTTTAACTTCTTTCTTTCTTTCTTTCTTTTTCCATCCCTGTAATGACTTTCTGTTTTTTCTCATCCTTTTAATCAGTTCCTTTCTTTCTTTTTTCTTTCTTTCTTTTTTATAGTTTCATTATTTTCGACTTACTTTCATCTTGTTTATTATTGCTTCCTTTATTCCAATTTTTCTTTCTTTCTCTTTGTTTGTTTGTTTCTTTCTTTTATCATCGTCATTATTGCATCTTTTTCTTTTCTCTTTTTCTTCTTTTTACTATTTTTCTCGTTTTGCTTCTTCATCCATTCACATTTCTTTCCATATTACTCTTTTGAATTCATTCTTTCCTTCTTTCTTAGAAATCTAAAACAAATTCTGTCTCTTGCAAACGACATTTGACCTTTTCAAATGATCTTTTCCGTTTTCTTTATCCAATTAAAAAATAAACTTCACTACACTCAATCATTTATTTTTTTTTTCCTCAGCCATTTCTTTCTTTCCCTCTTCTACCTTCCATTTTCTTTCGTCAAAATTTTATTATTCTTTTTTTCCCATCGTCTCCGCCAATATTTCTTTGCATAATTTTAGTCAGAATCTTATCGTTTTTATTTATTTGTCGCTATTATTATTATTATTTCTTGATTTGGGCATAACTTCTACACAACTCAATCCAGTCTTTACTGTTTGTTTGTTTGTTGCTATTTCACTGGAACTTTTCTATTTTTACGCATTGTCTAAGTTTATAGAAATCGGAACATCTCCGGGCAAAATAAACAGTATATGGTTGGACATGTCAGCCAAGAAAGAAAGCGTCGCTGGCAAATCTCCAGTCATCTTATTTATTACGCGAAAAGAAAGTCATAAGCATATGGGGGTTTTCTAATCGTAGCTTAGATGTGGTACAAGGCCGAATTTATGGAGCACCCAGTGAGAATAGAACTCATTCTTCAGTCGTAATCTTCCTACGAAACAAGCTTAATAATGTTCTAAGACTACCTTAGATGTTGTACAAGCTGTAAGTGTGGGGTACCTAGTGAAGACCGAATTCACTATTCAGTTTTAATTGGTCATTCTAGACAAGCTTAATGATTGTCTAAGACTAGCTCAGATTGTGGCAGAAGGCCGAAATTATGGGGCATCCAGTGAAGATCGAACTCATAATTCAGTCTTAATTGATCTAGCTAGTCAAACAATGATTATCTCACAGGTGACATAAGGTCGGAAGCGTGGGGCACCCAGTGAGGATCGAACTCATTATTCATTAATTGATCTAGCTAGTTAAGCTTAATGATTATCTAAGACTATCTCACCTGTAGCATAAGGCCGGAAGTGTGAGACACCCAGTGAGGATCGAACTCATTATTCAGTTTTAATTGATCTTGCTAGACGAAGTTAATGATTTTTCTAAGACTAGCTTAGATGTGGCACAAGACCAAAAGCATATTGCACTTAGTGAGAATTGAACTCACTACTCAATTGCAATTGATCAAGCAAGACAAGCTTGCAATCCACTACACCCCGTCGAAGAGCCCTAAAATCTTTTTCTAAGCGTACCTGATATGTGGCATAAAGCCAACATTATAAAGTTCCCAATGGGGATTGAACTCAGTCCTCAGCCGTAATTACTTTAGCGAGACAAGTTTATTAATCATTACACGACGCCAAAGTGCTCTGAAAAGGACTAAGCGTTTTATGTCTCTCACAAACATATAGACCCATATAGATTTGAAAGAGATGAAAATTCAGAGTTTATTAAAAAAAACAAAAACAAACAAAAAAACAAGCCGCAAAATAGTAATCTCTGATATATAGTAACGTTAATAATAATGATGACAATAAAATAGCCACAAACTAAGATAAATCTTAACACTTGGGAAAATGCTTTCAGGAAGAACGAAGAGAACACTGAAAATCTATGCAATATCTAATCTTCTACATGAAAATAACTGCTGGTACGCGCTAATACCCTTAGGAAAGGTATGAATTCTCTTTCTCTCCCTCCAGCTATGGGTAAATAGCAGGAGAGACTGGGTTCTATAGCCTTCGATGGCAACTGGACTAGTAGAAGGAAAACTCTGAAGTCAAAACCTGCGGAGGATTGTTTG
The DNA here is from genome assembly GCA_903632075.3 of Acanthosepion pharaonis. Taxonomy (NCBI): domain Eukaryota; kingdom Metazoa; phylum Mollusca; class Cephalopoda; order Sepiida; family Sepiidae; genus Acanthosepion; species Acanthosepion pharaonis. Next base: position 176,348 of record CAHIKZ030004234.1, read on the forward strand.
AGGACCTTGTGGCACGTAGTGCACCAGGTCTCTGTATTCAGCCCTTCAATAAGTGTGGTTGGTTCTGCACAAAGCCTTCACCTCTATAATCAAATCATATGTGATGGTGTCTGGTTGTTGCTTCCTAGAAACTAAGCTGCTTGACCCTCATACGTCGAATACAACCATATATATATATATATATATATATATATATATATATATATATATATATATATATACGAAAATGGACAAAAGTCAGACAATTATTTTAAGACATTTTATGTTTATACATTCTATGTATAGATACAAATATTTAAATATTTAATACTATTTATTATAAACAGAGCATTTACTTAAATATTTGTATCTATAAAAAGAATGTATAAACATAAATGTCTTCATATATATATATATATATATATATATATATATATATATATATATATATATATATATATAAATTAAACCTAGAGCCAGACAAATCTACCAAGTTGGTTGGTTTGTCTGGCTCTGTGGGTTTAATTAGGTCTGCTCTACTTACCGTATTGAGCACTTTATTTACTTGTTTTGCGTACTCGTATCGGTTTTTTTTTCTTTGGGCTTTGAATTTGCATGCTGGACGATTATTTTTGGCTAACGTACATGTTCCTGGTTCTTTCTTTTTTATATCTTTTTTCCATTTGGTACTGGTTTGAGTATTTGCAAATCAAGACACCAAAGGTTTTCCGAACGAGTGTAGTTTCTTATACCTATAGGATTACTACTAATATTAACTATATATATATATATATATATATATATATATATGTGTGTGTGTGTGTGATATCGCACATTGAGTGCAGGTGTTAATAAAATAGTACTCGATGTAGAATAACAGAGCTATAAATGATATATTCATAATAAATAATTTTTTTTTCTCGCTGCTAGCGGAACTAGGGATTTTCATTCACAACACAATTTTCCGTTTCTGACTGAAAACGTCACATAAATTTAGATATATACAGTGGGGAGAGACAAATATTCGTACACATACACATTTTTAATTTATTGTATTTCCAACTAATGAATAAACATACTTTTTACATAATTAACTGTTGCATAACAACTAAATATGCAGAAAAAATTGATTTAATAGAAATAAATCTCATTTACCCATTTTAATGAGTGAAAAAAGTATTCGTACAATACAAAAAAGAGATACATAATCTTCCTTTAATACTTTGTAGAATCTCCATTATTCACTTCTACATCAACCAACCTCTTCTTGTAGTTCGCAATTAATGATTTGCAAATTTTAGTTGGTATTTTGTCGCATTCTTCTTCGCGTATAGTCAGAGCTCTTGATTGGATTTGAATTTTCAAATAACGCCATAGATTCCCGATCGGTTTTAAATCTGGGGACTGACTTGGCCATTTCAGGATATTTCCATTATTTTTAGCAAGTCAATTTTTTCGTAGAATTTGATGTGTGCTTAGGATCATTTGGATCTTGTTGGAAGATCCAATCAGGAGGAAGTTCAAGATTTTCAACTGAACTCATCAAATTTTCATCCAAAATATTTTGATTTGCTCTATAATGAATTCTACCATCTATTACTGATATGTTGCCAGTTTCTTTTGCAGAAAAAACATACCTAAACCCTAATGCTGCCACTATCAAATTTCACTTTTGGAACTTTTTTCTTTTGTTTGAAGGCATCGCCATCTTTTACTCCATACATGATTTCTAGAATTACTTCCAAACAACTCACTTTTGGTTTCGTCTGTCCATAGCACTCTTTCCCAATACATTTTTTCCTTATCCTTATGTTCATGAACGAATATCAACCTGGCATCTCTGTATTTTTTCAATGGCAGCGGAGTTTTTCGAGGGGTGGGTAGGTGAATTTAAATGGTTTCAATGAATTTCATTGCTTATTGTCCATTTAGTGACACAGATTTCTGATGAAACCAAAGCATCCTGCAACTCTTGACGAATAACCATTGGATTTTATTAAATTTGACGCATTAATTTCATCGAAGATATTGAAGAAATCTTCTGTGGAGCATCAGTTTTTTTCCACAGTTTTGAGCTTTATATACCTTGCAATAAATGAAGTAATGGTAGTAAATGGAATATTCAGGTTGTCTGAGATTTTCCTGTAACTTTTATCTTCTTTACAGAGCTTAAAACTCAGTTCTTTTTGAAAATTTGTCAATTATTTCCCTCTTGCCATGATAATAACCTTCTTGAATGAATATCAATTTCAGAATGTTCTGTTTGTATTTTTTTTGCGGGGGGGGTTAAAAATAACTGCTGATAACATTATTGGAACATTCTAGAATATTCCACTTGAATAATCTAGTGTATTAAAGCAAGCAAGTTACAAGTTTTAAAATCTGAAATTTGCATTGTTCGAATATTTTTGTGGTTACAGGAAAAACCTAATGGACGAACCGGAAGTTCAATTTACTTTGGAATTGATGAAGACGGCAATTCAATGGTTACCCTTCAATGTCTTTCGAGTGTTTTCATAGCCATAGTTGTGCTTCTGGAACGCCATGTTAGACTATCTTGAAAAGAAGTGTTATTACGGAAATATGCAATCCACTAGCGAATTATGCATCTGAAAATAATTCATATTTATCTGTATCTCACTCATTTAAAACGCTATTTAACCCCTCTCTTGAAAACTTCTCTCTATTAAATTGTAATCCCCTCCTTTACCTTTAGGCCTTCCTGTTCTCCTTTCTTCTATCACTCTCTCTCTACAGCTTTCATACATTTCCCACTCCCACACATACACTCTCACTAAAATTTTGTTTTTTATACCTGGAGTAATATTTTCTAATTTCTTTTTGAATTTGTAGGTCTGATGAATTGGATCGTAATTACGATTTCAGTGTAATAAATTATAACCATGGAATATTAGTGTTTGAGCCTTTTATATTATTCTATCCTCTTGTGAATTTTATATATATATATATATATATATATATATATATATATATATATATATATATATATATATATATATGTGTGCAAATATATAGAAAATAGGAAAAGACCTCGTTAGGTAAATAATCCAATGTTCTTTAGTATTTTTGTTACTATTTTAAAAAATAGTGCTCGATACAAAAGTAGAGCATAAATATAATTATTTATTTAAAAATATGATTCCAACACGCTACATAAGAGTTCTCATGTTTCAAAACAAGATCAATATAATTATTTGAATTAAATTGAATTAAAGTACTAAGCTCTGTTCCATCTTCAAGCGAAAGTTTTGGGGAATAACTTATTTCTGAAATTTACGTGTTTAAATTTAGACACCCCTACCTTACCCTGACTTGATATCTGTGAATGTAACTAAGATATTGATACAAATTATTAACACCTTACATCCCTTTTTCTTTAGACAATTGCTCTAACCGTTACCATAGAAATTTTGATTTCAATAATAATATGCTTATAAAACGCGTAAATTTCAGAAATAAGTTATTCCCCCCAAAAAATTTCGCTTGAAGATGGAACAAAGCTTAGTACTTTAATTCAATTTAATTCAAATAATTATATTAATTGAAGTTTTCGGCTCTTGTTTTGAAACATAAGAACTCTTATGTAGCGTGCTGGAATCATATTTTAAATAAATTTTATAAATATAATATATATATATATATATATATATATATATAAAGTGTTTGATAATGAGTATCAAGCTATCCTTTCTGAACTGAATAATACTGAAAAGCTTAGAAACTGGTTAAAAAAAAAAACATTTTGTTTTTCCTTCAAAGATTGTTGGCCATAAAATGTATGTCACGTATTTCTCATTTTTCTTTGTCTATTTTCTAATATGGCGTTCGAATCGGGTTCTCAATTATTGCATTATTTTGCTTCTCCAGTGGAGCGAAATTTTGGAATAAAAAACAGGGTTGCCGAGGAAAAATAGATACAAACATATATTTGTGCTTGCGCAAGCACTGTGAAAATTCGAAAGTAACGGCACGAAAGTAAATCCCTCACACCAAAGCTCAGCAGGAAGCCTCTGAAATCATTATTTTGTTCTAAATAATAACTTTATAGTAAAAAAAAGAAACAACTTTAGAATAAAGTTTACTTTTACAATTTTTCACCTAAGGCCCAAGAGCCACTTAAACTAGAGTGATTTATGAATAAGATTGTTGTAAGGACGTCAGGGAAGAAAAAAAGCAGTAGGAAAGATTATAAAGATAGGTTGATCCAAGATTTGAAGATGTTAAAATTGTAGTGTCCGAAAAAACATCCATGTGTGAGTCTGTTCTCAAAAAGTTACTATTCTGGGACTTCTTCCTTACCAAAGGTATACGAAGGGAGGATGATTCGACCCTGTGTAGATGGCATGATAAATCCTAGCTGCGAAGCTTTAAACTGATGGAACTAAGGAATGTAGCTCGTTTGAACAATTGCTGTATAATAGAGGCTAGCAACGTTTCGTCTGTGTGGAAAATAATTCATCACCACAAAACCGTATAATCGCTTTTGAACACTGTCTAGGCTGGACAATGAAGAAGGTACAACACGAGCCCAGATATTGCAGCAATTCTCTATTCTTGGTCTGATCTGGCATAATACAAGGCTCGAGATTAACTCAAGGTAGAGCAATACTATTAAAATTGTTATGATGAATGAGGTGTGTGATATGAATGAAAGAGGATGTGGTAGAAAAAGAAAAGTATGAGGATAAGGAGGATGGATAACGATTGACCCTTGTCTTGAAGAGGATAAGATGTAGTGTTCAGTGTAGCATCCATGAGCGCGTTTGTGGCACAAAATGCTGACTGACTGGAACTTTCTCTTCACATTTGAAATCCAGGGGAAGTTAAGAGGATTTGAGTCCATGAATGGAGCATAGCATTCAAGTTGTAAAGGTCTGGTGGAACTAAAGTATGGAGCTCGCCTGAACATTTACCATGGAAATAGCGATAGAGATGCGATAGGCTTGTGGTGTCGCATCAGTAGGAAGGAAAAGGCTTCTTCCACAAGACTGTATAAACGATTTTGAACTTTAGTAAAGATAAAGCATAGATGAAGGAGTTAGGTACTTGTCGGAGAAATAGAAATAGCCGACAATATCTCCATTATCTTTAGCAATGTATCATATACGCATCCGAAAAACTTAAATTCGGTTGTGCACTTTTGGAAGATAAGTGCGAAGTTGTAAACAATGACTATTACTACTAATATTACAAGGCTCTACTGCCTGAATTGAGCTCTTTCGGTCATTGGCGTGTTTATTCACAGAATGAGTACGTAAAAATTCACCTTTCGACCGTGCACCGATGGCTTAGGGGAATTATCTTCGACCGTTACCGAATCAGTCGGGTATCAATCCTGGCTTAAAGCAATCATATGTGTAGCCACACTGATGGGCTGTGATACAGCGAAACAGTGTGTCTGTGGATGACAATATATATATAATTTTTATAATATATCTATATTATTATATATAAGTGGAATTCACACACACACACACACACACACACACACACACACACACACACACACACACACATATATATATATATATATATATATATATATATATATGTGTGTGTGTGTGTAAAAATATATAGAAAATAGGAAAGAACTCGTTAGGTAAATAATCTAAAGTTCTTTAGTATTTTTTTTATTTTAAAAAAAATAGTGCTCGATACAAAAGTAGAGCATAAATATAATTATTTATTTAAAAATATGATTCCAACGCTACATAAGAGATCTCATGTTTCAAAACAAGAGCCGAAAACTTCAATATAATTATTTGAATTAATTTGATTTAAAGTACAAGCTCTGTTCCATCTTCAAGCGAAAAAAATTTCCCCCCAAAAAATTTCGCTTGAAGATGGAGCAGAGCTTGATACTTTAATTCAATTTAATTCAAATAATTATATTGAAGTTTTTCTCTTGTGTAGCGTTGGAATCATATTTTTAAATAAATAATTATCTATCTATCTATATATCTATCTATCTATCTATCTATATCTATATATATATATATATATATTTATGAATTCCGCTTGAGGTTGGGAGTGAACTTAAGACCCAATAGACATTCAAAGCCTGAAACCTCATTGAGAGGGCAGTCGTTCACAGTGACTAGAGAAAAGTGGAGAAGTTACCTCGCTCACCAAATGAAATTATGGAAAGGAACGCGCGGCGGCCCTCACGCATCCTAGAAAAATGCATATGTATTAAATCATTAAAATAATTAGATTTGAATCTTTCCAAGCATTATTCAGCAATGTGTGTCCAACGCCTGCCATTTTATTCACGATTAACTACAAAAGGAGTCCATCCCCCTTAATAGCGAGTCGAATCAACATAACAGTGATAAAGTTGATTGTTGGAGTTTATCGACTTTACGAATTTAAGCTTAAAAAGAAGAGCAATACTAGCCTCGGAAGATACGCAACATTTGGTTAAAGAGAAAATTAGTGACCGTGATCTACCGTGCAAAGGACATGTGGTATATAAGGATTACAATAAAAGAAGAGATGAGGTTGAACCTAATCCATATCAAATAGGTCATATGTTTGCTTGAAGTTTCAACAAAAGCGGTGGAACCATATGTCTGTGCATAGACTTATACAATGAAAAGATACACATTGGGGAAGGTGGGTATCTCATGATCTCAGTAAGCAAAACTCTTTTAACTTGTGTCACCCCTAAAATGAAAGGAAAATACATAAATAAATAAATTCTGTTTTGGATCAGTTATCTATATATAAAATTCCGTGACTTCTGTTAATCCGTCCGTCCGTCACACGCTCTAAAATAGCCATACATTGACCGATCGAAACTAAATTTTGGGGAAAAAATACAAACAGGTAAGCGGGTACAAAGTACAGTTGATTTTATTAAGGTGCGTAGCTTAGTACAATAAATTTTCATTCATTGTTTTTTGAAAAATTAAAAGTTTTATTATTTAACATACAAAATACTCCCACTATTTAAAAAAAAAATAATAATTCAAATAAAAAAATCAGTTATCAGTTATGTGCCATGCGACACTCACATGCATATTAATTTATATGTAGACGAGCATGGTAATAGTAATGGTCATATTAGTAGTTTCCTTATAAGGAAACATTCGGCATTCATTGACTGAACAGACAGTGCGAATGTCGGCTGGCATTTATAAAATTTTTCTCTTAAAACAACTTAGGAAAATACGTTTCTCGAGTCCAGTAGTTGTTATCCCTCTTTCTAGCTATGAGCAGGTTAAAAAAAAACACAAAAAATAAACAAAAACAAACAAAAAAACAAAACACTGTGCATAAGGTCTTATCAACTGGATGAAACTGATATAGAAAACATATTGTGATTGATTGTTTTTATGATTTTTCTCAGGAAGGATAATGGAGTGGTTTCTCAACGCCTTCTCCATTGTGACTTTATTGGGACACAACATCTAGTTAGCTGGCAGTTGACAGATTTGGAAGCGCTTTAGCAGATTTTATTTTTCATCTGATCGGGTTACTAACAACCCTCAACGCTTGTCTCTGAAGAGGGGTGGAGGAACCAGTTTAGTGGCTGACCACCCGATCAAATATAGACAGAAACACAGAGAGAGAGAGAGAGAGAGAGAGAGAGAGGGGAGATAGACGTGAGCAACAAGGAATGTCTAAAGAAAATAAGAACTAGAAAAATAATTTTACTTAAAATCATAAAAAAGAAAGTTAAAATTTCTGATTCATTATAAGGAAGGACGGCTTGGGAAATTTAATACTCACAGGGCGTATTGAAGGAATAATCTAATCATTTTGAGTGATTGGATGGCAGACAAGGGACAAGGAGGGGTGATAAGGTGTCAAATGTTGCTTAGAGCTCACAAAAACAGGATATTGTGGTGAGTCATGACAATGTCCAACCTGAAGATGACACAGCACATAAGTGCTGATTATGACGTGGTTTAAAGAATTAAAAGTTATTTGCTAACTTATTTGTTAGAGAATAATGCTCTACGGTCGATAGATTAGGTAAGATTGAAAGAAATTAAATCAAGCTAGAGTTTGATAATAACGTTATACAAAAGCGAGAATCAGCCAACGCACTCCAAATATCCGAATCAATTACCGAGAAACATTACAAGTTGCAATAACAATCTGCACGCTGCGTGAATTCAGAACGATCAAAATATATGGATTCGAAACGATTCAGCGCAAGTTAGTAACAAGGGCGTTGTTTTCCTTGAAGATAATGCAGGATTATCTATGGCTTGTAGGATGAAAGCTAAGATAGACAGCATTAGTTGGGAGTTACTGATTCTAGTTCGCCAAATATGTCACGTGATTACAATCTCATCATTTGTGTAATAAAAGACTTTGGAATAAAGGAACGACAAACCGGAATTTCTCTAATTTTTCGCAACAAAGAAAGAGTTTGATACAACAGGCATTTATACGTTTTGATAAGAGTACTGAACTCGATCGAAACTAGTTTTCTGATAAAATTTTCTTTATTGTTTATTATTATTATTAAAATTAGTGTATATTATGTTTCTTGCTTTGTATCCTGTAGGGTCGGGTCCAAATTATGGTCGGTAGGCCCTATAGAAGAATTGTCATTTAATTGATAGCACTTTTCTTAGTATGAGGAATGTTCCTAGTAAAGCAATCTTCTGGGTAACCTGTTGATATTACCTAGGACACTGTTAGTAAAATTGTCCATTCCTTTTCTCACGAGGCCCAGAGCTCCGATTACTATTGGATACACTGTCAGTCTTCATTTCCCACATCCAGTTAATTTTGATCTCCAGGTCCTTGTATTTGGTCAATTTCTCGATAATTTCCTTCCGGGTCACAACCGGAGACCTATGGTCAGAAATGGCATCATGACATTTTCTAGAGAGGAATTTTTGAAAAAATAGAAACTAAGATTCCAGACATTTTACATAGATAAAGCTCTTCGTAATGTACATTTTTTTGTATTTCTTGGGCTACCAAGAATCCCTTCAATGAGTCTGTTGAAACCTTTTCCAATCAATCCGAGAATCCGAGAATTGCTGATGTCCTCACGTGCCACATGTTTTAGATTTCGATTTCAAGGTTCTTGTACTTGATAGTTTTTTGAAGATGCTTAAAGATACATTACAGTTTGCAGGAACTGACATGTCAATAAGAAAGCATATTCTGTTTTTGTGGTCTCTGATCTCGATGTCTGGTCGATTATCTTTTTTCTTTTTTCTTTAGTTATGTAATATAAAGACCCAGAAAATTGTTACATGTCCCACGTCTGTAACCGGGTATGCAGTTTCCTTCCCGTAAAAGTTGCATATTTTCCCATGAAGATATGCCGGATTTTATATTCAGTGAGTGCCAATACCGTGCAACAAGAGGTCAATTGTTTCCTTAGAGTTATCACATAATATTATTATTTCCTTCGTAGAGCCTATATATATATATATATATATATATATATAATATTAGCGGTCATATATATATATATATATATATATATATATATATATTACATGAATCATTCATACAAAAACTAATTGAACTGCACCACATACTTGATATATATATATATATATATATATATATATATATATATATATATATATATATATATAAATTTCCAAGACGATAGAATCCAGGTAGAACTCAATGTCACGACAGAGTAAGAATATAATATAAAGGGCGCAAACACAAATATTCATGGTTATAATTTATTACATTGGAATCGTAATCACGATCCATTTCTTGTAGGTCTGGTGAATTGATTGTGGATTCTACAAGAATTGATCGTCATTACGATTCCAATGTAATAAATTATAACCATGGAATATTACTGTTTGAGTTTTTATATTGTATATATATATATATATATATATATATATATATATATATATATATATATATATATGTTCTATCTCTGATATTGAGCATTTTATCCCATAAATATAGCACACACCTTAAGAGTATATTTCTTCATATATATATATATATATATATATTTGTAGGTGCGGATTTGGTCTAACGGCTTATAGTATTGTAAGTATTTCCCGTTGGTTTCTCTATAGGATCTATTGGATCGAATATACGCAAACACACACGCACACACACATACACTGTTATTGCCTCATCTCATTCAAATGAAAGTCACTCCCTCATCCTTCGCATCATTTATGATGGCTTCCTTTTCATTTCGGCGTCCGTAGCCCCTAAGGTAACTCTTGAGGCCAGCATTAGATTTATACATACATACATAGATTCTTCTTTTATGTGCTGCATCCCTTGAGGACGTAGACGATCATGGCTCTTCACAACTTACTGTCCTTTGCAACTTTTAATATTTTTTTTTCTTTTTGTTATCTCTTCTAAACCTTTTCCGCTGTCCACTAAACTCAAACTCGCTAGGCATGTTATCCGTTTTGACTCTGTTCCTTTTGCCTTTGATATGTCTTGTTAGTATTAAATTTTCCAAACCTTCTTTCCTCATTATATGACCTACATATTTCAACTGTATCTTCCTGATGTTACGTATAAGTGTCCTTTTTGTTTCCATTTTCTCTAATCATCCCAACAACCTGGATAAAATTAGGCACATAAATCTAACTACCATGTCCGTAACAGCCGCTCTGAAAAATAACATATCCAACCTTGACCTAAAATTAATCAACATCACTTCTCTAAACCAATAAAAGATACAGTTAGCACCAAATGTAGTAAAAACAACAGAACAGAAGTAGAAATACACAAAATAAATTATGCAAATTGTTCAATAATTTACACCGGGAAAAACTCTCGAAATTGAAAAAAATAAAGACTCGCAGTTATATGCGCCATAAAAATATTTTGAACGTACCGGTAGTTCATTGTAATCCATCTGGCCACAATTTCGACTTAATAATTGCCAGTCTGATCAGTAGAGAAAATGATCCACTGTTGTGTTGTCCTCCCTCTTAAGAGTCTATGTTAGACTCTTCCGCCTACTATAAGTTTAGTAGGAGAGAAGGTTCGAGGAACAGGGAAAAGTGAATAGATTGAGCGCTAGTTCATTCGATACACTTTCACTAGTCGTGTAATACTCTTCTGGTGTACTTAGTGTTTAATATACGATATATCTACAAACCTGGTTTTTGTTATTACTTAACCATTTACTTGGTCACAACATCTTAATCTATTCACGTTTCCCTGTTCCTCGAACCTTATCTCCTACTAAACTTATAGTAGGCGGAAGAGTCTAACATAGACTCTTAAGAGGGAGGACTTTAATAATGAAAAACGAAACGAAACAGGAAAAAAAAGGAAATAAAACGTATAAATTTAAGGCGATCTATATAAACTTTTCTGTTGCTCTAACCAGACATATCATGTTGGACTGCAAGTAGCGAATTGATCAATATTTGAAAAAAAACAGCACTATTGCTATGGTCCGGTTTCTTGTACCACGGTGATAGTCCAAGGTAGAACCAATAATGAAGAACTCGAACACAGGTATGGAATAACACAGATATATTACAAACAGGAATATATAGAGAGAAGTAGAAGTGTTAGTATGAACAATCAGGTTTAGTAGAGAGAACAATGTAGTCTCGACCAGTATCACTATTCCAATGTCTTGTAGTAATTGTCTGAACGCGACTCTGTTTCGGACTGCCTCTGACTCGACTCTTGTCTCGACTTGAACTACTGACTGACTCGAATTACTGACTCCTTACCTACTCCTGAGGCGCAGTATTTATTAAGTATTGAATAATCCATTATTATTATTATGGGTAAGATCCCATAACAACTATTAAATTTCGAACTGATTTTCTTCTCTCCAGAAGCTTAAGTTATATCAGCTAATTTTAAAATTAGCCCCACAAATTAGCAGCAAAATTCAAAATTTAGTTGCGCTCGAATTTTAAAAGTAGCCCTACTTAGCACCCATCTCTCTACGACTTGTTGCCGCTTAAAACAACAGATAAGTGCTTTGAAAGAGATAACGACATTTCCCTTATACGGGGCGTCGCGGAGAAAGTTATCGATTTGAGCCTCTTCCCAAAATCCAAAAAAAAAAAAAGACCAAATATCTGTTTTATATTTGGAAAAAAATTCTAGTTTGGGTTGAGAACCACCGCAAGATTGATTTAATCTAAAAAGAAGGGTTTTTATGACGAAAGAAAGTACATGTAGATTTTCTATTCTGTCCGTCAATATATTTCCCCCAAACGCGACAGAATAACATGATATCCTAAAAGACAACGAACCAATTGTCAATATTTTCAATATTCCGAAACAAGTGTAGTCTTGTTAAAACGTGTCCAATAAGTTTTCAATCACAAACAGTTGCAAGAAAAGACAGGCAGTCAGTGACATCTGTCGAAACTGTCGATGGATAGTCTTAGCGATTTGATTCGTATTGCTTAAACAGGGGAGATTATTCATATATTCAGCATTCTTGCGTGCCTTCCGATGTTAATCTCCCTGATAGTATAGCAAGTTCGATTTTCACTGGATGCAGCACTTTAAAAAGAAACTGATTATCCTCGAATGCTGATTTTCAAACCGGAAGTGAGTTCTACAATAAGCGAGAAAAGAAACTGTCAGCTTTGAACACGTATAGTTACATTTAAAAATTTCCACTGTAAAATGATGTGACCTATGTATCAATCTATTACTGTGATTGAATTCGTAAAATCGAATGATCTATAATAGCGATGAACCTATCTACGACTCCCTCAGTACTTTTCCACGGGTTAATGTTCAGTGCCTTACGTAGGATTTCACAAAGAGAGTCAAGTATACATTTGCTAATGCCGCCTAGTCCACTTTTTGTGGGATTTAACTGTCTTCAAAAAGGTTTCGTCTTAAGAGCATTTTATAATTCTTTAGAGCAGTATTTCTCAACCTATTTCTTTACTAAAACCCCGGAGCGCACTTCCAAATTCAACTCCTCAGAATCTTATATATATATATATATATATATATATATATATATATATATAGTTAAACATAGAGAGCCAGACAAACCTACCAAGGTTTCACATAAGCGGAACGTCATGCCAGCCTTCCCTGATAATCCGCTTAGGTGAAACCTTGGTAGGTTTGTTTGGCTCTCTAGGTTTAACTAAGTCTGCTCTACGTATTGAGCACTTTATTTAGTTGTTTTGCGTACTCGCATCGGTTTTTTTTTCTTTGGACCTTGAACTCGTATGTTGGACGATTATTTTCGGCTAACGTACATGTTCTTAGTTCTTTCTTTTTATACCTTTTTCCCTTTGGTATTGGTTTGATTTTCCGAACGTGTGTAACTTCTTATACCTATAGGATTACTACTAATACTATATATATATATATATATATATATATATATATATATATATATATATATATATATATATATATATAATTTAAAAAGAAAACAGACCATTTTAAGGTTCTATTATAATAATTTATTTCACCAGAGCCCTTTTAAAGGACGCTGGATCATCAGATAACACTTCCAAAAAATGAAACGAAAGATGAAATGAAAATTCACACTTTTGACGGGTAGCATTAAGTTTATGTAATTTAACAGAAAGGGTAGCGAGGAGTAGTGTGAGAGACATGGTCGAGTTTAGAGAGGGTTTATTTTAATATTTCTTTCAATCATACTTAAGTCTACCGTTCTTAAATGCTTATAATATTGCTGCCACATTGCTGCTGCTTCTATTCACCTTGATTTTCTTGATAAGATCCAAAAGAGAATCAGCAATATTATTGGTCCTGATCTGGCTGCTCGGCTTCACTCCTTTCCCCGCCGCCGTCGGGTTGTTTCTCTATATCTTTTCTATAAATACTTTCATGGTAATTGTTCGGATGAGCGCCTTCCTATGGTAACTAGACTTTTTGAATATAAGCGTAGTACTAGATTGGCGTCGAGATTTCATTAAATTACAGTTGAGTTGGCTAGATGTAGTTATAAATTCTATGCTAACAGTTTTTCAATTCTCATTTGTGGAATTCTTTTCCGGTTCCATGGTTTTCAACCAACTTTAATCTTCAAAAATTTTAATGCAATGTCAATCTCTATCTCTACTGTCCTGATTACTCTTTCCTCTTTCCGCACATCATTATTAATGTTTCTGTTCCTAATTCTTCCACACTCTGTAACCCCTTGTGTTTTAGTGGCTTTACTGCCTTACATGAGGTGACACCGATTAAAAAAAGGTAAAATTTAATACGGAAAGAATTTGAAAAGAGGAAAGTAAGAAAGAATTTCCTGAAATAAGCATTTATTTTTAATCATTACAGTGTGAAGGATGTTTCATTAAAACGGATTATATATAGGGTGTTTCATTAAGGCGGATTATATATAGGGTGTTTCATTAAGACGGATTATATATAGGGTGTTTCATTAAGGCGGATTATATATAGGGTGTTTCATTAAGGCGGATTATATATAGGGTGTTTCATTAAGACGGATTATATATAGGGTCTTTCATTAAGGCGGATTATATATAGGGTGTTTCATTAAGACGGATCAAAGTCAGCAACAAATAAATCAGTGTTATTGGTGAAAATTTATTTATTTCTCTATTGGATCATATTATTTAAGTCATTGAAATTATGTGTGAAAAATAATATCGCCCAAATGTCCGCCAAATCTGAAAGAAAAAAATCATTAGACGATTAAACTTAATTCATATTTAAAATCGGTCAAGTTATTGGAAGACCCTTTATATTAAAGTATGCTGGTGTTAAACCTGCGCTTGATGTGTTTTGGAAAAGAAGAAAATTACTTTTAATGGTTGCCATTGTTGGTTTAGCATTCCCAAGGAGGATAAGCGTTACAGTTTTAATTTAAATTGATTTATGAAGAATCTGCTATATTTTTTTTAAGAGAGTCCGATAATGACTATATTTAAATTTCGTCAAGAATCTTAATAGGAGTAAATCGGGCACATCGACGTGGTGTAATCGTTAGCAGACTTGTCAAGAATTATGACTACAAAGTGAGTTCGATTCTCACTGGGAGAACCATACTTTCGGTCTAATGCCACGTTTAAGCTAAGCATAGAAAATCACCTTAATCGGAGTAGATAAGGTCACATAATGCCCGGTTTATACTCTCCCCGGACTTTTGAACAGGAGTAGAGATTTATCCCTTGTTTCTGGTTTCGAATTGGCTTTTCCGGTTCATTCTTTTCATTCTCGTTGACTCCCAGTATCCACTTCTTAGAGGCATTACGGGCTTGCTTGGGACGAACTGATTTTAAAAAAAATGCAACCTTCAGTTCTATTCTAGTACTTTCTTTTCTCACACTTCTTACCTGTGGAACTCCCTTTCTTGTGTTTCTGACGCATAAAATCTTCAAAAATTTGAATGCAACGTCAATCGCCACTCGTTTGTCTTCTTCAATCTTTTATTGTCCTTTACCTCATTTCCCACCACTAAAGACCTCATTCACTTTCACACTCTATAACCCCTATGTGTCTTAGTGGCATTATTGCCTTGCTTGGAGTGAAATGATTAAAAAGATGGTAAAAAGGAAAGGGTTATCCACTCCTTAAAGTTTCAAGAAAATTTAGCATCCTTTTTAAATTATCAAATGGCAAAAACTTGTCTTAGACATGGATGCCATGTTCTTGGTGTCTCTAGCCTTTTAAAAATATTTCTTAATATAAAAATAATTCATAAATTACTCTTCTGTTCACCTGGGGCGCCCCTGGCTACCTTTAAGGGCGCATTAGTGCACGAGGGCTGACCGGTTGAGAAACACTGCTTTTAGAGTAATATACACTGCTTTAGCCGTGTACTTGACCCGATTGTTCACCTTTAATTTAGCTGTTAAGTATTTAGCTTATATGTTTCTTTTAAAGCATCACCTACGACTCCTTGAACAGTTCCACCAGCGCTGCCTCCGCACAATCCTTAACATCCACTGGAATGACTTCGCCACTAATATTGAAGTCCTTGAAAAGGCGAAGATCAGCAGCATCAAGGCCATGCTACTGAAGGATGGACATGTTTCCAGGATGAGGAATCATCGCCTACCTAAAATTGGGCGACGAGTTATCCGCTGGTTATCGCTGTAGAGGGGCACCAAAGAAGCGATTCAAAGATCGCCTGAAGAAATCCTTTGGTACTTGTCATATTGACAATTGCCAATGGTCCACGCTGAGAGCCGTGACGCCTGACGTCTCACCACCAACCATGCTGTCTCCTCGTTTGAAAATATCTGCAGGGCCGCTGTCAAGGACAAGAGAGAGAGGGGGAAGTACTGCAACGCTATGCCATCGAGCTGAGGTAAGACCTTCAGTTGCAACTGCTGCAACCGTATATGCCTGGACTTATCAGCCACAAACGTACCTGGAATTGACGTAAACAGACTCACTCTTGATCTTTGTTTTGCGAAGCGAATCCATGATGATGATGATAATGATGATCCTTTTAATCTCCACATCATTCGGTAACTTTTTCTAAAATTTTGTAACCACCTTATCAAGAAGTTTTTTTTTTCTACATATGTGGTGCCATTTTTTACATATTTTACCAGATTTATCAGCTGGAATAAACACATCGCTTGATTTTCTAGTAATCTTCCAGTCTTTGTGGAATTTTTCCTTGAAATATTACTTGGCATTCGTTTCCCGTATTTCTAAACCCCAGGAAATTAATCATATTCAGGAGGATCGTTTCAAAGCTCTACAATTCTGCAAGTTGTGGTGGACATTTCATAATCATGAAGTATTTTATTTTTGTACGTTCTTTTTGTTTGTTATTTCCATTCTCGTTCTAAAATAAAGCGCTTTCCATTGTTTCAGTTTAATTAAGCAATCAGCCTTTTCAATGGATTTAATTTTATACGAATGAACCTTAGGCTTGTCGCTATTTTTCAGTAAATAATAAGGAGCTCAACTTTTTCTCATGCTGGTACAGAAAATATAAAAGAACGGAACAGCGTGTGAAAAAATTAAAAAATGAAAAAATGAAAATATATATATATATATATATATATATATATATATATATACGAGTTAGGGTCAAATATAGATCAAATACGAATCGGAATCTGGAAAAATGATAAGATAAAAAAGAAATAGGTAAATTACTTTTGTGCTATTTGATATTCGTTGCTTACTCATGTTTCACGTACATTCGACTTGTTAAACAAATGTTAGAATAATTTGTGTCTTTTCGAACTTAAGGAGAGACAGCGTAAAGACGTCTAACACACACACTATTACGAATATATATATGCATCCCACATAGACAAACGAGGTATTTACACTGTCTCCCCACTAAGAAGAGTTGTGACACAAGGTCATTTTTTAAGGTGGGGACCCGAGCGCGTACACCCGGACAGGAACAAAAAAATTCCCGCAGCCGTCGGTTGCACTGGCCTCTCTCTGGTGCAATGAGAGGGCGCGAACTCGGGCAGCTGTTCCCAAGGGCCCACATAGACAAACAAGAATTATTATACACTTACATGCATAAAGCAATATTTACGGTTTCCAGTTAGGCTTGGAATCCGTTTATTTCTTTTAACTTTGAATGGACGCATTAAACCAACTTTAGTATAATTCGTGACATTCTGAATTCAAGGAGAGACGACAGTTCCAAGAAATTAATGGATTCCAAGCTTAACTGAAAACCCTAAGTATTACTAATGGGATTGTGCGTGTGTCCAAGTGTGAGGTAAAATATATCAATGTTAGTAATTGTATTTTTGTGTGCAGAAGACAAGGTGGATTAATAGACATTTGTATAAATGCAAATATTTTGACACGTACGTGTTATTTGGCCGAGGAAAACTTCTGTCAGGATTGTTGATGCACTGAAAAATTAACGAAAGTGATGTAAAAAATCTTTCATTACCTGGCTATTGCTTTACTTTGTTCATATTGCGTCATGGATTTTTGAGTGAATATGTAAATAAACTGAGGTGCACCCTTTTGTAAATCTAAAATCGGATCAATGACAGCGTGGTTAGATTAATAATTTAGGCATGCCAATGCTATCGGATGTCACATGAAATAGAAGGAGAAGAAGAAGACGAAGAAGAAGAAGGTAAGGGAACTGGAAAAATAAACCAAGAACAGAAAGGCGATAGGAAAAATAGTAAGTCGTTGTTCTAATGTGGCATGAAATAGAAGAAGAAGAAGAAGAAGAAGAAGAAGAAGAAGAAGAAGAAGAAGAAGAAGAAGAAGAAACAGTAGAAAGAACTGGAAAAGGAAACCAAAAGAAAAAAAAGCAGGAAAGAGAATAATGTTTTTGAAAGATGGTGGCGAAAGAGAAAATCAAGCGATACAAAAGAATAGAACCGAGGGTGTGAGGAGAAAGGAGCGGTAGTAGGAGATTGAATCATAAAGGAAGGAGATAGAACTGAGAAGAAATACGAGTAGAATGAAAAGATGGTGTAAAAAAAAAAAAATGAAAGAAATCAAACGGCAGTGTGAAGAAAAGATAAAAAAGAAACAAAGAGAAAAAAATATCCAAGAGCAAACAAAAAATACGTTATGGTTGAGAATAAGAAGGAATAACTTCAAGAAGGAAGGATGTTCTTGCAAAGAAACGGAGGATGGCGGTTGCAGGAAAAGACGCGAAAGATATAGCAGTAGGAGTATACACACGTATATACATACAAGTACACAAACACACTTACAGACACACACATATATACATATGTATATAAAGACATGTATATAGGTCACTATTTGTATGTATGCTAGCGTGAATATATATATATATATATATATATATATATATATATATATATATATATATATATACGCACACATATATACTTTTGCGTAAATATAAATAATTATATATATATATATATATATATGTGATATATATCGATAGATAGATACCCTAATATATGTATATATATCGATAGATATCGTAAAATATTTCAAATTGATATATATATATCTATGTGTGTGTGTGAGTGTGTGTGCATATACACACAAATGAACTCACAGACATGCAGTTATATGATATATATTTTGTCATATATATATATATATATATATATTCAATTATGCACAATATATATATGTATGTATGTAATAGGTGGCCACTATTCGAGGATACCCATGTATTAGGGCGTCTAGCCAATCCCTATTGCAGACGCTCGCTCAGGCACATTTGTGTTTTGTTCAACATCCACAGAGCCAACCTGTGGTTTATACTGCAACTATGCTAAGCATACCTAAGGAGTTACAGTCTCTGGGAGAGAGCGTGTTATCTAGCGTGATCAACAATCTGAAGAAGGCCACGTGCTATCGACGGCCCCAAGTGTTCTGTCTACCCAATTTCACTCGCAAGGTTTGGATCAACCCGTGGTATGTTTTTTAGGCATTTTCCAAAGGTACCGCACAATGGGATCATCTCCGTTCCAAACCTATATATATATATATATTGATATAGGATTGATCAATAATCCCGTAGTACGATGCGAATTATGAGCTGAAAATTTCATTTTATAATGTTTGAATTATATGATTAATATTCGCCAATAAATTAAGAGCATTGACAAAGGGGAGATTTTTGTTGAAAATAAATATTTATGTTCTAGATTAACTGCTATTAGGCTCTCGAATGACTTTCTGTATACTTCATGGATATATATATATATATATATATATATATATATATATATATATATGTACCGATGTTCATATGTTTACATAAAGAAGGAGAGCGCAGAATGGGATAGACAGAGTGTGAAGGGTGTGGAAAGTAAAGAGAAACATACACACACACAGAGAGAGAGAGAGAGAGAGAGAGAGAGAGAGAGAGAGAAAGTGAGAGAAAGAGGAAGAGAGAGAGAAAGTGGGAGATAGAGTGTGAAAGAGTGAGAATCCTTTTACCCACCCGAGATAATAATTCGTTTGCGAATCCGGCATCTTTGTCTAAAGAATGTTTCGCCCTTTGTAAAAAAAACAAAAACAAAATACAAACAAACAGAAAAACAAACAAACAAACAAAAAAGCAAAAACAAAAAACGAGGAAGTCTCACTTGAGCTGATGTCGCCGTGTTGGATGGTCAGTCACAGACAAAAGAAATCTCAGTGGTCCGACCCGAACGGTTCTAATGTGTAACATAATCTGTATGCTTCACCAAACATTGTGTCCCCACTTGTTAGACACCATTCAGGCTAGACTTCCGTATTTACCAACTTACCAATCGCCATTCATGAGCGAACTTCCTGATTCGAATAAATAATATCATTGATGCGTAAGTGTGTGTTTGTCTTCATTCAGATACACGTAAAAATGGGTCCCGTTAGCATTGTTGGGTAGAATACTTCTATATGTATACTTACATCTATAAAAATATATTTGCGCTCACACACTTCAACAAACAAACATATATATATAGGCACGGTGGAGTAATGGATAGCGGCTTGGATTGATGAATCGCAGAGCCGAGTTCGAATTCCATTCGAATCCATTACGTTCACTTACGTGCTAATACCCTTGGGAAGGCTATGAATCCTCTTCCTCTCCCTCCAGCTATGGGTAAAATAGCAGGACAGACTGGGTTCTATAGCCTTGGATGGCAACTGGTCTAGGAGAAGGACAACTCTGAATTCAAAACCTGCGGAGGGTCGTTTGGGAACCTTGTAGCATTCGGTGCACCAGGTCTCTGTATTCCTCCCTTCAAAAAGTCTGGCTGGTCTTGCACGAAACCTTCACCACTATAATCAAATCTCATGTGCCGGTGTCGGGCTGTCGGTTTCATGGAAACTGATCTGCTTGACCCTCATACGTCGGATCTCGACGGGAGAGTCGATTATTATATATATATATACACGTTGATCATTTCACTCCAAGCAAGGCGGGTATGCTACTAATACGCAGGGAGTTACAGGGAGTGAAAGTGAGAGAAAAGATTGAGTATAGGGAGTATTGATAAAAGGATAAAAGATGAACGGGATTCGAGAAGATAGCGATTTACGTTTCATTCATATGTTTAAGGATTGTCGTTTCCAGAGAAGCAAGAAAATGAAATGGAGTTCCACAGGCCTGACGTGCGAGAAAAGTGACTGATAGAGTAGAAGTGGCGGTTGCATTTTGCTATTTCAATCGTAAACGGGTGGAACCTGGAGGTCACTCTGGTTTTCCCGCTTACATTCATGAAGTCTGGAAACCAGGGAAAAAAGATCATTAGAGCAGTTGCCATGAAAATATTTGTAGAAAAGACAGAGGGAAGCCACATCAAGTCGGTGAGAAAGTGACTGAAGTTGAGATACCAAATCAGAAGCGATTACATTACAGATTCTTCTTATATTTTCTCAAAAACCTTGGGATGAATAGCAGGACAATTAGACCAGATATGGCAGCAGTATTCAATGTACGGGGGAATCATAGGTTTGTAAGTGTGCAAGTTGGACTAGAAAAAATTCTTGAAAAAAATGACACGGTGACCCAGCATTCCTTGCAGTATATGCAGCTATTGATTCGATAGAGTCACTTCACTTCAAGTCAATTGAAAAACGTGAGGCCGAGAAGGCGCAGTGTGCTGCTCTTCAGGAGTCGAGAAGAAAAAGTTTCTCGATGATGGTTAAATGAGAGCAGTTTTGTTTTGCAGGCGTTAAAATTGACAAGGCATTTCCTGCACCAGTGAACTACAAGGGCAGCAGCCAGATTTACTTTTTCAGCTCTGACGAATGTGCTGTTGAGACAGGAGTAAATGGTAGTGTCCTCTGCATACACGTCTACTTGGAAACTGATGACATCACGAAGATCATTGCCGAAGATCAGAAATAGCGTTGGTTCCAGGTTTGAACCTTGGGGACACCCGCGTTCGTGTTATAGGATCTGGTAGCGAACCCGTACAAAATGCCCTTCATTTCACGATTTGATAGAAACGATTCGATTAAATCAAACAATCCTCCTGCTATACCGTAGCCTTGGTGCTTGCGTAGAAGACCAGAGTGCTAAACCCTGTCAAACGTCTTCAAGATATCCAGAGAAACAGCTCAAGCTTCGCCGTTATTATCAAGAGGGTCATTCAAAAATAAGGTGAATTTTTCGGTATAAGGACTTCTAATACAGATAGAAGCTTACTTTTTTTAATTTTTTTGTTTTACTTCTTTTTCATATGGATTTAATTTCTTTTGCAGATTAAAAAAAAAAAAAAACTTTGAGAGTTTTGGCGATTAACAAAGATGGCCAACCAAGAAGCATGCTCCAGGATTGAACAGCGGTCAGTTATCAAGTTTTTGGTTGCTGAAGGGTGCAAACCAGTTGAAATCCATAGGAGAATGTCAACTGTGTATGGTGCCACATGTTTCAGCCAAAAAATGTCTACAAGTGGGCTAAATTGTTTAAAGAAGGACGAAGCAGTGTTGAGGATGAAGACAGGCCTGGGAGGCCTACAGAAGTGAGGTCTCCTGAGGTGATCGAATCAGTCAATGACAGAAGAACTACTGTGAACTGCTGAGGCAGGTCAAGAAAGACATAAAGAACAAACGCAGGGGTCATCAGTCAGAAGGAGTCATCTTGCATTATGACAACGCAAGGCCGCACACAGCAGCCCAAACGGTGTAGACCATCAACGAGCTGGGCTGGGAACTGCTCCCTCATCCCCCTTACAGCCCAGACCTTACCCCTTCAGACTTTCACCTGTTTGGTCCCTTGAAAGCGTTCACGAGAGGCACGAAGTTTAAAAGTGACGATGAAGTCAAAAGTGTTGTGAGCGATTGGCTGAGACATCAGTTCAAAGATTTTTACGCTGAGGGAATACGGAAGCTTGTGCACAGATGCGAAAAGTGTGTGACAGTGCTGGGAGACTACGTTGAAAAAAAAAAGTAAGCTTCTATCTGTATTAGAAGTCATTATACCGAAAAATTCACCTTATTTATTGAATGACCCTCGTAAAAATTCAGTAATGGCCGTTAACAGACGAGCGGTAGACCTGGCGAAACGGAAGCCATATGCTTTGTCCGAGAGGAAGTCGTGAAAAGTAAGATGCTTAACCAATTCAGCATTGATTAGAGCCTCTAATATTTTGCCGAAAAGCGGTAAAAGACTAATATTAAAGTACAGAGGAGGACTTCAAACAAGCTGGAAAGCAACGTGGCTGTAGAGTTTGGGGAGAACTGGAGCTATCCCAGGAAATTTCTTTAGAACGACGGCTGGTATCTCGTCACTTCCGCTTGCCTTGTGGGAGACTAGTTTGGACATGATGTCTGAAACCAATGAGGAGAGTATGCAGATACCACTTAGTAGAGCCTCCGTTCTCGGGTGGGAGGAAATTAGGTGTGAGTACTCGAGATGAGTCGAGTGTGGAGTTGGAAGAGAAGTTCCGAGCAAAGCATTCAACCTTATCTGCTGTAGATATCATGGCTTCGAATTGATTGAATAGAGGAGGGATTGAGGATTGGTTGTTTTTCAGCACACTCTTGCAGAGACGCCAGTAATCTCTAGAACCGAACATCTGAGAGGCTATACGTTGTTTCATTCTGTCAACAAACAGTAACTTCGCTTCTTTGAGAACACGCTTGCACTCATTACGAGCAGAGACAAAAAGACGTCTGTTCCAATCAGATATATCGTTCTGGTACAGCAAGAAGTGATTCCTGTGGGCTATAGAGGCCGAGCATGCAGGTGAGACCCAAGGAGATGAACGTGGTTTCACTTGCTATTTCTGTGCTGGAATGAAAGGTTCAATACCGGCATTCACGCGGGAGGAGACCTCAGAGGCACATTTTTGAACAGGATGGATAAAAACTTAATTCCAAGGGACGTCACGAAGGAAGTCACGGAACGAATCCCAGTCAGCTCGTTAAAAGATATTCTGTTCGTAGACGGTTCTTGGCTGGTGGGAGAACGGAACGAGATGTTTACAGGTAGTACCGCATGTCAAAGTTGCCAAGAGGCCAGAGTTGCAGAGTACGACATGAGCCAAAAATAAAAGTAAAGAAGTGATCAAGAAGAGAAGCGTGTCCATCAGGGTTACTGGAGAAGCTCTTAGGGAAGCCAACCGCTTGCGTGAGGGTTTGAGATTGAGAATTGAGGTCAGTGACTGAGTGATTAAACCGCCTGGTATGGTGGGCATTAAAGTCACTGAACACAAACATATTTACAAACAGGTATAGAGAGATGGCCTTATCTATATTATCAGAAATACTATCTAGCACGTAGCCTTTATGAGAGGAAGGGGAACGATAAAGAAAGAAGATCTAGCTGACTGTGTTTAGTAGAGAGAAACGGAGGCATATGCAGGAATGGTCTGGAGATTCAAAGAATGTTCCCTAGCCAGCGGATGATGTTCGCGGACTTAAATCTCAGGTCATGCATGTGGACATTAGAGTCCTTCCTAAAGAGAGGGAAACCGCCAGGAATCGAGGATTCAGAGGAGGGGATTGCACAGTTAAAATTTGTTTCGTAGAGAGCTAGGATGTACGGAGATTGTTGGATTTTATCCTATTGATTTTATATTAAATATAACTTATTTTTTAGTATAATTTTACTTAATTTTAATAAATACTAGTAGGAGAGCCCGGCGTTGCCCGGTGTTGTAACAGTAAGAGATAGATCAAGTATCGACCATCATAAAGACTGAAAAATAAAATTGACAAAGATTATTGTTTAAGGTTGACGGACACGCATGTCTTAATTAGTTTTATTTTATTTTTTTTATTTTTTTATGAATTGGTCAAACCCAAACTCAAACAAAAACATTGTTTTCAATCGTTATGAGTCTACCGACTGAATAGAATTTTATTATAAACAATTGTCTTGTAAATGGAATTTTTAAAGCATTCTGAATGTAAAAATAAAGAAAAAAGTGTGCAAGACAATAAGAAACATTACCTGCCAAGAAAAAGTGAAGTTTTATTGAAATCGGTTGAAAAATGTAGGAAATCCGATCCCATATATAAACGAACACACACACACACACACACAACCTGGGTTTTATAATAAGTATAACTCGATATGAGTTGTCTCCCTTTCATTAATGCCTCTTAATCGTGTTTTCAAATTGATTTCACGCAAAAACAATTGTATTTTTCCAATTTGGGGCGCTTTCAGAACCACCGCAAGGTAATTTTACGTAGTCCTGTGAAGTTTTGTTGAAATCGGTTGAAAAATGTAGGAAATCCGATCCAATATATAAACGTACAGACACACACACACACACAATAACTGCGTTTTATAATAAGTAAGATAAATGATTTAAATATGACTTATTTTTAATTATAACTTATTTAAATATATCTTATTTTTAAATATAACTTGTCTTTGGAATAGTTATTTTAAGTATGATTTTGTATTTTTAAACATAACATCATCTATACAATTTAAGTTTTTTTTTTTTAAAAAAATCAGCTTTTTATTCCTCTCTCAGTTTCAAATTAACATTTCATTCTTCAGTTTAATGTCATAAGGTTAATATCCGGGATAATCTTTTAATACCTCTTCCATTTAAGACTGATACTTTCCATCCTCCCCTGACCACTGTCTCGTGCCTATCATCTGACTGAAACACGCACAATGGATAAATTCTGTATTAGTTTTCTTTGTTGTAGCTGTCACAGTCAAATTACTAATTCCGACACGAACTCAGTCTTTACCGAGGTTGAATAAAACTAACGAATTTCATCGGTCGAAAGCTTATTCTCCATATGAAGTGATTTAGGTTTTATTGTATATTAATTATCTGCTCTGTAATAATAAATACATTAAGCTCATTTTGTGGATTAATTTTAATATTCTATATTACTAGGCTTCACTTAGATTCTATAGCAACGGATTTATTACATTTACTATATATATATATATATATATATATATATATATATATATATATATATATATATATACTCTCTACTCATTTCTATAACCTAATATATATGATCACAGAATTAAAAATTTTCTGTTGAGATTTTTACTGAGGAACACGCCTCCTCTAACTGAAAATGCTGGATCCGACCCTGATGTGGTAACTATATATATATATATATATATATATATATATATATATACGTTTTACCAGGTTGTGACAGGAAGAGATAATTCCGAGGAGGATATACAATCAGAGAGAGCGCAATGTAGGCTACAGTGCATTATAATGATACTAAGAAGACGGAGACATTATCAATTTCGTTTTTAGTTTTTATTTCGTGAACACTGGGATGTTCAACTCATCAGAATGAAATCTTCTCCGCAAAGGAAGAAGGTACATTAGATTAGTAATGGGGGGGGGGGAAGTGAGAGAGAAGAGATGGGTAAAGCGAGGACTAGTGGATTAGTGGTTAGTAGCAGTCGGTCGATTATATATATATATATATATATATATATATATAAAGAGAGAGAGACAGAGAGAGAGAGAGAGAGAGATTTTAAAATTATAATTTTACTTTTATAGCTTGAAGTATGACATTTGTGTGGTTGAGTGTTTTGTTTTAATCTTTTTTCCTTATATTCATACAAATATACATTAATTTTTTATACAAAAATCCCCAGAAATAATATGGACAGCTCAACTAGTACGATAATCCATAATATACACCAAAATTTAAATTATGTAACGATCAGTTTCAATTCAGTACCTGATGATTGCGTTGTGCATGAAACTTAGTCCTGCTAACGTTGAGGAAAAATGTGTATTTATTATTAACACACACACACACACACACACACACACACACACACACACACATATATATATATATATATATAAGGGCTTATTTAAAAACGAATATTTTCAAAGTTATTTACAAAGCGTAGTTTAACAGATTTACGCCAAAAGAAACGTGTTTCTACAGAAGGGTGTTGAGGATACCATGAAATGATATATGAACAATAACGAAGATCTAGACGAAATGGAAAAACAAAGGACACTTATATTTAACATCAGAGTTAGACAGTTAAAATATTTCGGGCACATGGTGAGGGAACAGGGATTAGAAAATTTGACACTCACAAGGCATATTGAAGACAAAAGGCACAAAGGAAGGCAGTGCATAAGATGCCCAGCGAACTTGTGTGTAAGTTATTCGCAGAACTTGGATTAGGAGGAGAGATAGCAAAAACACAAAAATTGATAATATCTACAAAGGACAGGGAATTGTGGAGCGCCATTATCACTCTTATCCTTAATCCTTTGAGCTTTGCGTTCATGTACATTTTTAACTCTTTTGAGCTCCTGAGTCAAAATTCGCAAATAATTGGTATGTGATGTTTAACGGTAGATATAAAAATAGTTACAAGTGTTTACCCATCGTTCAACCAGTGGTTAGGTATTAAGTCATTTTTCTCTACCACTGTTCAACCAGTGGCTGGGCATTACGTCATTTTTCTACCACCGGTAAAGCAGCGGTCACGGCTGAAAGGGTTAAGGGACACGGCACATAGAAGTAGAAGGTTAGTTTTTTCATTACACGACAGAATTTGGACACGCCCCTAAAATCGATTACGCATGTAAATTTAAGTAGCTAAGCCCAGCACAGGGACTCATGAGCAGCGCACCATGTGAGGATCGAACTCAAATTAGCAAATGGTACCGTGATATCAGCTTGCCCATCATCACTTTCCGCTAGCTACCGTATCTATCTATTTATAGAAAGGAAGAGAGAGACACACACAAAAAGATAGATAGATAGATAGATAGATAGAGAGAGAGAGAGAGAGAGAGGGGAGTTGGAGGAATGAAGGAATGCTTTGCAGTTGTTATACTTTTGTAAAATCCTGTATCATGAGCACACATATCCGCACACACAATCGTGTATCTTCAATCACAAAAGACAACGCAATATATATATATATATATATATATATATATATATATATATATATATTTTTTTTTTTTCTTTTCCATATTATTTCTATTGACGTCAGTGTACAATTACTTCGTGTTGTTTTATTGGACGGTATCGTTTAATTTTTACACAAGCAAAACTTCATTAATCAGCTTACTTTGCAGCATTTAAAATCTTTTAAAACTATCTGTTTGTAAAATGATTAAAATGCCTCAAATAGATTTACGAGAGCGAAATGGAGGAATTCATGCTAAGAAGATTAGTCTAGATGTAAAATTACTAAAAAAAAACAAAAAAATTTTTGTACAATTTCTATGTGCTTTTGAGAAATATTAAAATATTACTTTTTTTTTTCTTTATTTTCAGTAAACTCTTTTCGATCATAAACTACAAGTTTACTTTTATGTCTGTAAATACTAAAATATTCTACTTATCTACGTGCAGGTAGGGGGAACTTGGCGTGGTGTAATCGTTAGCAGTTACGACAGGAGAGTGAGTTCGATCCTCACTGTGTGCTCCATACTTTAGGCCTTGTGCTACATTTAAGCTACGCTTAGAAAATCAGTATCTACCTGGAGGTGAATCACATAAGCACACGCGCGCATACATGCCAAGCGCGCGCGCACATACACACACACGCACATATATATATATATATATATATATATATATATATATATATGTATATATTCCAGTCGAATCCATTACATTCACTTAAATGTTAATACCCTTGGGAAAGGTATTAATCCTCTTCTTCCTCCAGCTATGGGTAAAATAGCAGGACAGAACGGGTTCTATAGCTATGGATGGCAACTGGTCTAAGAGAAGGACAACTCTGAATTCAAATCCTGCGGAGGGTCGTTTAGGGACTTTGTGGCACGTAGCGCACCAGGTCTCTGTATTCAGTCCTTCAAAAAGTACGGTTGGTTCTGCACAAAGCCTTCACCACTATAATCAAATCATATGTGTTGGTGTCTGGCTGTCAGTTCCTAGGAAATTGAGTTGTTTGACCTTCATACTTCGAATACAACGGAGAGTCCACCGTGTGTGTGTGTATATATATATATATATATATATATATATATATATATATATATATATATATATATATATATATATATATATATATATACCGAGGAAAAATGTATATTTATTATTGATATATATCTATACCTTGAAACAATGAAAAGTGAATATATAAAAGAAATATATGTATATTAATATATATTTGTGCAGCAAACTTTTTTTTTTAAACATGTTTCGTTGAATATGACAGACAAAGAAAATTTAATTTATATTTCATTTATTTTTTTCAGCATTCTTACAATTTTTCTGTTTGGTGGGAGTATGGGAGTGTAAAATTTTTCCATATTTTCCATTGTCCCGATCACTTTTGGCTACTTCTTTAGCCATTTTCAAGGAGGTTTGTCTTGGTGTGTTGTTAATTTCTCTTTGTGTTTGACGTTTAAGATGTATTTTATGTGTTGTTTTGAATATTAGTAGAAGTGTTTATTGTGAGCTTCACATGTTGAACATGGCTGGTATTCGAGTGGGCATTTTTCTATTTTTTAATAACTTTCAACATAACAGTGTTGAATAAGGTGAGGCTGATAAAGATAGAAAGATGTTTAATATACTGGGCCTCTCTTATAACAAGATGTTTCCTATAATGTGATTTATAGAGAACTTTAGTATTTACAACCAGAACTTTTCTCAAGGGTTCTTATAAATTTCTTTTTCAATTGTAGTACTATATAATATTTTGTATATTATGGTAATAATTACCAAAATGTTACAGTTCATTCTTGAATATTATTTATTATCACTTGGGTCTACTTTGGATCTGACGTATTGTCGTATTGTTTCCATTTTCAATTACAATCATTTGAACCATGTTAAAAGCCAGTATTTCAAGTACCTAGCTTTCAAAGCAAATAAATCTTACCCACTTGGAAAACTGGCGCAACACAGTCTTCCTACTCATTTCAGCAGGTATATATGTGTTTCTGAACATATATATATATATATATATATATATATATATATATATATATATATATACTATCGGCATTTCTCTCCCTGTTTTACATATATATATATATATATATATATATATATATATATATATATATATATATATATATATGGTAGCAACCTTTTTTAATACCTTTCATTAAATATGATGGACAAGGAAAAGTTAATTTTTTATTTAGTTCTTCTAATATTCTTACAGTTTTCCATTTGGTTGGAGAAAGAGTGTGCAGAAACTGTCTATATTTTCTATTGTCTCAATCACTTTTGGCAACTTCTTTAGCCATTTTCAAAGAGGTTTGTTTTGGGGTGTTGTTAATTTCTCCTCGTGTTTGAGTGTTTTGTATTTCATGCGTTGTTTTGAATACTAGTAGGAGGAGCGTTTATTGCGAACTTTTGCATGTTGAACATAACTGGAATTGTTTATACAGTAAGTATTTTTTATTTCAACTTTCTTCAAACAGGCAATTTTTTTAATGTTGAAATTAACTTCAATGTTTTATCATCTGGAACCGCTATGTCTTTCCAACTCAGCAATGGTGAGAGGAAAAAGATCATTCAAACCTTCAGTAATAGTATCAATATTCCTGTTCTGGCTTTCATCTTCAAAGTCCATCAAGACAACGGTGAATAACTTTAAAAAAGAGGGAACAGTTGAAAGGAAAACTGAATCAGGAGATCACAACAGGCAAGAGGGATCATCATTTCAACTTACAGCTAAATACATTCTTATTGTTCAAAGTAGATTCCAACAGTGTTATGAAAACCTCGGAGAATTCCAGTAAGATATCTTTAATCATTTCTAAGATAAAACTGTTCAAAGCTTAACCTAACAATTTGGACAATTTTAATGTAAAACGATTTAAACAATTTTCCTGATACCTCTCTCTCTCTCTCTCTCTCTCTCTCTCTCTATATATATATATATATATATATATATATATATATATATATATATATATATATAAAGAAATATAGTCTTAAGGTGTGCTATATTTATGGGATAAAGTGCTCAATATCAGAGATAGAGCGTGTGTAAATATAAAAGTGAACATAGAAGTCAACACTTAGAGTCTGTTTCATGCTATATGCAATCGTCAGGCCTGACGATTGCATATAGCATGAAACAGACTGTTGCTTCTAAGTGTTGACTTCTATGTTCACTTTTATATTTATATATTTATATATATATATATATGTGTGTGTGTGTGTGTGTAAAAATTCAAATATAAATAAAATACGAGGGTTGACTGAAAAGTTCATAAGCTGACCAAAATACTCTCATGGAATGTGACCAACCCTTTAGGTTTATTTTTCAACATTGTCCTCCTTGAGTCCCGCACAATTCTTTCAGCGTTGTTGCAGTGTTTGTTATGAAGTTTTCATCCTGTTGGTCAAAAAAGTAATCAAAAACTTGTAACTAAAGCAGAGGGATTAGACAGGCAGATTAATAGATAGCAACAACAGGATTCTACACATATTGTCGCTACATCAAATATTTTTCCAATAATTTCTTCCCATGAAGAAACAACCGATGACAGTTTTGAGCCAAGGAGACAATCTAGGAGAAATTTCAGTCTCTAGACATGCCATGGACCTTATTAGAGGCGATGTATCTTCCAACTTTGGGACATGGCTTGCTAACGCCTTTTTATTAGACCCTACAAGATATGGGCTTTCTTTGTCCAAGTCTTAACTAAAGGACATTATCTTTGGTAAGTCAAAAATAGATCAGGAAATGTCTAGAGTAAAAATAATACATGCAAGCATGTTCAGAACCATGGAAATAACATTTGCATTGGTGTTAATTACAAAAGTTGATTAAGGCACTTTACAATACAAAGATATTGCAAAGGAAAACTGCAAAATAAATTAAGAAAACCAAACGACCAGAGCGCCACTTGACTTTCACCAGAGATGGACACGGAAAGTAGATATCTCACCCACAGATTTATCCCTAACATTGGTACAACTGGTGCTGTTCTAGCAGAGGAAGTTTCTGATGGTTTAGCAGAATTCAGCCGCATAAATTCCATTAAGACAGTTTTTGTGGACAATCCAAGTACAAACACTGATTGTAAAGCAGGGCTTGTTACAGCTCAGGAGAAAAAAAAATGAAAGAAAGTTGCAGACAATCGGCTGTTCACTTCATCAAACTGAACCTCCATTTCGAATTGTTTTTAAGTACATTGAACAAGAAGCCTTACTATTTTTACTGGTCTTCTAGGGAAAGCTTGCAGAAATGATTACCAGGATTTGCCCCAGGTAGAATTTGACACTATCAGTGGCCCTCTAGATAATTTATATCTTACTGCAGGGAAAATGGAAGAATTATGTAGTGACCAAAGACTGCTCTTAGAATATGCAGCAAGAATTTATCCAGGGAAAGTGAACCCTAGATTTGATGCCTGGAAAATTGGGTCTCTAAATCAAGCAAGGTGACAAACTTTAGCCATCAGGTTAATGTATTTATGGACCAGAGGTGCCTATTCAACAGAACTCTATTATAAATTGTACAGACTTATAAAATTTATAATTGAAATATATGTATATATGTATATTGATTTGAAATTAAAAAGAATAATAAATTCCATAACCAACAACTGTATATCTTCAACATGATCCAGAGAATAAATCAACAGTCGACTAAAATACAGAATGTAAAAGATTTACAAGGCAAAAATATTTTTGTTTCAGAAGTAGCGAGCCACCAGAAAAAAATATTACATTTAACTCTGAAGTGACACACTAGTTAAATTTGATTAACCTCCCATAAAATGAAGGCTGTGAACTTACACTTGCAAAAGGTTTTTCAAATAATGAACTGGAAGAGGTTCTAATGAATGGAAAAAAAAGTGAAGTTGCCAAATTTACCTGTCCATTTGCAAGGTGTGTGAAAAAAGTTAAATTAACTACTAAAGCTTCACAAATTGTATGTGGACAAGAAGCATGGCACAAGCACATCATTACTAAATCATTGTGTTATCAAACAAGACCTTCATTTACTTCAAAGGGAAATTATACTAAACAATTCAGCGTACCTACGGACGATAATGGGTATATCCCCCATACACATAAATGCAATAGTAAATACTGTATGTTGGTCTGCATTCGGAGATTCCTCTCTAGCTGTTCTGGTCAAGCTCTCTACCTCTGGGCAGAGAGAATACCCCAGACGAGGCTATGTCGAAGGGTATAGTCTCGTCTCAGGAAACAGCTACTCGACCTCGTTTTATACGGGTTCTACGATGAATTTTTGGCCGAGCCTATGGGCTCGGATACCCCTCATTAAATTCGGCCTTGTGCCACATCTGACCGCGTGAGGCGGTTGGTAGATATCCTGCAGTTGGAGATTGATTGTGGAATTCATTTGACTCACTTCTAGCAGTTGCCTTACTCCTACGCGCCGCTGGCGAATCCTATATGTGTTGTTCTTGTCCTAAGTATTATCGTTCATTACCAACCCTCGTGAGATTATTCTATTCAGTAACCTTCCCTCGGTTACAACAGCTATATTGTGATTTAATATGTTATACAGTTCAATAGTTTTAATGTGATTTTCAATAAACAATGTAAATTTAAAACATTTTGTCTTACAATGTATGTCCAGCAGTATTATGGTGTGAGATACACTTTTATTTATGTTTTACTTGTATTGATTATAGCCTAAAAAATTGTGTAAGATCTTATTAATTGATTAGCCTTTTTTTTTTGTAATCTTTTACAATTTTTACAGTTTTCATTTATCGAATACAGTAAAAAAAAGTATTTTGCTGGTGGTAATTCATAATCAGAATTCTGGATTGAATATATTTTCCATTCAATGTATCTAAGACAAAAAAATATCAACTTTATTTGAATTTATTCTTGAAATAGTAAAATTTTAAAGTCAGTTTGTAAAACAAAAATCTGCGGAAATTAAGCATTTTTGTATGTTTTCTTCAGACAATTTTAAAACCTAAATTCTCAAAAAATGGTAAAAGCTATGTATTTAAGTTTTGGTGTCAGTACTCTTCATATCAAACCCCAGCTTTCGTTCCGAGTCCAAAGCTGATAGTTTAAAAACATGAATAATCAACCTACCCTACTACAACAGTAAAAAGTTTCAGATATGAGAGGTATGATAGACTAAAATGTTAGCACAGAACTTACGGTTACATCTCGCCATTTAAACGGTAAAATGATGAGACCTTGCCGCCAATCTAGTTACAGTTTTTAGGGTACAGCGCATTGTCTAGTGTGATCAAACTTTCTCACGATGACTCCAAAATAGATCCGTCCACCCAGTTTCCTTCACAAGGTTTGTATCAACCCGTAGTATGGTTTTCAGGCACTTTCCAAAGGTGCAGTGCGATGAGGTCGCTACTCTAGGCCAATGACATCAACCAGTTAACATTCTGGCAAATAGACCATAAGATTCGAACCCGGGTCTGCATGGTGCTGAAGACGTACATTCTAACCACTCAGTCACGTACCCATGAAGAAAATTCATGCATAATATATAAAGTGGGTGGGGGTGTGTAAAAAGAGGCCGCACGACACGTCCATTAATGGCACTATATTACAAGGCCTGATGGGCACCTCGAGATGACACATCCAAGCTACGCTCGGAAAATTGCTATGGGCACCTCGAGGCGGTGTAATGGTTAGCAAGGTTGTCTCGCTAAAATAATTACGACTGAGTAGTGAATTCGATCCTCACTGGGTTCCCCCCCCCATAATTTCGGCCTTGTGCCACATCTAAGCTACACTTGGAAAATCACTATTACAAAGACTTGCCGTGGAACAACTTTATAAGTCGAAATCATCCAAAGTTGATTTTGGGAATGACACAACAATCTTTCATTGTGAAATACTTCTGTGCTCAACGTCATATTTGTGTGAAGCAAGTATTTCTGCAATATGCAATATTTAAAAAAAAGTCGATCACGGCTAGAATTCTCAGAAAATATTTAAAGTATTCTTGTTCAAAATTAGAAAATGTAAAGAAGATATTCTAAAAAAAAATCTCATGTTCAGATACCACATTAAATTAAAAAAAAATTTAATAAATATAATTTTTTTAAAAGAATTAAGTATTACCTTTTTATTACAGATTAGCTTAAATGCCAAATCCATGCGGACTTTTAAGCTAGCTCCTGAGGAGGGTTAATCAGAAACCTATGGTTCAGCTTAGAAAAAAAGCAATGATAAATTTGAAGAAATAACTTTGAATTCCTCAATTCACTCCACAGAACGTGAAAACCTCACTTTATCTCTGATTCTCAACAATTTGCCCGAATGTCCGATTCGGGACGAAATTCCAATTCAGGTCGAAAATCGAGTTCTTCAAATCACTAACTCATGTCACGAAACTCCTCACTTTAACTCTCATTCCTTAGCATTTTGAAGAAATAAAATTGATTTCCTCGATTCCCAAAGTTTTGGAGATATTTTAAACTCAATCTAAAACAAATAAAAAAAAATTAAAATCACAAAGTTTTATGTTACTTTAAACGCAATATAATGAAAAAAACTTTATAATCACTAATTTTTTTCAGTTACTTTGAAATTTGAATTTATGCAGAGCAAGTGTAGCCCAAGTTAGAAGAGTTTCACACACACGGACAGAATTTGTTGCTTATTTAATTTGTGATAGATTATAATAAATTATTTTGTTTGTGTTAATAAATAAATCATAAAAAGTTAACTCTTTTTTAAATCATCATAATTTAAGCATGGTGATTTTTTTTAGAGTAACTTAGGCACATTACCGTGAGTATGGGACACTCTGTGCGAATTGAACTCACTACTCAGTCGTAATTGCTTTAGAGAGACAAGCTTGTTAACCATTACACTACGTCGAGGCACCAAAACAGTTTGAGTATGCTGCGGAAGTTTAACTATAGGTTCAAGTGGCTATTTTCTAAGCGTAGCTTAGATGTGGCACAAGGCCGAAGGTACGGGGCACCTAGTGAGAATCGAACTCACTTTGGTTGTAACTAATCTAGCGAGACAAGCTTGCTAACCATTACACTACGTCGAGGTGCCCAACTATAGGTTCAAGTGCGCCGTACGGATAAAACACGTTGAAAAACATTAGGTTATAGTTAAAAGCCAAGAAGAAGATAAAGAAATAGAGGGAGAAGATGATCAAGGGAGAAAAAAGAGATAGAAAAAAAAAAACACAGTAAGAAAACAAAGGAGGAGGAACACATAGCGAGAGAGAGTGGAGATTATATCCGCTTTCAACAGATTCCTCTGTTGACATGAATTTAGAATTTCAGTCAGTCTGCGTTTTTTTTTTTCCCGGTCCGATATATATCCCCACGATTGGCTCAAGCTATTGAGGATGGGTGGATGTTTTTATCGGGTTATCATCTGTAGACCGGTTACCAACTAAAGATACCAAGTCCAGCCTGCTCTGTTATTTACACAAAAATTCTGGGAGTGGGGAAATTGATTCATAACTGTGAACGTGACTGATTCGACCCGAATTCGAACTCGTCTCACCGATCTCTTTATCCGAGCCTCTAAGCGTAAAACGAAGAAAGTTGATATTAGTGACTTTCCAAGGACTGTATTCATCAGTACCGTGTTATAAGGCAATGCATTGCGTTATTCATACAATCTGGAAGCTGGGTTGATTTGATTTCATTTGTTTAACGGCATATAAACCCTTCATGGGTCACTTAATACCAGAATTTTATTTTTTTAGGGAGCTTTGAACTAATAAAAATATGATGTTATTCTGCTTTCACAATTGAATACATGGTAGATGATACTCAGCTTTTGGGCATATACAATTTGTGTGGACATAATTATTAGAGGTGGCGATATTTATGTTTTATATTGTAGTTTTGTTGAAGTTATATTTTGGAATACAGTTTGATTTAAGAAATTGTAGGATACTATATGGATTAATGAATGAGTTCTTTCATGTTGGTTGGTTGAATTTGTTTAGCGGCATATCAACATCTATGAGTTATTTGATGCCGAAATCTAAATATTTTTAAAGCAATTGTATGCCTTCAACTACAGATAAAAGGTACTGATGGTAATTTTTCTTTAAAAATGTATTGTTGGTAATTTTACTATAAATAGGCATTGTTTGTAATTTTTTATATAAAAATCTATTGATGATATTTTGATTATATTTTTATACTTTCATAGTGTTTTTTTTTGTCTGTTTGGGGATCCACTATTTACCCATAGCTGGGACCCTAACACGTGCTACCACCCCGGGTCAGAGTGGATTTGGGAAACAACAGCAGCTAAGACGTGCTTTCACGTTCCTCAAAGCCTCCAATTTCCCTATTGCTGGCCTTGCTGCCGGATGTAGTTTATCGTTATACCCGGGAATATGGAAGTTGCGCATTAATAGGAACATCATCCTAGTGTCTCTTATTAAGAAGAAACAGCTTTGAGGTTCTAATGAGCTAAAATTACCGATAAAGCACATCTGATACTGTGAAAGCCATGAGCTCAATCCCTGAGCCAGGTCGTATAGCGTTCTGTGTTAGCATCGTATAGAGGCATCATTAGTACTTAATACTTTGGCTTTATTCTTGCTGGATGCCTTGTAATTTTTTGTTGGATGCCCTTTAATTTACAAAACATTAACAAGAAATATTGGTATCGGAGTCAAGAAATAGCGGGGTATAAGTTGTGAAATTTCTTAGGATGGATCTTGGAATTGGCAGCGGAATGAACACGCTCTTGGATTAATTACAGAGTTTCTGTCAATATTCCGGAATGTTTACTGAATAAAAAGACATCTGATTAAGGGCGCAGATGTAAGTTAACTGGTCCCCCCCATCCCCAGACCCACCCCCCCAAAAAAAACAGAACTAGTTTATCAGTGGCATTGCGGAAGAGAAATCTTACAAAAAGAAAGTGTTGCATCCTGACAATCAAGCGGCTAGGTTTCCCCGGAATTAACTGACTTGTTGCGTCAATGAAACCGGGTAAATTATGTTGGCATAACTGTTCATGTTAACGGCCTTCTTTTTTCTTATATGTGTCACTTTTAGAACGTGAGTGATCCCAACTCTCAGCAACCTCCCATATTTTATTTCTCTATGTAATTTTCTTTTTTTTTTTTTACCTCCACTTTTTTCTCTTGCTTCGCCATCCATTCACTCACTTTCGTTAAGTAGCATATTCGTTGCTTCTTCATGTTTCTGTTGCCTTCAGCATGTTACCTGTATGGTAAGGGCAATGGTAAACCATTTCCTAATAAAGAAACATTCGGTATCCATTGATCGAAGAGCTAGTGTTATTGTTGGGTGAAATTGATAAAATCTCCGGTAGGAATTTCTTAAAATATAAGTTTATTAAACGTGGAATAAAATAATCAACCCAAAGAGAAACTTATTTGGAAAATAATAAGCGTGCCACTCGGAATAAGCCACATACTGGAAGAAAAACTAAAGGAAATAATTTAATCATGCCAGCATTTTGTATTTGATAATCCAGAATAAAATAATATTACTTTCACTTTCATTTTCACTTTTAGAGTAATGGTTAGCATCACTTGCTTTAATTGCCGCATCTTTCATTGTTGTTAACTTATTTCTATCGTATTTGCTGAAGAGTATTAAGAAGGAAACCTTATCTTATTCATTTATAATCATATTTTCCTGGGAAGGGAATACTGGCCACTGACACCATGTGAAAAATACTCCACATCCTCAACGAGCAAAAATGTCTTATTTTTTTATTAAACTGGGCGCTTCTGCTTTTTCATCTTGCATTTCCAATTCTTTTATACCGCTCGGCTTCTATTCCTATTTCTCACAATAAAAAAAAATCTTCTATTTTTCTCTAACATTCTAACCTGTATCCTACTCTTTTTCCACGTTATTCATTCCACCTCTGGACCTTTCTCTCCGCGGCCTGTGGAACATCGACGCCAGTCACATCCACATACTTGACAGGCATATCGCGGTCAGCAAAGCCAGAGATCGAACTAATTCGTCTTTCTTTTTAAATCGTCTGCTGATCAATATCGAACTCCGTGCGACAACTGAACTGTTTATGCGTTCGTTTTTATTCTCAATCATCGTTGATCGAGCGAAAAGAGAAAAACTTTCGGCCCAATATCAGCCACTCTCCTCTACCCAATCCTTACCGCCCCATCAGGACGAATGATCCGCTCATCTATAAACCATCCATCTTTTCCATTTTCGTCCCACACCTTTAAAAACCTTCAGAAATAACCTCGGAATAGAATCACGTTTTTTTTTTTTTGCCTGCAGTCAATTCTCGTCTTCGTCCTCGTCCGGTGTTGGCCATTATTTTGTTGCTACCGGCTGACTACACCTTGGACGTTCGTAGGCTAATGTTACTTTCACTTTCACTTTCACTTTTGGGTTATTGCTGTTTCATGTCGGTTGTTTTGATTGCATCATCTTGTTTTTTTCTTATTATTTTTAATGTTTAAGAAGAAGAATGTCTGCTAAGAAACCATGGCTTATTCATTTCCAGTCATTTTTTTCTGGGATATATATTTGCTGTGTCTTGTTGCTCTACCTGAGAATATGATCTAATAAGAAAAAGAAAAGTAAATGACGTAAAAATCTTATATTCTGCTTAAGATGTAGAACAGGTTACGATGGCTATTACTAAAAGAATAATATTTTGTATTCGCCTTTCGCCCGGTTCACTCTTCACACCAATTTTTGAACAGGGTTAGAGATTTA
Source organism: Acanthosepion pharaonis (assembly GCA_903632075.3). NCBI lineage: Eukaryota > Metazoa > Mollusca > Cephalopoda > Sepiida > Sepiidae > Acanthosepion > Acanthosepion pharaonis. The sequence continues at coordinate 215,758 of CAHIKZ030004234.1, forward strand.
TACACTTTTCCCTGTTTAGGATTGGGTTACTGATTCCTTCTATAGCAAGTTCAACTGTATACTACTAACATCCCCGACTGAGCTGTGTCTAATTATTTATTCTTTCTCTTCTCTCTAAATAGAAGTAGATAGATTCGCCTATAGCCCGGTTCACACTTCTCCCCAGTTTTTCAACAACAGGTAAAGTTTTATTCTTTGTTTCTTATTTAGGATTGAGTTTCCGGATTCTTCTAAAGTCTACTTCAACTCTATACTCCAAACATCTCCCACTGAGCTTTGACTATTTAATTTTTTTCTCTTCTCTTCCATTTCAAGTTTATAGGTCTGCTTATCGTCATGTTCACACTTCCCAGTATTTTTAACAATCAGAGGTTTATCCCTGGTTTTCTTTTTAGGATTTGGGTTTCTGGATTCTCCTAAATTCTACATCAACTCTAAACTTGTAACATCTTCGACTGCTCTAACTATTTACTTTTTTTCTCTCCTCTTCCAATACGAGTAGATAGGTTCGCCTATCATCCGGTTCACACTCCTCCCTAGTTTTTTGTATTTTAGTAGAGGTTTGGGATTGGGTTTTCAGTTCATCTTAAATCTACTTCAACTCTATACACGTAACCTTTCCAGCTGAGCTCCGATTAATAATTTCTTCTCTTCCCTCCCAATACGAGGTTTGCCCATCGCCTATAGGTTAGCCTATCGCCCGGTTCACGCTCCTCCCTATTTCCTAAAACATAGTTAAAGGTTTAACTTTTCAAGTATAGAGTAAGCTGTTATTTTTCCCTCGTTGTCTAAATAACTTTACTTTGTCCTTTCTTAGGCGGATACAACACTACAGAGCTACTTGAGAGGCTCTTATGCCTTGTATTTGGTGAACTTTAGTAAATTCATAAAGCGTCAGTGTTCAAGCGAACTGTTCTTGGTAGGTTCTTGATAGTATCGTGCAATCGGAATTAATTGAGTGTACTATTATAAAAATCGGTAACTACATCTTCTATGTGTCGTGTCCCTAAAGGACGTGGACGAACATAGATCTCCACAACTTCCTGTCTTCTGTAACTCCTAGTAATGTTTGTTATTTTGCCGTCTCTCCTAATATCTTTTCTACCATTCATTTACACAAGCACGTTAGGTAGATAAATCCAAAGAAGGGTGCAATGTAATCGATCCTGACGTTTTTTTCTTGGTACCCCGAATTTAAGTGTGCTACTAGACTGACATCTATGTCCCACCCTTAAGTATTTGACATTGGGGATGCATCGACCCATGAAAATGTACAGTGACTGAAATTCTTCAGTTGTGTGAGTTGTACATTCTGTCGCAGGTTGTGGGAGCGTTTATGTTTAAGGGTTAAGAATTAAAGGTCACCGTCTGAATCATCAGTTCAAAATTCACTGCATATATAACGCAAAAAAAAGTCCTCAGTAGAGGGAAGGTTCTAAGGCCACCTCCTAATCATCTCTATTTGTCCTTGTTCAGTCATCCGATCACCCAGACTGTAGAGCAAAGGTTAAAAATTACGCTTTAAATAATGTGTTCAACTTTCACTTTATTCCTTAGTTCCATTGTTTTGTGCCAGACTTAGCGTTGGAAATATCTAAATATATTTTTTACGTGTCGTCTCAGGATGTGGTTGATCATAAAAGTCCACAACTTCCTGTCTTTGTAGCTTCTGACCTTTTAGAATAGGCTGTGTTAGATGTAGTTTCACCCAACGTCACAAATTGCTACGAAATCAAAACATAA
>CAHIKZ030004234.1:222500-237500 GCA_903632075.3 Acanthosepion pharaonis
GCAGATATATTATTAGTTATATCTGAAGTTTTACACACGCACACACACACACATCCCCGGTTTTTTCAACAGGAGTAGATGTTTATCCCTTGCTTCTTGTTTAGGATTGGGTTTCCGGTTCCTTCTAAAGTCTGCTTCAACTATATACTCCTAACGCTTGTTCCTTTCTACGCTAATATAAGTCCATAGAGTAACCCTCTACCTTGAGTGGCTCTTGGGCCTTGTATTGGCTGACCATAATGCCAGTAATATATATATACACGCACACACACACACACACACATATATATATATATATATAGTACAGTATTTACATTAGTCGGACTATTGTACTCATCCTTGTCAACATATTTGTCACAACGTTTCGGCCGTTGTACGCTCCGGCCTTCTTCAAGGACACATGGCACAGTGGATAAAGGCGTTGGTTAGATCCAGTGACAGGATCAAATGTGAGTGTGAGTTCAATACCCGGTTAAGGCAGTGGAGAACTTTCAGAGGGAAAATTAGCAGGAGATAACTGATAACTGACATCCATCAAACATGGCACGTGGAACTAGAACAGTCTACCCCAGTGAGCGAAATAAAGGGTCCAGTTCGAAATTCCAACCAACTGAAGAAGGCCGGAGCGTACAACGGCCGAAACGTTGTGACAAATATGGCGACAAAGATGAGGACAATAGTCCGACTAATGTAAATATTGTACATAATACCTCATCTCAAAAATATAGACATATATATATATATATATATATATATATATATATATATATATATATATATATATTATAATAAAAGAGAAAGAACAGTAAGATATATAATCCGGTGTTCTTATTAATATTTCTATTTTTACAAAAGAGTGCTCAAGGCAAATCTACACGGCATAAAACAAATCCCCAAAAAACTGATAAATGAAATATACATAATTATATTTGATATTCAATAATAATTTTTTAAATAATATAAGTAATTTAGATTTGTTTGCTTTAAAAGATGTATAGTCAATTAGAAATTAAAATTAAGAATACTATTTTAAAATTGTTGTTCAATACGACGTATTCATATACAAACAATCCTCTTAGAAAAAAAATCTTTATGTATGCAAGTACAAATACAAATACAAAAGTGCCGAAAACCCTTTTGTCGTTGTAAAAGACCAGACGACATGCCTTGAACGGGTGCAATCATTCGTTGAAAAAGGCATCCCTACCCTACCTTGACTTAACATCTTTTCGAAAGTAACTCATATTTTGATACAATAGTTTTCAGTGAAAATGAATGGCCTATCACTCCTTGTCAAAATGATTGAATTTCCTCATATCCTTAGAAACTAATATTATGAATGCATGTGCTTATGAAACTCAGTAAATTTCAAAATAAGGTATTCCAAAATTTGTTTGAAAATGAAACAGAACTAGGGGCTAATTTAATTCTATAATTGAATTTAAAGTTTTTAGCTCCTGTTTTTGAAACCTGGTAATACCTGTGTAGCGATGGAACCATATATTTAAATTAATAAATTTATAATAATAATAATAATAATTATATATACATACACACACACACACACACACACACACACATATATATATATATATATATATATATATATATATATATATATATATATATAGTATGTATGTATGTATTAAAGAAAGAAACAAGACCATTAGTGGAACCAACAGACAACTTGCCAAAAAACCTAAATATCCTTAAATAATATAGCATGTCGAACATGGACAGCAATAACAAAAAAAAAAGACCTAAAGGCAAACTCCTACCTACTCAGTAAAGTAAACGTTATATTTAGTGGATGTACATGTTTAAGTAGAGATCTTCCTTTTATTTTTTGGAAACAGAACAATAGACATTTCGCCTGGCCGGGGTTTTTCGAGAATCATCAATGAAGAAAATGTCCTCTTCTTTTTTAAAAGTTTTCAAAAAACCCATCTGGAGAAAGCTTTCGGTAATGAAAACCAGATTCAAGAATTCCTAGAGAAATTTGTCACATGTGGAATTCTAATCAAGAGATATCAAAGAGCCTGATAATAAGCAACATTTCAAATAATAGTGAAAATATATATATATATATATATGGGGTAATGGAAGATGTATGACAAAATGGAAAAAGTTTTTCGTTTGATGCGTTTCATTTTTAGGACGTCATCGGACTAAGTTTCTTTACTTTGGTGCGACTACGCATGCCCACGAACGGGAGACGCTGGGAATTTATAATTTAATTCTCCTTCTTCATTTTTCCTTTGGTTTCTGTTGTATTCTTCTTTCTTCCCCTGTAACAATTAGAGACCAAAAGTTAGAAATGGCATTACGACATTTTCCACTTCACATTTGTGTAAAAAAAAACAACAACAAAATAACAGAAACCCTAAGAAATCCACACACATTTTACGTAGACAAATTCCCCCCCCCCATAGATTGTGAACTGTGCTTCTGTGAAACCTGTTTATATTTTTTTTTAATGTACGGACTGCCATAGATCCATTCAATGAGTCTATCAGAACATTTGTCAATCAAACCCAAGGCTAAACACAACTGAAATTATTGTTGTTTTCCTGCGCCATATTTTTTAGATTTCTACGTCAAGATTCTTATATTTGAAAACTTGTTCGAAGTTCTTCAACCCGACATTATAGTCTTCAGGAACGACCATGTTAATAAGTAAACACATTTTCTTTTTATGGTTTATGTCTATGGAATTAGCTTTGCGTGGTCTTTCTGTGGCTATTGTAAAGTAACATAAAATTGTTACAGGCCCTATGTCTACATTATGCATATTGTTCTCACTATTGTCATCATCTTTAATGTCATATTCACAACGTTTCGGCCGTTGAATCCTCCGGCCTTCATCAGGTGATGTACGTTGGAATTTCGAATCGAATCCTTTATTTAGTCCACGCGGGTAGATTGTTCTAATTCCACGTGTCATGCCTTTTTTGGATATTTCAGTTTCAGTTATTCCCCTTTAGTAACTGAACTCTCCAAGTTTTTGTTTACCTCTGCTTTGGCCAAGTATTGAACTCACGATTCTTCGGGTCAAGTAACCGAATTACTTCAACAAACGTGTTCTATGTCTGTAACCAGGTCTAGGTAAGGTTTATACTAATGTTTTGCAGTTTACTTTCCCTAAATGTTGCAGATCTACCAGTGAAGATATTGGTCTAATTTATCATGTAGAGCTTTATCATCGGTGGATGCTAATAACGTGAAACCTGATATATGGTTGCCAATTCACAAAATCTACATTTGGTGTCAAATTATTATTATTGTTATTATTATGACAATTGATATTGTCATCTATTTCTTCTACAACCATAAATCCCTCCATTTTTATTATGACTTCTCCTTCTCCTAAATGTTGCAGATTTTCCATTTCATATACTGTTCCACCCCGTCATGACGATCTTTATAATCGGTGAATGCTAATAACGTGAAACCTGATACAAGATTGTCAGTTGTTTCTGGATATTCATCACAGAATCTGCATTTGGTGCCAAATTATAATTATAATTATTATTATTATTACAATTGATATTATCACATATTTCTTTAAATCCCCACGATTTTCATTATAATAAATTTATTTGGTCTTTTAAATGAAACTATTGTAGAGAGTACAGATTTTTTTTTAATACACGTAGGCGTTTTCGAATGTCGTTTAATATTTCATTCCGTTTACCATAGCAAGCCTTATCGAATTTCTTATCGAATTTCTCGGCGTCTCAAAAGAGTTTCCATATCTTGAAGTCCGCTTTCACCTCGTCTCAATCGACTGCCGCGTTGTTCTACCTCGGAAAAAAAAAAAAAAAAAAAAGAAAAGATTGGATGAAAGAAAGAAGATAAAAATTCCAAAATTGATTCGCATCTAGCGAAAACGTATGAATTAAAAATAACGATAGAAAACAGTATCCCAAAAGGATATTTAAAATTAAAACGGAAACAACTTTTGATGTCACTTTAAAACTGCAAGTGAGAACGCCATTGTGTCTTATCTCAGCTGTTGGCTTTTATTTAATATCAAGAATTAAGTCGCTAAGGACAGAAGTAAAATTATTTCGCTGCTTTAAATGACTTTTATAATGCACTTATTATAATTTTTCTTGTGCCTCCCTTAGTTCCTTAGTTAGCACGTACGTACGTACGTACGTTACATCCTGCCAATACCTAATAAATAATGGACTGTTCTGTTTTGATCACGTGGAAAGACGGAAAAGACATATTGGAGACGCTTTTTGTTTTCACTGAGAAAAAGAAAGAAATAAAGAAAGAAGAAAACGAAATTCAAAAAGGAAAGCCGTGAAATTTTCACAGGTACTATTAGTCATTATAATTCTGTTTGCCTTATAGTCAGGTAGCACGTATGTTACTGCCTGTCATTACCTCAGATAGATAGTGGGCTATTCCTTTTGGATTGCGAAGAAATATTAGAAATGGAAGATGCCGTCTCAAGTGTTACCTAGCGAGACGATAGGTGAATCGATGAACAAAGAACAAAACGCACAGAAGACGGTTCGAGTTTTTTATTATCGCCGTGTTTAGTTTCCATTTTCATTTCATTGCCAGCGTGCAACTGGCTCTTCCCAGTGTTTGGAGCACTTTGACACAAACGAGAACAGAAAAGCAAGAGTTGAGAGAGGGCTTCGTTGTATGTTCACACATTACAACCTTCTTCAAAGAGACAAGAATAATGCTCATAGACCTGATAAGGTCCTGATATTCATCAATGTTCCAGGCTATTAGTCACATCCATTATTTAGTGTAATTTTCTTTCTTCACAAGTCTTGTGTTTTCACTTGAATGCGATGATCATCCTCTGAATGGCTGAGATAGTGTTGCTTAATCTCAAAATCAGTTTCATTCGTTGAGTGCACATACCAGTAGTGACTAGTGGCTTACCCGGATGATTGAGCGACAGTCTTCTCAATATTGTCATATTATCCTCAGTATATTTGTTTAGCGGAAATATCAATTCCTTATGGTTTATTTATTGTCGAAATTTAATTTTCTGGGGAGGACTAATAATTTCTTTTACAAAAATGTATTGCTGGTGATTTTATTTTTATAAAAATTTATTGCTGATAATTTCTTTTACAAAAATCATTTTTTATTTTTATTTTTTACAAAACAATATTTTTTATTTCTTTTACAAAAAGAATTTTTTATGTATCGCTCGTAATTTTTTTTTGATAAAAAGTATGTATTTCTGGTAATATTTTTTCACAAAAAATATATTGTTGGTAATATCTTTTTTTGCAAAAATATATTGCTGATAATTTTTCTTTTACAGACATATATTGCCGGTAATAAAAAAAATAAAAATAAAAATGTAATATATTTTAATAAAAATGTTTTGCTGGTATTATTTTTTATAAAAACGTATGGCTAGTAATATATTTTATAAAGAATATATTGTAGGATAATATTTTTGCTTTAGAAAAATGTATTATAAAAATATATTATAAAAATGTAATTTTATTTTTACAAATGTATTATTTGTAATTAATCTTTTGCAAAAAAACGAATTGCTGGTAATATTATATTTTTTACAAAAAACTATTTCTGGAAATATTTTTTTACAAACGAAAATGTATTACTGGTAATATTTATTTTTTATAAAAATGTATTGCTCTTAATATTTTTTCCTCATAGAATTATATTGGTTGTAATTTATTTTTTTTATTTTTACAAAAATGTATTGCTGGTGATTTGTTTACTATGAAAACGTATTGCTGGTATATTTACTATAATTTTTTTATACTTTTATAGTGTCTGACCCTAGTTTAGGGGTTAACTATTTGCCCATAGCTGGGACCCTAACAGTTGGTACAACTCCAGATCAGGTTGAACCTGGGAAAAATAGCAATTAAAAAGTCTCTTCCCGCTTCCCAAAGCTTAGAGGTCTTAGAAACAGTTCCTAATTCTCAGACACGATAGTTAGCTTTATGTACCACAAATTCCTCATCTCGTTAAGTTCAAGATATTTTTCATCCTATTGTTCTCTTAATACAAGGCCCAAGAGCCACGAATGATAGTATAATAAAATATGTATGATATGAAGATATGTAGGATATATACCGGTTACCCCTAGGCTTGAAGTTCTAGTGATCGGAATAGCATCCTCTCGGGTTCTGTCCTACTAAGTGACAATTCTGGGAAAGCAGCTGTCTGAGAGAAACTTCATCCTTACTAAAGGAATACAGAAGTAATGACCCTGTCTACGTAATATAGAGGTGCTAGATTTGAAGGTCTGAACTGGTGGAATTAAGGAATATGACCCGTTTGAACATTTTGCATGGAAATATAATAAATCACCCAGAAAGGTGCGCAGACGCTTTTGAACGCTGTCAAGGTCGCACGGGGAAGACTGTGCATCACCAGCCCAGATATGGCAGCAATAATCCTTTCTTCGTCTGATCTGAAACTTGTATCGATAGAGTATGGCATTAGAAGAGGTGCAAGGGACTAACCCTTCTTCCAGCATCTTTTACGATGGTACAAATATACGAACCACGCTTTCATCTAACCGAAATTAGGTTATTCGTTTGAGATTCAAATCCCAGCGAATTTGTTTTATTCCCTAGGGAATTTTTTTGTTTTTATTATTTCTCATTGTCACTTGGGCAGTAAAATCAATAGCGCCGCTAGGGATGGATTCCTAAGCTTACATCTTCTCCGTTGCCATCGGCGAATGCGATGTTTAGGTGTTGATTATCGAATGAAAAGTGGCCGCATGCCAAAAGATGTTATGCACAGTAAGCTGGCTACAGATCAAAGCCCAGTATTTCGCCCTGCACTGCATTTTAAAAATGTCTGCACGACCGATTGATCACAGCAACTGGCGACAGGTTGTTTGAGAAGGCATCAAGAAAGGCGAGGATAAGCGTAACCATCAGACGGAGGATAGAAAACGATGCAAATCGTGAAGACGACAAAATCAGGTTCACACTGCACCATTTTCGAATCCATTTCCCACTGACAAGATTGCCATCCAAGAATCGAATTGCTGAGTCAGTCTAGATGTTGCTCTCGGCGGGACTGATTCTAACCAATTTATTGTAATGTCTTTGTTCAGAATAGCCGAGAATTAGGAAGGGCGTAGTTAGAGAGAGTATCAATGGAACAGAAGACTACTTAGTATTCATACATAGAACAGAAACATTGAGTAAATCAACTACTCCTCAAATGATATTTATTTCTGAAATAAAACAAAGTGTGGCACAAGACCAAAAGGTGGCATGGGGGAGACTTCTCGTTAATCTGTCTTATCTTTAATTTATTAGGTTGGTGCAAAAATAATGACGTAATAATGTCGTTTTTTGACGTATTTTAACGTCAAAAAACGACATTCTTACGTCATTATTTTTGCACCAACCTAATAGTTAGCAACAATCACTGACCCAAACAAACTATACACTATTCCTTACGCCAAAACACCACATTCTTACTTGCCATTCTTACTAGAGTCAACATAAAACCTCAAAGTCTATATGTAGTTCTAATTAGTCCCAGTATGTACAGTTTCAACTACTCCTCCGATCAATATTTATTTGTATAATATATATACAAAATATGGCACAAGGCCAAAATGAAGAATGGGGAAAACACGGTCTTCTTCTGTCTTAACATTAAACTTAGCTAGCCACGATCACTGACCCAAACATACCACAAGTCTATTCCTTGCGTAGCAACTTGATCAAATCCTTGGGGGAAATCAGTGCCAGCTAAACGGGCGAGTCCTTAAAGTAGAGTTTGTAGGATAGACCATCTAATCCTCGAAATTTGTCCCGGCCAACCTGCTTCAGCGCTTCCCAGATTTCTCTGTGATGGGATTCTCGCACTCAGCCACTTCAGCTGCCTCGAAGCAGAGAAAGTCGGCTAAATAGGCATCGAACTGAGCACTGCACAGACCGGGCTCCCTGGTGAACAGATCCTGAAAGTAGTCAAAAGGCCTCACAAATGCCCACGTTTGCAGTCACGGTCCGATTATCCGGCAATGTGACGCACGCAGTATGTCAATGAGATGCCTTCCTGACGCCCTCTTCATGCAATTCAGCGGCCATGATTGATCCTTCTTGATAAGCAAGTAAGCCAACTCTGCCTTATTTAAAGCTATGTCCCCGCTATCACGGGATTTTACTGCCAGATCGGCTTTTTGCACACATGCCGTTTGCGCCGCTAATCTATCTAGATTGAGCCAATGGAAATATTCAGCAGTAAATTTATTCCACCACATATTCCCTCGTCAGTTTCCGCTGTAGCATTAGTAGCATTAGTAGTAGCTGGTTCTGGAATTCTTGCTCGACAAAATAATGAGTTCAATTTCTAGTAGCCAGTCATCTTAACCTTAGGCTTATCTAAGTTTACACGAACCCGGACGAGCCTATGACCCGAAAAAAAAAAGAAAAAAAAAACAATGTAATGGAAACTTGGACACCCTAAGAGTCCTACATCAACTCTCCTAACTAAGAAGTGGTTGATGTAGCAAGAACGCACCCCCGAAGCCGAGCAGCCGCTATTTGTCCAAGCCAACACCATCTCCCTAGGGTTTTCATTACGATACTTATCGACAAGGTCAAACATCGATAAAGTCCCGAAATGGTTTCGCGTCTCTGTTGTCAGTACCCAATACGATCTATATCAAGGTTAAGGACGGCATTCCAATCACCCGCTAAAACTAACCGACGTGATGTCGTGAAAAACGGCTCGATCTGCCGAAACAAACCAGGTCGCTCAGAATGGTTATTGGGCGCATAAACCCCGATGAGACGAAGAGTCTTATCTTTTATAGTAACATCCAGCACGCAAAGCCTGCGATGACAAGAGCACAAACCTGGTTCAAAGACTTGCTTACCAGCTAGGAAACTCCTCTCGCGCGACCATCAAAACATGCTGAATAGAAGTAAAAACCCCTAGGCAGAATGTCCCGATAATAACGTCACGAGTTGAAAAACGAGTCTCCTGCACAAAACAAACATTTACCCCGAGACGCTGAAGGTCACGAGAGAGCCCTGCAAGACTCCGACCTCAGGCCCCAGGTATTCACACTAGCTAACCAGAGTGTCATTATCAGACTGATTAGGGTTGCTCTTCTGGATTGAACATCGTCGGGGTGAGGACACCGTCTGCCTGTCTCATTGATTCTATTCCCACCTCAGTGTTGATGGTACAATCGTGAGACTATCCACCAATGTCCCAGGAAAATGTTAATTTCAGGGCTCTATAAAGGGAGGGATGAACAAAAAGCGCGAATCTCCCAGAACAAAACTGTTTTAATTTTGGGGAATTGAATTCATTATAAAATGATAATGGGGGAAACATTCCAATAGCATTATTCGCTTCATCCATCATGTCCCAACTCTGTTGTACACCCTGACCAGATCTTATAACTTTAGTCTTTCGGCCCTGGGAAAATTTCTTGGGTTTTGAATGTTTAGGCCATTTAGCGATTTGAAATTAAAGAATTTCAGGTCTTTTTTTTCTTATTTTAACATAAATCCCGCTCTTGTTGATCCTTTGTAACCTGGCACATGGCTTCCTCTGTGTTATAAATGGGTTTAGCTTTTTTTTTTAATTTACTGCTACAGTGGACTCAGGTGATAGAATTTGTTGTTTTGTGTGTTTCGGATATTTTTGGTGTGCCGATAGGAGTTTGGACAGGGGTGGATTACGGTTAATTGGTAGTGGTAGGTTTGTCCTTGAATGATGATTTGGGAATGAGGCCCTTCTTTAACGTTGTCATTTTAGAAGGAGTGGGAGACAGGGATCTCACCATTGAACCATGATGTGTCGTTTTGTGGATGGGAAAGAAGGGCCAATACTTTTAGTGAGACGGTTCTACTTTAGTGTCTCTTTCAGCTTTTGTAGCTTCTCGGCTTTCTTAAATGATGGTTGATATTTTAATTTTTGTTGTCTAAGTTGATCTGTGTAGCTGGAAACACCAGTCTCGGTCGCTGGCATGCCCATACCAAGCGAGACGGAAACAACAGACTTGACCAGAGAGGGATTTGGGTTGGCGGGGGTCATAACTCAAGAGGCTTTTTTCTTTGGGCAGGAAGAGGAGCGATAACCAGTCTCTCCACACTTCCAGTAAGTTGGTCAACTCGAAGCTCCATCCACTGGTCAGTTCGTCAGAGGAAGCACTGAGTATCTGTCTGAATGGGCTACCGATGTAGGGGTCGGACGTAGGCATTCATACTGTTCTCAGAATAAAGTCTTTGGTTATTAAGTCTCGACTGGTTGCAGTTTCGCAGTCAGCAGGAGTGTGTAGCAGTACGTCCCACACACATCCTTTTCTGTTAATGACTCTGTGGTTTAAACGCCATGGCGTCAACAATTTTATGACGGCGGTTTTTGTGGAGCGATTAATTTTGTGCGATCACAGACACAATTCCTCGGGATTTGTCAAGAGATCATCTGTGAAAAGTTGTGCGTAGCTCTTGGCTTTCTCCAGGAACTCCGTAATGTCGGTTATGCATTTAGTAGTGTAGTATTTCTTATTTCTTCTGAATTTTGGCTTTTCTCGGCCATCATAACTTTGGGTTTTTGGTCGATTCTTTAGAATTTTCGCCATTTTCTGCCACCCTACATTCTTTGTCGTTTGACTTGGTAATATCCATATTTTGGCTTTTTCCAGTTACCATTCCTTTGCCCAGGTCATTAGATGCATTAGAATTTTTCGTTTTATCAGGAGGGTCTCTCTTGGGACCAAATAATTTTTTCTTAACTTACCCACTTCGAGTAGATATTCTTATTTATGATATTAAGTAAGACTTTTTTTTAATTAATTGAACAAACTAAAAAATATTTTTTTCGAAAAACACAAAAGTAGGAATTTTTTAAAATTTAAATAAATGAATAAACTTAAATATATATAAACATCTTCTTGAAAAACACATTTTTACAAAGCAGAACTTTTCCCTTTTTTTTAAAAATAAAAAAATTAAAGATAGAAATTAAAATAACTTAAAAAGAGGAGAAAAGATAAATACAGAAAAAAACAATTTAGACACAATAATCAAAAAACAAAATTTCTACAGAATGAAGAAAGAAATAACTAATTTAACAAGACATAACAAGACAAAAAACAAGGTTCAAATCCAAAAACAGTTGGACGTGCAAAAATGTTTACTTAAAACACAAATATAAAAATTGCATAATGTAATACTGAGAAAAAAAAGAAACAAAAACGTAATATACGAGCGTATAAAAAGGGTCTTTTTTAAGTACAACAGCAAAAAACAGGGAAACAAAATACGAGAAAAATCGAAACACGTAAAAATAACAAGTCTTGCGATTTAAAACAAAATGGCCGAAGTTACACGAAAAGACAAGTCTTGCTAAGAAAAATAAAGAAACTAAAATAAAACAACGGAAAGAGAGACGGGAAAATTAAACACAGAAGTTATGGCAAGTATTTACTCTGAAAAACAAGGTAACGCGTGAAAATATTAAATAGAATATATAAAAAAGGATAATCTGAAATTAATGTCGGGCAGTGAATATAAAATAAACAAAAAAAATGATTAATATAACTAAAAAAATATAGTAAATCAAGAGACCCAATAAAAATAATTGCAAAACAAAGAAAAATAAGATCTGGGGGTAGAGTGAGAAAAGAAAACCTGAAAAGGAAAATTCAAAACTTTAGTCAGAAATAATCAACAAAAGAGCGTAAGAAAATTAAAATATTAAAATTTAACACAAACTTCAGTGTTCAAAAACAAAAACACCAATATTTGAGTAGTAAAAATAAAGTCAGACGCTAAGTACTAGTCAAGTTGGTCTGTAAAAAAATAATACCACAACTCCTCAAATCCTACTTTAATATGGCTACTTGCTATATTTATAACTATGAGCAGTCTATAGTCAGAGTAGTATCGAAGAGCAGGTAGGCATAGTCCTACTCTACAGAACAACTGCCAACAAATTTGTTAGAACAGATTCTGTAGGTTATAGATAAGATAAATTCATTGGTACAGTTCCCCGTGGATCATATTTCTTACCCAGTCATGCCTATTCTTTCTAGGTGAAATTGCTACATTTGCTTTGGTTGACTTTAATTGATTTGAACATATGTTATTCTCTCGTGGTTTATCGGTCTTGGTTTCTATATAGTTTATTCTTATGGCATTGCTTTGGGCCGCTATTAAGACTAACCGTGTCCCTCCTTAAGTAGCCATGCCACTGTCGATTAATCTGCCATTCACTCGATGTTATTGTTATTATTTCATCTCGTGCATTTGCATGATCGCCTCAGTGTTTAGTCTGGGCGTCTGAATTCTTTCCTAAATGTTTAATTCATCCAATCTCGACTACAGCACGTCCTGGGTATGACGATAAACTACATCCGGCAGCAAGGTCTCTGATTGGGAGCTTTTGAGGATCGCCTCTTTATTGTTGTTGTTCCCAGGTTTAGTCTGACCTGGGGTGGTAGTACCTGTTAGGGTCCTATGGCAAATAGCTACCCCCCAAAAAATGGAATCCAAACAGCATGAAAATACATTTGTATAGTAAAAATACGAGCAATGCATTTTTATAGTTAAAAAAATACTAGTAATACTGTTGTAAAGTAGTTTCCACAGTGGAGGCTTATATTTCAATAAGTCGGTCCAAAAAGGGTCCGACGTACAAAACGTTAGGAACTTGCAATAATAGTTAATGAAGCAGAAATCTAGTTGTGATGGTTGATACTTCAATGTCCGACATCGACTGACTCACTCAACTCCACTGAGCCTAACTGGCTATCGCTACTACTACTACTACTTATTATGTATGGGAGAGTCTATTAATAATAGAATAGGTAATGTTCCGGTATAACAAATACATTTTCTGTAAAAGAAATTAGTAATGCTCAAAGAAAATTAAATTTCGGCATTAAATGATCCATAAGGAGTTGATATGCCGCTAAACAAAGAAACATCGACTACAATGTTTTTGGTATGATTCCAAGTATTTCAGTTATTATGAAAACTCCTACAGTCCTTGAGTAAGGTTTTCTCATCTTTTACAGTTTTTCATTGGCCTTTGTCTTCAGACCGTGGTTTATTTTTCCTTTCTTTTCATCTTGCTTTATCAGTTTTTTCTTTGTTATTTTTTTTTAAATTTATTCTCTCTGTGTTTCAGTGGTTTTCTTGTTCAAGCTAGTTTTTTCGTTATTATTATTATTATTTACAATAAAGCTTTTTAGTGGCCATTGCTAGAGACTAAGTAAGTTTTTTCAGCCTTGAAGCACTCTCCTCGGTAAAGATAAATAACTTCAAAGACTTGATATCCGGTTGAAGGTCTCTACTTTTCAATGATCTCCTTACACACTATCACGTCGGTAGATACCCTGGCAAAAGTATCGTCGTTGGCATGTCACAGTGATTAGAGAAAAAGAGAGGAAATATTTGCATAAATTACTCTCCCATAACTAGCTTGCATGTCCAGGCTGTTGCAGTAAAAGATGCTACCTTCTTTTGCAATTAAGTCATGGCTTTCTTTCTTTCTTTCTGTTCCTTCAGAAATAATTAAATTACTTCTCCCATAACTAGCTTGCATGTCCAGGCTGTTGCAGTAAAAAGATGTTCCTTTTTTTGCAATTAAGTCAGAGTTTTCTTTCTTTCTTTCTTTCTTTCTTTCTTTCTTTCTTTTCTTTGCCATTTTGTTCCTTTAGAAATAACTAAATTACTTTCTGACCAGTGAAACTAACTTCTTAAATAGCTATGTACTACATCCAGAGTGTCAAAATCAACTAAAGCTCCGATCTATAACTACCTATAGACTCAGTATAAACTCATCCTACGACAGCCAATTATAAAACTAACCTATACCTTCTTACCTGACATCCCTATCTATAGAGTTAATTATGAACCCGACTTATGTCTACCCGTAATCTCAATTATTTATAAAGACCGAGGCCTATCTACACACAAGAGTATACTCTGATCATTTGAGAATATCTATGCAGATAATACAGTGATATATGGATGCACCTCTCAAATTCTAGATGATCAGAGCTTGACAGCTGATATCTTCTGTGGCCTAGTTCAAACAACGCAATCGCTGGTCATATTCAATGTCTCGAAAACCAAACTATTGGTATTCCATAACCACCGATCAGAATATTTGGACTATCATCTTAACAAACACATAGGATAGTTAAAAATTCACTCGTCGATTGTTCTTTGAGACAGCTTGATGAATAACGCTGTTTCCTGCTGCTAAGCTCTTTTTGCTTCTCGGAGTTGTAAAGAAACCGGTTTGATAGAAAAGCAGTTTTGCGTGGAAACCCTAACAAAGGTCGCCAGTTAAATAAGCAAAGGTTTCGAATAATCTGGCCTTGAAAGAAACCAAAGCCAGTTTTCAAGATTACTGGGGAACCTCGTAGAGTAGTACAGCTAAATCAATGTGATCACAGCAAAAAAGATTAATATTTTCCCTTGAAAGAATAAATGAATCGTAGCGAATTTCATCAGGAAAAAAATGAAATTTACTTTCATTACGAAGCCAAGCTCCAAAAATTAGTATTAAGTATTCTTGACAAGAAGTCCACTTTTTCGGATGATTAATGGCAGATATCAACACAGGTTGTCAGAGTATTCCCATGGTAGATTAGAAAGAACCTCTAATTTCAAGTTATATTAGAGACAACGAAAGGAGACCATTATTCTTGAGGTAATCATTGTTTACCCATTATATTAATTTTCTAAGGTCAATTGTCGGAAGATTCGTGCAAACATCTCATATTTCGTGTAGATATTCTTAAAACATGTCAAATACTCCTCTGGGAACAAATGATTTTCTAAGCACAGCTTAGATGTGGCACAAGGCCGAAAGCATGGGGAACCCAGTGAGGATTGAACTCACTACTCAGCTGTAACAGTTCTAGCGAGGCAAGCTTGCTAACCATTACACCACGTTGAGGTGCCCAAAACTCCTTTGGGAAGAATTTCGATTTTGAGAGGGACTTGTGAAAGATTGACTTAATAACAATTTCATGCTAGA
>CAHIKZ030004234.1:240000-297500 GCA_903632075.3 Acanthosepion pharaonis
AGAGGATAGAATCCAGGTAGAACTCAATGTCCAGGACAGAGTAAGGATATAACAAAAAGGCTTAAACACTAATATTCCATGGTCATAATTTATTCCATTGGAATCGTAAATACGATCCAATTCATCAGACCTACAAATTCAAAGAGTTTTTTTCTGTTTTCTTTTTGAATTTGTAGGTCTGATGAATTGGATCGTATTTACGATTCCAATGGAATAAATTATGACCATGGAATATATATATATATTTATATATATATATATATATATATATATATATATATATATATATATAATTATATATATATATATATATATATATATATATATATATATATATATATAAATTTATATATATATATATATATATATATATATATATATATAAATTAATATATATATATATATTTATATATATATATATATATAAATTAATATATATATATATATTTATATATATATATATATATATATAAATTATATATATATATATATATTTATATATATATATATATATATATATATTAATATATATATATATATATATATATATATATATATATATATATATATATGCGCACACCTGTGAATTCAGTTTTATTCCTTTATCGATCAAATATTACAGAAATCTATGGGGCACTTTATATCTGTAAAAACTCTTGTACACGAACCAACGCGAAAGCGTGCCTTTTTTTTTGTTATAGCCATTAAAATCATTTCCTTGTTTCTTGAGTCGAAAAATTATAGCCTCTTACGTTAGGAAATTGTTTTTGATTTTGTTTCGTGATTTTCATTTGAGATAAGAAAATAATAATGCGTTTAAAAACTGAACGACAGAAATAAGCTTACCTCGGTCTTCTGGGAGGTAAATTCTCAGAAAATATTAACTCTTAATGGTTCGGTGTTGTATTATTTACAATTTATTTATTTTTTCAAGAATTTCAAATCCCTTCAGAGACAGCGATCTGAAAGTGTTTTAGTGCATGCAGTTCTAGCGAAATGTGTGACTGACAGTAAGGCGTTAGAAGATCTGGAAAAGGAACAAGCGAACGCGAATACTTTAAGAGAAAAAAAAAAAGAATATTTCTTAGCGGGAATGTTTTGTTAAAGAATAAATGACAAAAGGTATTTTAACCGCCCACACACTGGCAACATATATAGCGATTTAGTAAACGTAGCTAAGATGTGGTCCAAGGCCGCTATTGAGGAGCCCCAAGTGACGATTGAACTCACTACTCAGTCGTAACTGACTTAATGAGACAAGCTATTACACCATGTCGAGGTGCTTTAATATAACTAAACGTAGTTTAGATGTGACACAAGGTCACGATTGTGGAGCATCCAGCGAAGAGCAAATACATTTCTTCTTCTTCTATGTGTCATATCCCTTCAGAACATAGGCAAATATGATCCAACGCGACCTCTTTTCTCTTGTCGCAGTTGGCAACGTTTGTAGCTATGTCTACCCTCCACCTCCCGCCATTCATTCACCCAAGTTCGCCAGTATTATGTGGCCCGCTGCATTCTCGTGCCATTTTTCTAATCGATATGTCTTGTGAGTGTCAAATTCTCCAAGCGTTCCTTACTCAGTTTGCACGATAAATATCTGGTGTCTCTTTCTGAGTAAATGTATCCTTTGATTCATGACGATTATATTTCATCATTCTAGAAATAAAGGTCTAACATTTCATCATTCTAAAACAGCCTTTCCACCAGTGATGATAGATGATGATGATTATGATGATAATTTATCATTCTAGAAACCAAGATCTAAAAGTTCATCACTATAAAAACAACATTTCCGCCACAAGCAGTATGGCAGTAGCAGTAGTAAAAAGAACAACACAAATGTATCTTCTTCGCTCCGTGAAAATCCAGTGTTGACGGTTTCAAAAAGCTATCCTTAATCACGAAATTCTCGGACATTTATAAACAGGTAATCCTGAACTTCTAAAGAGATAAATAATCCTGAGAATATCTAATACACATTTGTAATGTCCGTTTGTAGGAGAGACTTTGTAAATCACAGATACAATAATATTAAGGCCTTCGAACAATACTCGATCAGACGCCGCTAATTCCCATATATATTTGAATAAAGAAAACAAGTGACCAAATGTTATATTTAATTACAGATTCAATCAACAATGTATTTTCCCTGATTATCTATGATATCCTTCCATCTATTAAAATCGCCATTAAAAGTTATTGGAACACAATTTCTGATTCAACCTAATATACAGATTCTAGCTACGATGATGGGCTGAAAAGTTCATAGGCTAACTATGGAGATGTGATGCTCGAGCTGTACATGCATTAATTTCAACACATCTTATTAATAACTACATTGTTACTTTCCTGTTCACAAAATATTGTTTACCCTATCAGATGCCAGTTTAGCTGGAAAGAAACAACGCCGTTATTAATAAATATCAGGTCATCCCATAAGTTATGTCCGAATTTTGAATAAAGAAAACAAGTGACCAAATGTTACATTTAATTACAGATTCAATCAACAATGTATTTTCCCTGATTATCTATGACTTCCTTTCATCTATTAACAAGCTTCCTAATTCCATTACTGTAAAATTCTTTTGGCTTTGATTCGAAGAACTCACAAATGTCAGTTTTAATCTCTTCCTGTGTTACAAAAGCTGTTTCTTCCAAATGATTCTGTAAGCTACGAAACAAATGGTAGTCTGAAGGAGCAAGATCGGGAGAATAAGGTGGATGAGGAATTTTCTCCCAACCAAGTTCTTCGATCTTTTGTGACGTAATTCTTGCTGTGTGGGGTCGCGCATTGTCCTGATGAAACATCACCTCTTTTCGATTCACTAGAGCAGTTTTTTTCCTCAAAGCTTGGTTCGAACGATCTAATTGCTGACAGTATATTTGAGAATTAATTGTTGCATTAGGTGGTAAGAATTCAAAGTGTATTATTCCTGGCGATCCCACCAGATTGAAAGCAGAAACTTTTGCACATGAAGTTCCCTTCTCGGCTGTGGCTGGGGTCCTTCCCCTTTACCAAGCCACTGTCTACGACGCTTAACATTTCGATAAAAGATCCATTTTTCGTCGCCAGTCACAAGTCTATCCAAAAAAGGTAAAACAAGTTGGCGAGAATGGAGAGAAGAGCAGATGTCAACTCGGGATTTGAGGTTGTTTTCAGACAATTCATGAGGCACCCATTTTCTAAGTTTAGGAACTTTTCTAAGTTGTTCAAGATGATGAACAGTTGTATGGTCTGAACTGAGAACCACTGCCAATTCCTCAAATGATAAAGCAGGATTTTCTTCAAGGGCTGCTTTGAGAAACTCAACTGGACGTCCGGTTCGATCTTCATCTTCAAGGGTGAAATCTCCACCTTTGAATTTTGCAAACCATCTTCTGCAAGTTCTTTCATCCACACATTCCTCTCCATAAATTAAGTGAATGTTTCTAGCCGCTTCGGCTGCTGAGTTTCCTTTCTTGAACTCATAAAGCATTATGTGCCTCAAATGATTCGTGGGTATTTCCATGTTAGCAGGGTTTTAATCAAACAAAATTTAATTTTATTGTTCTCTGAAATAAAATTCGATCAGTTTAAATGCACCTAAACATAAAAATAATGATCAGCTCCATTAGACATTATAAAATACTCTTTAAATTTCGTTCATTTTAACAAAAATAAAGTTAAAATTCGGACAGAACTTATGGGATGACCTGATATATATATATATATATATATATATATATATATATATATATATATATATATATATATATATATATATATATATATATTCCTTTACCCGTCACGTGATCTAATTATTTCAAGATGAGGTTGACTGCTTGCTCTCTGGCGATCTGTGTTCCAGCTCACGTGTCGGCAGCGACACTTTATTCCTCTATGACACACCCACAAAACCAATATTGTAATTAATATTACGAAGAAGAAAAATATACATTCTTGTAATTGATTTCAATATGTATCGCAAATTCATATTGTATATTATTGTTGTACGTTTTATTCATTTTATTTTCAGTATAAAAAAAGAGAAAACGAATTATCTTCTGTCAACTACTAATATATGTAATACGGGATAACTTAGTCAACAGAAATCAACAAATCGAATCCCGTTACATCTTTTTATTTTATTTCTATTAAGACTTCTTTGTCGCTTACGCGCTACGTCCATTGAATTCTCAGCATCCGCCTGTAGAACCACACTTGCTTCATTTTTTTCTCTTCGTCTGTGAGGAGATTGTTCAGCAATAGGAATAATAGTACATAACAGCTCAGAAGCCATTTAATTGTTTCAAACGAAATTTTCTTATTCCTTAGTACTTTTAGAATGTATCTTTTGCAATTCCAGATGCGTGTTCAGATTTCGGTATTGTATATTCCATCCTCCTTAAAAACACTTCCCAGATATTTCAACTCCTGTACTTGTGTAATCATGACATCTCCAGTCCGTATTTCGCACCTTCAGCTGTCCCTTTTGCTGACAATCATATATTCTGGCTTCTCACAATTGATGGTAAGTCCTTTCTTCTCGCTTTCCTTTACTAACTTGTCTAGAGAGGTCCTGTAGTTTTCATTCCGTGTCTGCCATCAACATAGTGTTATCTGCGTATTTCATATTGTTAAGATTGTACCCGATAATTAATCCTGGTCTTTATTGTTTATGCATTCATTTTTTTCCTTTCTTTCACCGATCTTTGGCGTTTTGTTATATTTCTGACTAACTTTCATGTTTTTTTTTCCTCTAATTTATCCATCTTAGAAGTCATTTTGTGTTTAAGCTTTCATTTTCCCACCATTCTATTTTATTGTTTCTGCGCATGCTTAAACTTGTATATTGTCATTTCTTTCAGTCCTCCATTTTCTTTTGTCATGATCGTGTTTCCCTTTGCTTTCTTTCCTATATTACATCCATCCGCTTCGTCTTTCCTTTGTTATAATTTTATTTCCTTCTTCTTTTTCTTTGTCTTTTTCTTTTATTTTTATAGGCATGCGGCCATGTCACATTGAAACGTCGGTCCTCGTACGAT
The DNA here is from genome assembly GCA_903632075.3 of Acanthosepion pharaonis. NCBI lineage: Eukaryota > Metazoa > Mollusca > Cephalopoda > Sepiida > Sepiidae > Acanthosepion > Acanthosepion pharaonis. Next base: position 245,032 of record CAHIKZ030004234.1, read on the forward strand.
CACCAAAGTTAAGCAACATCAAGCATGGTCAGAACCTAGATCAGTGACCACTTGGGAATAGCAGGTACTGTAAGCTTGCATGTGCGGGTGGTGTAATCGATAAAGAGCCGGAATATGAGACATATCGAGAACATTTCACATTGAACATGAAGAAAAATTAATTATTTTTAATAATATGTAGAAATCTCCACTTTTACCTGAAGACGGTCGCGAGACCAGAAACACGTGTCGTAGTAAAATTATGTAAAACAAAGCATAATATTTTTTCTAAATAAATCCACATTACAACAAAAAACGTTTGCGGCACCTCTCTTCTTTTTAATATATATATATATATATATATATATATATATATATATATATATCCTGGAAAGAGGATGTAATCAATGAGGATGTTTTGTTGATGGTTGGAAACAAAAGAACATCTGATTAGAATCAGCAAGAGTAAGGCAGACATTTCTGTGATCCATAATAAGGACCGAAGGATGCTGACGTATTCCATGGATTGAATATGCAATCAATGAGAATGTTTCAAGGAAAGTAGGGACAACCAAGGACATCTACTTAGACGAAAGATGAAAGCTATATAATTTTTTACTATTCCAACTTATTTCTGTTTTGGTGACATATTTTTCATCCTCTTTAAAAACACTTCCCAGATATTTCAATTCTTGTACTTATGTGATCTTGACATCTCCAGTTCGTAGTTCGTACCTTGGGCTGTCCCTTTTGCTGACAACCACGTATTCTGTTTTCTTACAATTCATGGTTTGTCTTTTCTTATCACGTTCCTTTACTACCTTGTCTAGAGAGGTCCTGTAGTTTTCATCCCGTGTCTGCCATCAACACGGTGACATCGGAGTATTTTATATTGTTAGGACTGTACCCACCGAACAATACATTTCACTGAACGGAAAAACTAGTCTAGAAGAGATTATGTAAGAGAATTGATATTATATAGCAGTTTAGAAGGCCTTCCTTTGTTTCTGTTATATACCGTACCTATGAACACTAATGGGCATGTCCCAATCCTTATAAATACGTTGGAGACTATTGTAAGTGAGGGTGATATGGTGTCTATGTAGTCCACCAATAGCAGCGGTTTACCTATTTCACGCCGCTGGCGAGTATTGTATTTTGTTGATGTCATAAAAATTACCATTTCATTTCCAACCTCCGTTTTGGTTATTCAGTAACCTTTTCTAGGTTACAACAGTTTCTAACGAAATTGTTCTATTTTTGCTTAGCTTTCGAAATTGATCTAACGAGACAAGATTTGTAAACTTTACACCACTTCAAAGTGACCCACTCGAACAATACGTTACACAAGGCAGGGAATGAGTGATAGAGAGATATTTCAATAATTACCTTTCGCTTGCTAACTTTTCGTCAATTTCAAGGTGCCTATAATCATACTTATTATAAAACACAGCTTGTGTGTGCGCGTGTGTCTGTTCGTTTATATATTGGATCGGATTTCCTACATTTTTCAACCGATTTCAACAAAACTTCACAGGACTACGTAAAATTACCTTACGGTGGTTCTGACAGTGCCAAAAATTGGAAAAAACCCAATTGTTTTTGCACGAAATCAATTTGAAAACACGATTAAGAGGCATCACTGTCGCCAGAATGAAAGGGGGACAACTCATATCGAGTTATACTTATTATAAAACCCAGGTTGTTTGTGTGTGTGCGTGCGTATGTTCGTTTATATATGAGATCGGATTTCCTACATTTTTCAACCGATTTCAACAAAACTTCACTTTTTTTGGCAGGTAGTGTTTCTTATTGTCTTGCACACCTTTTTCTTTATTTTTACATTCAGAATGCTTTAAAAATTCTATTTACACGACAATTGTTTATAATAAAATTCTATTCAATCGGTAGACTCATAACGATTGAAAACAATGTTTTTGTTTGAGTTTGGGTTTGACCAATTCATAAAAAAAAAAATAAAACTAATTAAGACATGCGTGTCCGTCAACTTTAAACAATAATCTTTGTCAGTTTTATTTTTCAATCTTTATGATGGTCGATACTTGATCTATCTCTTACTGTTCCATCCCCGGGCAACGCCGGGCTCTGCTGCTAGTATTAACTAAAATGAAGTTCGTACAATTTCAAGCTACAAATTCAGAGCCCACAATATGGAATGAACTCATGATAAAAAACAAAACAAAGAAACAAACAAGAAGCATTGAACAAAGCAAGAAAGAAGAGGAAGCTGTGGCAAGCGAAGATCGTTTAGCGCTGAAAGGATCACAGCTCATAAAAGAAGAATCAATAGCATAAAAATACACGCTTTGTATAATTCCGCGAGTATAGAGTGTCCCATGTAAAATTGTAAATAAGAGCATTTATACCGGTGGTCAGTGTCCGTATTACTTGTAAAATCTACGTCCTCTCTCGGATATTAATCTCTATGTATGTGTCGATGGCATGTATTTCTTATTTAACCCCAGGAAATGGACTGTCAAATGCATTCCATTCACAGATGATGACACTACATTGAGTGGCGGGAAAGTCAATAGGATTTGTCAGGTCCCATTTCTTTAAAAAAAAAAAAGAGTAATCTCGGAACGAAGTCTTCGCGGGTTCACGAGCAGGCTTGGTAGTAATTTCTCCAAAGAAATTCGTCGACATTATCATGACATTTCCGAGATTAGGACTCAGATAGACAGAATATAATGTGCCTTTACAGAAGGTGGGTGTAACACAAGACATTATCTCTTTATGTGTTTCAATGCATTTCTTTCTTTCTTTCTTTCTTTCTTTCTTTCTTTCTTTCTTTCCTTCCTTCCTTCATTTTCTTTCTTTCTTTCTCTCTTTCTTTCTTTCTTTAATCACTTTATTCCTCTTTTATTCCTCTTTCTTTTCCTATTCTTTCTTTTTCTTTCTTTCTTTCTTTCTTCATTATTGAAGATATAATATTTATTTGCTTTCTACCGAGTCTCTTTTATTTCTTTTTTCTTTCTTCATTATTGAACATATAATCCTCATTTGCTTTCTACCAAGTTTGTTTGCTTGTTTGTTTATTTGTTTGTTTGTTTGTTTGTTTGTTTCTTTCTTTCTTTCTTTCTTTCTATACTATTTATGAACGTCTGTTTCTATCTATCTATCTATCTATCTATGGTATCCAAATATATGTAATTTAGTTAATTCCTATTAAGTAAGTTGTAGCATTATTGTTAATATACATAGAAAATCCACGAAGGGTATATGTTTACGTGCATAATGTCCACACACACACACACACACACACATACACACACGCACACACACACAAATATATATATACACACACACACATATATATATATATATATATATATATATATATATATATATATATGTCAACCAATACTGAAGAAGTAAAATTTTAAATTCAAAACCCCTATTTAACAAACCTCCTGGTAAAACATCATGGGTCACCGTGGAAATGTATACTTTATTACTCCTCATGTCTGATAGACTTAAACCTTTGTTAAAGAAGACAGAGAAAATAGCGAATATATATATATATATATAGGAAGCATATGTCCATTCAATTATGTTTCATTGGATAATATAGACATAGTTTGTCTACTTATTTTCATACTGATCCTTTCTGTTTGTCTAGTCTTTTTCTTGGTGCTAAGATGAAATACATCAAGGAAGGCGCAGTAGTTTTTACCCCCAAACTTCAAATTCTCGTGGGCCTCTATATAAAAATCATCCAATCGATACTCAACAAAATTTATTACGAATATAGCAACAGCATATTAAAGTGCATATAACCATTCATGTCATTGTATTTTACTATCAATTTCCGGTCAGCTCCCTTATATTAAAACGCTTGTTTTGCATAAAAGTCCATAGCTACAACTGATAATTTAAAAATTTTAAAATGAGTACAAAGCGCGTTGGCGCGTGTTTTAAAAATCCTCATTACAACGGAATACAGATTTTATCGCAGTTACAATTAGTTTGTCTTTGCAATTTGCCCCTGAAGATGATCATTGTAAAAATCGAAACAACTTGGATTAACAAAAACTACGGCGCCTGCCTTGATGTTCATCTTAACATCAAGAAACTGATTAGACGACTGAAAAGTATCAGCATAAAAATAAGTAGAAACAATATGTCTATATTTTTCAGAGAAACACACACACATATATGTATATATCAAAATGAATATACTCAAATAGATAAATATAAATAAATATACATTTCAATTATATATATATATATATATATATATATATATATATATATATATACTTTGGTGTAAGAAAAACAGTGTTCAATGCTAAATAACAGCTACTAAGTATATATTAATAAATATACATTGCATTGAGCATGAAACTTCGATTCGTACTGTCGGCGTGGGATATGCATATTTATTATATATATATATATATATATATATATATATATATATATATATATTATTGACATTTGGAAAAACGTTCACGGAAGTATGTTTCGAAATAAATATGCGATAAAGCATTTCGCCTATATGGCTTCATCAGATGGATAACGAAAAATGTGTTGTGTGTGTATGCATTAGTGTGTGTTTAAAATAATTAAATCTTATATTATGTTTCCCAAGCTGCCGTTGCTCGAGATTAAAAAACGTTTTTCTATATGTAAATACCATAATTCTCTCGGGGTTACTTTCACAAATTTATGATATATATATATATATATATATATATATATATATATATATATTTAATTCCAGTGTCCACTAATATATTTACATACGCTTTATCCCTGATATGGAGAACACAGTATACTTTAAAACTATATTTTCATAATATATATATATATATATATATATATATATATGTATGTATTTATTTGTGTGTGTTTGTGTGCACATGTGTGTGGAATTATATTGAGTTAAATATCCTATATTTGTCGGGAAAGAGAATTCTATTTCAATGTTAGCAATAGAAACTTGTAGATGTAACCAGTGCTGACATAAAAATCAACACTACATGGTGACTATCAACGCTTACACCTGAAGCGCTCAAGATCGTCCGATGATTGCTTAAAGCATGATAGTGACCGCTACCAAGCAGTATTGATGTCTATATCACCAATCTATCTATCTATCTATCTATCTATCTATCTATCTGTAGATAAACTGATACATAGATTGAGAAAATGATACTTATTGATAGTTGCAAAGTTTATTTGAGTATTGCACAACGTTATTTTTCATATTTAATGAGTTAAGCTCTGCACAATAAAGCATTTGATGGACAACCAACGGGAATGGAACTCAATAGATTGTGAAACATTAAGATTATGATGGCTGGGGCCTTATGTCATCATCTCGTTACCGCAGAGAATTGAGAATTGTGTATGGAAATCCCAGTCTTCTTCTTAGAGAGAGAGAGAGAGAGAGAGAGAGAGAGAGAGAGAGAGAGAGAGGAAAAGGTAGGTGAACTCTGTTATCTGCATGTATGACACACGATAACTTGATTTGATTCACTAAATCACGTCACTCAATTGACAACTACTTATTCCATAGGACAGAATTAGCAGTAAGTGGCATCATAGTAGTAGCCATCATAGACGCTATTCAACTAACAGATGGTTTCATCATTTTCTATTTTCTTTTCAACCTTTGTATCTTTTCTACACAACGTTTTCTCCTCTCTTTCTTTTCTTTTCATGAAAATCTTCCTTTCTTTATAGACTATAAGATTTCTTTCTTTCTTTCTTTCTTTCTTTCTTTCTTTCTTTCTTTCTTTCTTTCTTATTGAAGATATAATATTTATTTGATTTCTACCGAGTCTCTTTGTTTCTTTGTTTATTTCTTTTTTCTTTCTTCATTATTGAACATATAATCCTCATTTGCTTTCTACCAAATTTCTTTCTTTCTATCTTTCTTTCTTTCTTTCTTTCTTTCTTAAACATCTAATCTTCATTTGCTTTCTACCAAGTTTCTTTCTTTCTTTCTTTCTTTCTTAAACATCTACTCTTCATTTGCTTTCTACCAAGTTTCTTTCTTTCTTTCTTTCTTTCTTTCTTTCTTTCTTTCTTTCTTAAACATCTAATCTTCATTTGCTTTCTACCGAGTTTGTTTGCTTCTTTCTTTCTTTCGCCATTATTGAACATATAATCCTTATTTCCTTTCTACTGAAAATTCTCATTTTTTGTTTGTTTCTTTCTGTCATTGTTTCTTTCTTTCTGTCTCCATAATTGAACATATAATCTTTATTTGCTCTTTAACGAAAGTCTCATTCTTTCTTTCTTTCTTTCTTTCTTTCTTTCTTTCTTTCTTTCTTTCTTAGTCCGTTCATATGTATTTTAGCTTTTTCACTATCTATCTATCTATCTATCTATCTATCTATCTATCTATCTATCTATCTATCATTTGTCACATCAACGACTTCTTAAAGAACATCGTTCCTCTACGTCATTTGCGTTTTACTCGTTCGTAATTTTCTTCATTCCCGTTTGGCATTCGATGATTTGTTTATTTTCATTATTTTCCTCAATTATTCTTTATTTTTGTGCATTTTATACACTTTTTTAATTCTTTTGTTTTTAATTTCCTGCTTTCATTGTCTGTCCTCTCCATGGACAATTCAGAAAAGCATCTGTTGTCGTTCAGCGGACTGCCATGTCTCCTTTGATTTACAATCTTTCTGTCACACTTTTTTCCTTCACTTCATCTATTTATCATCTATTTTCTTAATTCATTAACTGTGTTTCTTCTTTTAAAATAATTTATCGCTCCCTTTCTTCTTTCTCCTTCCTTCCTTCCTTCCTTCCTTCCATTTGTTCTTATTATTTTTTCTTTTCTCTGTATTTCATGTATTGAGAAATTTTTCTTTAATTTTGTATATTTTCATTCATTTTCTCATTTGTTTTCTTAGCTGTTTTCATGTTTTTCAAGTTTACGGTTTTAATTATTTTCTTTGTTTCTTTATTTCTTTTTCTTTATCTCTTCCTATTCCCCTTTCTTTCTTTCTTTCTTTCTTTCTTTCTTTCTTTGCCACAGTTTAAGTTTCTTTTTCCCCTGATGTCATATTGATGTATTATTTTGTGGCTTCACTTATTTTTTTTTTGTTTTTTTCACTTGCATTTGTTAGTTTGATTTTTGTATCTCTGCCTCCATTTTTTTTCCTTTTTAAAGCGTTCTTTTTTTATTTTCTATCGTTTGTCTTTTTGAAGCACAATTCCGTTTTTTTTTCCTTCGTAAATCCCGTTCATGAAATGTTCAAAATCGGACGCGCAGATGTAAAAGGCAATAACGATGTCAAGCGACCTTGTCTTTGTTTTTAACCTTTTTCCAATGGCCGACAAATGCACGCCTCTGTAGAGCCTTGCGCGCATCTGAGAAAATCATGATTTATATTCTTGGCAAACATTAAAAGATCCCAATGGCCAAAATAGATGAAATTTGATAACTGAATGCTTCATTAACAGTGCAGTTTATGGCATCTGTGCTTCTGATTTGACAATCTCTTTCTTTTGCAAAACGTGTCACCAGTCCCGGTTACATCTATCTGGGGGTCATAACGGAATAGACTTCATATATGTATTTTCTCGCTGTTCGGATTTTGACAGATCAGTCAAGGAACAAAAGTGAATTTGTACGGCAAAGACAAACGAGGGGTTATTAACTTTTTGCTGTTTCTTGAGAGGTCAATATTCAGAGAGGCACAAGCGTCCGAATAAAAACAGAAGAATAATGGGAGTCAAGAAGTTGGTAGTTCGGGTGAAATAACAGTGATTATTGTGCTGGCGGCCATAATGGAATGATTGACAAATGTGAATCGTTCAAATGGCATTTAAATGGCGTCTCGAGTAATAACGAGACTTATTTCCGACAACGTAAAATATCGGTAACCAACCACGACAAAAAAAAATTTTTGAATACTGGTTGAAAATCATTTTGTTCTATTACGTACTGATACGCATGTTGACGCTATGAATCTCAAAATACACCAATATCTGTATAACATTGTGTATCTATCTATATATAAAATTCTGAGACTTCCGTTAATCCGTCCACCACACCCTCTAAAATAGCCATACATTGACCGATCGAAACCAAATTTTGGGAAGAAGTGCAAACGGATAAAGAAATACAAAGTACAGTTGGTTTTACTAGGGTGCATAGCTTAGTACAATAAATTTTCATTAATTTTTTTAAAATTAAAAGTTTTATTATTTAACATGCAAAATACTCTGACTATTTAAAAAAAACAATTTAATGATTAAAATAACAAATACTTATTTAATAAAAATGCAATAAATTTTTGGTATTTGTTTTTCTTTTATATACAATAATCCAGTTTCCCGTTCGCCTTGTGTTTGCGAGAACTATAAACAAATCACAAGGCCAAACGTTTCAAAAAGTTAGAATTTTGCCCCAGAAAGAAATATTTTGGCCAGTCTCATAGTTGTATGTTGTAGGAGGCACGGTGGAGTAATGGATAGCGTCTTGGATTGAGGAATCAGGGAGCCGAGTTTGAATTCCAGTCGAATCCATTACATTCACTTACGTGCTAACAACCTTGGAAAAGGTGTGAATCCTCTTTCTTCTCCCTCCAGCTATGGGTAAATAGCAGGACAGACTGGGTTATGTAGCCTTGGATGGCAACTGGTCTAGGAGACGGAAAACTCTGAATTCATACCTGCTCTTAGAGGAGGGTGAATGGAGTCTCTCTGACCCTTGGTTGGCAATCCATTTAGTGATGGGGACACGATAAAAACACTCTTGATAGCCCTAGCGAAGCATCAAGAATTCAGCTATTTGACAAGATTATGAACTACAGCAATGAAAGTATTGGTGAGTTCAATCTCGCATGAGTTAGAAATAGTAAGAATTTAAACTTCACTGTTTTTCTTAAAAAGTATTGTTTACCATGAAGTTCTATGAATTAAATTAAATAAATTATTAAACCTCGAAGTAGTTTTTTTTTCCAAAGCATTTTCCCAAATAAATCAGCTTATCGAAATTGATTCGTTTGCGAAATTGAATGAAACGTAGAGTTAGTAAATTCCGACAAAAATGTTGGAATATTTTATATTGGATAATTTGACAATACTGTGAGAATTTCAACACGCATCAGTGTGTTGCAAAAATTCTAGTATAGAATAAGTGAAAATAATTTAAGGTTAAGGAATAAATATTTTTTTCATGTTGGGGAAGAGATGATAGTCTGATAGGGTCAAATGTATGAGAATAGCGGGTGGGTGATCAATCAGTTCAAATCCAAAATCACGTACATCAGCCATTGGAACCAAGGACTAAAAATCTGAAAAATGTTGAGTGCATATGTAGTCACCTCCATTATTGCAATATATATATATATATATATATATATATATATATATATATATATATAGTTGTGCGCATGTGTGTGTGGGTCTATATAAAGAATTAATTAAATTTATTTTGAATCTAACATTATTCCTTATTACTTAAAAGTCATATTGTAGCGGATACTGTATTTAAGTAGACGTCACGTCTTTATAGGGTCAAATGTGTGAGAATAGGGGTGGGTGATCAATCAGTTCAAATCCAAAATCACGTACAGCAGCCACTGGAACCAAGGACTATAAATCTGAAAAATGTTGAGTGCATATGTAGTCACCTCCATTATTGCAATATATATATATATATATATATATATATATATATATATATATATATATATATATACACACTTATGCGCATGTGTGTGTGCGTCTATATAAAAAGTAATTGAATTTTATTTTGAATCTAACATTATTTCTTAGTACTTAAAAGTTATACTGTAGCGGATACTCGTATTTAAGTAGACGTCACGATTTTTTTTACCAGTGTGAATTACATGTGGCTTGTGCATTCGTGAAACTTAATAATGAAATGTTGGAGGTCACATTTACTTTATTAGGATTCTCGAATGAACATGCTGGTAAATTTAATTCACACTGTTTGAAAAACAAAACAAACAAAAAAAAATCATGACGTCTACTCAAACACGTGTATCAACTAAATTATTTCTCTACATTCGTCTGCCTTTGTATATTCATGACTTAGGTGCTCTTCATGCTAATTATTTTCTTTATTCTAATACCCCGGATCTCGCTGGCATCCAGACTTCGAACTTCTCAATTGGTTAGTGTCCCAGTAAAATAGTAACTTTCCCCTACTCGTTCCCCCAGTAATTCTGACGGTCACACTTCTTTATTTGATCTTTTCTATAACTCCTTTCCCGATTCTTGTCGTGCTTTCCAACTCTGTTCTGTTGGTAACTCAGATCACACTCTAAAGCTATTTCTTTCCACTCGTCTATTCGGCAAGAACCCTCAACCCACCTTACTTACAGGACACTGGTTCCCAAACTTTTTTTTTTTCTGGGCCGCATGTTTCGGAATTAAAATTTACTCGCGCCTCACCAAATTTTATGTGATAAAAAAGCACATTAAAAATAAAAACGAATCAACGAGACGGTTAAAGGGAGATAACCGCGGATTCGAAGTCAGAACATTATCATTGATAACAACACATATAAGATTCGCCAGCGGCGCGTAAATGTAGTCAACTTCTAGATGTGAGTCAAGCGAATTCCAAAATGAATCTCCAACTGCAGGATATCTCCTAACCTCCCTACGCGGTCAGATGTCGTACAAGGCCGAATTTAATGTGGAGTGTCCGAGCCCGTAGGTTCGGCCAAAAATTCCCCGTAGACCCAGTATAAAACGAAGTGAGGTAATTGTTTCCCGAGACGAGACCCTGTCCTTCGACATAGCCTCGTTCAGAGGAGATCCTCTCTGTCCGGAGGCAGAGTGTTTGACCAGCACAGCTGGAGACGAATATTCAACTACCGACCAACATACAGTATTTACTACTGTATTTATGCGAATCGGGACATACCCATTATCGTCCATAGGTATGCTATAACACATATATTGTTTGCTTAATGTTATTTTTGCCATGTTATTTTCTTTCTTTTGTTAAGGTTTATTGCAAACTTTGTCAATTTTGTTTGTTGTGCATTTTTGACAATTACATTTAATCATGACCAATTACTCTACACCACTTTTTTTTAACCGTAGCTACGTTATCCTTAAGTCTTATTTTATTAAAGATTCGAGAGTATAAAAAGATGTGTTCATCTTCGCGTGTTTTATTATTCTATTATGATAAATAATGAAGAAATGAAAATAACTGTCTGCAAATCGAATTATTCAAGAAACCCTAGAGAAAACCCTACGTTGTAATAGGTAAAATTATCTTAGACGTTGTGTGATGTTTAATCGTGACGAAAGCAAAACAAAGAACTAACAAGGAGGTAAGTGCATAGTCAGTAATCAATTAGTGATTTACTTCACTCAAAACTCGTCTGTCTGTGTCAAATTGGGTTAGCCAAATTTATCTGCAGATCAACGGGGCACCTTTCATCAATTAGCCAAACGAAATCGGAAGCGTTCGGTTCTTCATTTCCCGTCTTTAGCCACTATTTCCGGTCATTCTACGCCCTGTCCGGACTTGTCAGTGACTACTTTTACGAGTTGCTACTTCTTCTCTGATTAGATGACTCTACCTCCTGCAAATCCTTCTACCGCATAGTTTTCAACAAATCGTCTTTTATACTCTCTTGAATCTCTTCCGTTTTCTTCTGTCTATGATTTATTTTTACTTTCTCCCATTACGTTTGCCTTTTGAATGTCATGTGCCTATTTTAGTTTTCAATTTATTCCTTTTTTAAAAATTATTTCTGCTATTATCTAAGATTTCCCTTTTGTTTAGATGTTTTTTTTTTTAATGACTGTTTCAAGGATTCTGTTTTGTAAAATATCTATTTAGGTAGAATACTATGCATTATCTGTCTTTTCTTAAAATATATACTTTATCCCGCACAATACAAATGATTAATGGATTTGTTTTTTTGTTTTTTTTTACAGCTAATCGTAGCTTTGTAGGGTATTTAAAACCGAAACACATTTTAGAATAACAATAATTATTCCAGATAATATTCCTACTAGTTCCTATCTATCTATCTATCTATCTATCTATCTCAATCTCTTATCTCTCTCTCTATCTCTCTCACTATCTCAATCTATCTATCTATCATCTATCTATCTATCTATCTATCTATCTATTATCTCTCTCTCTCTCTCTCTATCTATCTATCTACCTATCTATTTATCTCAATCTCTTATCTATCTATCTATCTATCTATCTATCTCTATCTATCTATCTCAATCTCTTATCTCTCTCTCTCTCTCTATCTATCTATCTCAATCTCTTATCTCTCTCTATCTCTATCTATCTATCTCTCTATCTCAATCTCTTATCTATCTATCTATCTATCTATCTATCTATCTACTCACGTGTGACGGTCCAGTAGCTCGGTTCTTAGAGTCAAACAGTCAGAATACTGACATATATCATCTCTATCTATAAAAGGCAGGATGTGTGTGTGTGTAACGAATGCACGGCCGCAATTTTCGACGGATTTGCACCAAAATTTACATGCACATGCTCCAAGTTAGCGGGAAGACCAAGACCGACTTTGTATTTCCCAACTCCCATCGATAGTGGAAATAATCGATCTTTTCATGCTTCTACGGCAGTTTTCTTATAGTTTGCGGCCATTTTCTATTGGCCAGAGTGAGAGCCTATGGCTGGCTGCCAGGAATAGGCAGGAAGATTCTATTGCCCAACATGACTGACACGAATGCTAACTAGCATGCTAGAATGCAAAAAAAATCGATAGCTGCATTCGATAGCGGGAAAAATTTAAATCTGCATGGCACTTTACTCCAATTGGCTCATTCGCTTGCTTAAACTCAACGTTGATTCTGATTCGGCAGAACTGGGTTGGGTGTGAAAAAGTATTTGTTGTTAACATTCTTTTTTCATTCAGTTTTTCCAGTTACGAGTCCTTTTTTAAAGCTGATCGTTTTGTGTTCATTTTGTTTAGTTCTTTTTTCGTAACAGATTTAATGTTTAGTATAGAGCTTAGAAAAAATTCGCAGTGTGAGATAGGAAAGAAGTAAGGCATGTAGCAACATCAGCACGGCAAAGGGCACTCCTTTAAAGGCAAGGAAGGGCAAAAATATTTTAAGTCAAGTGATAGCGATTGCTGTATGTCATACGATTTCTGAATCATGCACGGGCAACACCGGGCCATGCTTCTAGTTTGATTATAAAGGTGAAAGTTTGTGTAGAACCAACCGAAAACTGAGAACTGGTGCGTATAGTGTGCCACAAATCCTCGAAACGAACTTCCTCAAGTTTCAAATTCAGAATTCTTCCTCCCCTAGATTGGTTGGCAACTAGGTCTATTGGTCACAATACGTCCTTCTATTTAACAACAGCTAATGTGGGGGCGGGGTATCAGTTCATACCATTCCCAAATTTATTGGAGCGTAAGTAAATGTAACTTGTTTGACTGGGATTTGAACTCGGCTGCCCTTATTTCTCATTCCGAGTCGCTATTCACTTTATCACCCGTGAATCCATAAGAAAGCTTGCGAATCATCAAGTGTAGAGGGTTACAGGTTATTATACAAGTGGTGTGGGATATGACTGGAATAAAAGGGCACGGGGGTGGGGGAGAAAGTGACGATTATGAGGACAAATAACGATTGCACCTTGGTCAAGACTGAAGTGTATGGGAACCTCTTGTGTGCTTGTCTGTTCCACAAATTGGCAGTCTTTGGGAAACGACTACAACTTACTTCTTGAATTTGGAACACGGTGGAAATGCTAGTAATTCGGTTCCATGTAAGTGGCATCATATATCCTAGCTAAAAAGTGCTGAAATGGCGTAAGAAAAGAATGGAGCACGTCTGAATATTTGTCATGGAAATAGCGATAAGCTGGCCATGAAATGATGTCTGTAGGGAAGAGGTTGGCGATTTTTGTACAGAAAACTGCGTTAAATGTTTTGAACTCTGTTAAGGCTCGAAAAATGAGGATTGAACAGATGTTGCCCAAATTTTGGGGCCAGGATTTTTTTTATCTATCTATCTATCTATCTATCTATCTATCTATCTATCTATGTCAGTCTGTTATCTGTCTGTCTGTCTGTCTCTCTCTTTATCTATCTATCTATCTATCTATCTATCTATCTATCTATGTCAGTCTGTTATCTCTTTCTCTATCTATCTATGTCAATGTGTTATCTATCTATCTATCTATCTATCTATCTATCTATCTATCTATCTATGTCAGTCTGTTATCTCTCTCTATCTATCTATGTCAATGTGTTATCTATCTATCTATCTATGTCAGTCTGTTATTGTTGAAACTTGACTAATGCATGGAATAATAATACAACACAAAATGTACTTAGAACAAAATGTATTGAAACAAGAAAGTGTACACAATATTTACATATAGTCTTTTGGTATATTCTTGGGAAGACCGTTCCTGGAGAATGTGTTGACTTAGTCGCAGTCGGGCAGAGTCTCTGGTTGAATCTCTTGATTCCTCCTACTCTCTTCCCGGTACCAACCATATTTATATGGTCGGTACTCCACTATGCAAATTAGGTGGATCCTACCACAACACCCCCCTCCCAAGCCTTGGAATCCCTTTTGGATTTCCAACTGGCTTCCTATATGGGTTGATGATTATGGCTATTTCTTTGTAGATCCATTTGCATACTTCATATGCATATGTCCATCTGCTTAATTTTAATATTTTTTCCGTTTTGGATTCACGTCAAATGGGTCCGTGAACTTCCGTTTCCTACCGGATCTTCTTGGTTCAGGAGTATTCTGTGCAGGTTCTACTTGAAACATATACATTACATCAATGAGATCTCCCTCCTCATCCGGTATACTCTCTTCATGCTCTATAACGTAACATTTTTTAAGTTGGTTCTGGTGCCTTTTATGAGTAATCTTCGGCCCTTTAATTATGTAAATCAAGTCACCGATTCTCTTGTCCACTATGCCTCGCTCCCAGAACTCAACGTTGTTTTTGTAGCACTTGAAAAACACCTTCTCTCCGGAGGTGTATCTTTTTCTCGCTGTATACATAGTATTCTTTACTTTATTTTTTCCTGGCAAAAGCTTGTCAAACACTGACTTAACTTTCCTAGCGAACATTAGTTCAGCTGGTGCCATGTTTGAGCGTGTTCTCTGGTTTGGCGTGATTCTGTATACTTGTAGGAATTGCTGAAGCGCCTTTTCCGTTGGAACTCCTGAGGCTTTCTTCAGAGCGCGCTTTAAAGTATCGACAAATCTTTCTGCGAGTCCATTGGACCTCGGATGATACGGCGGCGTCGTTATGTGTTTAATTTGATATAACTCACAAAATTCCTTAAAATCTTCAGAAATGAATTGTGTACCATTGTCACTCACAATACACTCTGGCACACCGAACCGTGCAAATAGTTCATGCAAAAAAGTTGTGGTATTGGACGTAGGCTTTTTGCAGCGTAGTACTTCTGGCCATTTTGTAAAACTATCTACCACTATTAAGTAGTAATAATCTTCTACTGGACCAGCGAAATCAATGTGTAATATTGTCCACGGATGATCCGTCTTGGGCCATGGTTTGTGTACTATAGGTGGTGCCTTAGCTGCTAACGCACACCCTTTACATCGGTGAACCATGTTTGCGATATCCACATCCATTCCTTTCAATACACAAAGCTTCGCATTAAGCTTTTTGTTCTATTAATCCCAGGTGACCCATATGAAAGTCCCGAAGTATTCTTTTCTGCAACTTTTTGGTATTACTACTCTCTTACCATATAATAACACTCCGTCACCTATTGAATAAATCTCCTGCACTTTTTGGTCATTTGCTACCATTTTGCCTTTTATTTCTAAAATGAAATCATCGCTTTCAGCTTCTTTTTTAATTTCCTTTAGAGTAACCGGTAGCTCTCTTACAATGTTGTTTACCATGCTTTTCACCTCATAATCTGCTCTGATATTTGCAATAATTGATTATTCGAATCTTTCTTCTTGACTCGGTACGAGTCTTGATAAACTATCCGCATGAATTATATTTTTGGATGATAGGTGCTTTATGTGAAAATCATAATTGAGAAGAATGGTTCCCCATCTCAACAGACGATTTGCCGTATAAACGGGTAACCCTTTCTTTGAACCAAAAATAGTTATCAGAGGTTTATGATCCGTTTCAAGCATAAAATGTCTGCCGTGGCTGTATCTATGAAATTTTGTTATGGCATAAATGATACTCAGTACCTCTTTTTCTATTCTCGAAGCATGTGCAATTGGTTTTCTAGAACCATCTGGCATTATGTGTTGAATACACGCTCCTATCCTGTATGAACTAGCGTCACTTGCCACTACAATATTCAGTTTTGGATTGTAATGGGTTAAAAAGAGGTCGGACGTAAGCATTTTCTTTATTTCATCAAAGGCTTTCTGACATTCTACCGTCCATTCCCATGCCTTGTCTTTTTTTAGCAGTTCATTCAACGGAGCTCTTAGATTGTACATTCCTTTAATGAACGCTTGATAATAATTTGCAAGCCCCAGAAAACTCTGTAGCATCGCCACATTAGTGGGCGTCGGCATGTCTCTAATCGCAATGGACCTTTCCGGATCTGGAAATCTGCCATTTTTGTTGATTATGTGACCTAAATACTTAATTTCCTCCAAACCAAATTCGCACTTTGACTCTTTGACTTTAAATCCAAAGTCCTGAATCTTTTTAAATACTTGATTGAGATGCTCTCAAAAAAATCGAAACAACTTACGACTTTTTTTTATTTTATGTCTTGCTTTATAAAATATTGTTGAGCAACCAAAAAAAAATAATTTTTTTTTTTTAAAAGTTCGTTACCTTTCAAAGTCGACACGGTGTATTTGTGCGTCTTTTAACTCCATGCATGTTTTTGTAGTCGGCCAGTTTTTTTTGTTTTTTTTTAATTCACCGTTATTCGTTTACGCCACCTTTCAGATTTTTCTGAGTGAACGTTCCTTTATGCTTAGTCGTCCTTTAACGAGTTTTAAATATCCAGAACTTCAGAATCCTTTGCCGTTCCATTAGATGTTGGACATTTAATTAATATTTTTTTTCCTTCAGCCTGGGTTCTTCAAAGACTTGTCCCAATTGTTGAAGGCTATCAATTATCAATTCTTTTTTTTTCCGTAAAGTTCTTTCTACCTCGTCGCCATTGTTGAAACTTGACTAATGCATGGAATAATAATGCAACACAAAATGTACTTAGAACAAAATGTATTGAAACAAGAAAGTGTACACAATATTTACATATAGTCTTTTGGTATATTCCTGGGAAAACCGTTCCTGGAGAATGTGTTGACTTAGTCGCAGTCGGGCAGAGTCTCTGGATTGAATCTCTTGATTCCTCCCTCTCTTCCCGGTACCAACCATATTTATATGGTCGGTACTCCACTATGCAAATTAGGTGGATCCTACCACAACAGTTCTCTCTCTCTCTCTCTCTCTCTCTCTCTCTATCTCTATCTATCTATCTCTCTATCTATGTATCTATCTATGTCAGTCTGTTATCTCTCTCTCTCTCTCTCTCTCTATGTATCTATCTATGTAAGTCCGTTATCTCTCTCGATATCTATCTATGTCAATGTGTTATCTATCTATCTATCTATCTATCTATCTCATACTCTGTATATTATACTGGGATTAGTTTTTTAATTTTAAAATATATTTGGGATTTAAAATAAATGGGATATATATATATATATATATATATATATATAAAAGCAAAAACTAAAACAAAAAAAAACTTCTTTTAGCGTCGTGAATATTAATTTTTTATATGAAACATAAAATTAGATTACTGGTTCTTTTTCAAAAAACAAAACATAATTTTTATTAAAAATTGATCTGGCTCAAGGTATTTGAGCGGATACTTATTTTTAGGTCTACATGTAGCGATTAATTCATTTCTCTTAATTAATAAGCTAGGTTTATTTAAGCATTTGAAGATAACTGATTTTTCAAAAAGACAAAAATTACATACATTGCCTTTCCCACTGTAAGATTTGGCTCTTGCTACAATATCGCACGTAATAATCAATGTATTACTACGATTCTTTAAATACCAGTTATGGCATCACAGTTATTATTGAGAAATGTAACAGACACTTACGATAAAAGAATACTAAGAATGAAACAAAAGGTTAAGGTTTTTCAAAATTAAAAGATATGGAATGCGGATTTAAATCCTGTCGAGGGTTAAATTCTTAGTTTATAACCCATGATGTTTTTAATGATTGTAGAATATAAAAAAGACCTTTTATCGCTGGAATAAGAAGCAAAAGAAAAGGAGAAAAGAAATTGTAGAAAATGAATACGAAACAATGTTTACTTAAATCTTGAAAAATTTAAAATTGATTTCTCATCATAGCGCACATATGTTTGTAGCTGACCTCGAAGTACTGACAAAATATCCGATAAAGATAAATTTTATCATCCATTTCTGAAAGTCATTAGCTATAAATTATTTTACGGTGTCAATATGTTTGCGGTAAAATATTTCCTTCCGTAGAACTTGGCAACGGAAGAAGAACGTTGAGTTTGTTCAACTGGTTCTTCCACCAAATGTAATATAATTTTTGTTGACGAATAGAAAAACAACCATTTATGAAGTATATTTTAAATTGTTAAAACTGCTTTTGGCTATCTATCTATCTATCTATCTATCTATCTATCTCATTCTTTTCCTTATCTATGTATGCCAATCTGTTATCCCCCCCTCTTTCTCTCTCTCTCTCTCTCTCTCTATATATATATATATATATATATGTCAATCTTCTATCTATCTCTCTAATTTAACATCTATCTTTCTTTTGATGTTTGTTAATATCTATCTATCTATCTATCTATCTATCTATCAGGAAAAATGATCGTTTCTTTGTACCGCTCCAGAAACCCCATGACTTCCGTTCTATGTTTACAAGAAACAGATCAAACCAAATATGGAGTAATTCTGCACCTTCTGCTTACCTCGGAGTTATTGACAAGATCCAGAGAAGGATATGTAATCTAATTGGCCCTGATCTAGCGTCTTGTTTGCAGTCACTCTCTCACAGACGCGCCGTCGCCTCTCTCTGTCTTTTCTACAAATACTTCCATGGTAACTGCTCTGATGAGCTGCTCTCTCTGGTTCCCAGACTCCATGAATTCAAGCGCCCTACGAGGCTGGCATCCCGCTCTCACCCTTACACCGTAGAAACCTTCAAATGTAGCCGTCTCTTCTACTCCAATAGCTTCATACCTCGCACCTCTCGCCTGTGGAACACCCTCCCCAATCACTGTTTCCCTGAAAGCTATAATCTCCAACTATTCAAATGTAATGTCAATCGACATCTCCAATTACCTTGATCTACCCACTATCCTTCTCCTCATCCTTTCTCCTATCACTCTTATCTGCTCTCGCTCCAAATCTTCCGCAACCCCCTGCATCCTAGTGGCTTCACGCCTTGCTTGGGGCACAATGCTTAAAAAAAAAAAAAAAAAAAAAAAATTCTGCCACACTTAGGCTGAAGCTGCCCAATCTTCCCTTTCCAGCGTTGACAGAGTTCAAATGCGATTGCTTAGCTTTGCGGGTGATAAATTTAATGCCATATTTTTTTCCTCAAAAATTTATTGTTGGTAATTTTTTTCCTCAAACATTTATTACTGGTAATTTGTTTTTTAAAAATGTATTGCTGGTAATAATGTAATTCTGGTAATAATTTTTCTTCAAAAAATTATTGCTGGTAATAAATTTTACAAGTATTTCTGGTATTAAAACTTATTTTTACACTTACATAATGTTTTGACCCCGGTTTTGGGGTTAACTATTTACCCATAGCTGGGAGCCTAACAGGTGCTAGCACACCAGCAATAAAGAGGTGGTTCCACGCTCCTCAAAACTTCCTTGCTGTTAGACGTAGTTTATCGTTATGCCCAGGACGCGGGTGTAGTTTATCGTCATACCCAGTAGGCGGATGTAGTTTATCCTCTTACCCAAGATACGGATATAGTTTATCGTTATACCCAGGACGCGGGTGTAGTTTATCGTCATACTCAGGAGGCGGATGTAGTTTATCGTCTTACCCAAGATACAGATGTAGTTTATCGTTATACCCAGGACGCGGGTGTAGTTTATCGTCATACCCAGTGGGCGGATGTAGTTTATCCTCTTACCCAAGATACGGATATAGTTTATCGTTATGCCCAGGACGCGGGTGTAGTTTATCGTCATACCCAGTACGCGGGTGTAGTTTATCGTCTTACCCAAGATACAGATGTAGTTTATCGTTATACCCAGGACGCGGGTGTAGTTTATCGTCATATCCAGGAGGCGGATGTAGTTTATCTTCTTACCCAAGATACGGATGTAGTTTATCGTTATACCCAGGACGAGGGTGTAGTTTATCGTCATACCCAGGAGGCGGATGTAGTTTATCGTCTTACCCAAGATACGGATGTAGTTTATCGTTATACCCAGGACGAGGGTGTAGTTTATCGTCATACCCAGGAGGCGGGTGTAGTTTATCGTCATACCCAGGACGTGGTGATCTAATGTCTTGCTCAATAAATCAGATAATTCAGAAGATTTTAAGTATTTCGATATGTCGATTGCCGAAGAGAACGAGTACAATATGGTTCCTTAGAGCTGGATCCTCCAATATCTTGCTCAAAATTTACGAAAACGGTTCAGATTCACTGATCGCTTTTTACGAAACCGTGTTCATTGGGCGATCAGGGCTCTCCACAACTTCTTATCGTTTTCAGCAATAAGCAATATTTATCCCCTGGATATCCACCATAATCTCAGTCCTACTATCCATTTGCCAAACTCGTTAGGTAGGTCACTCCATGTTACTCTCTATTCGCTCAGGCCTTCTGTATGTTTTGTAAGTGTCAGATTCTCCAAGGCCTCTTTCCTTACTATTGTGGAGTGATTTCACAGTGGACGCTTGTATTTGTACTAAGTCGGTCCTAAAATAGGTTCGACGTACAAATCGTTAGGAACTTGATATAAAAGATATAACGCAGAGTAATCTAGTTGTGGTCACTGATACTTTAGTATTCGACTAACTGTCGTCCGACATCGACTGACTGACCGACCGACTGAGCGACTCCCACGTTACTCTTACTACTCCTAATTATTATAGGTGGGAGAGTCTATTAAATATAGAATAGGTCTGTTCCACTATAACACTTACCATATGCGTTCCAGAAATTTCTACTGCGGCTTTCTGATTTTAATCTCAAGTATCTTTATCGTTATCATTTTCCTTAAAACAGCTTCGTTGTTCACAAGGCTCACAATCTCAGCATCCTTATGTAGAACCACACCTGATGTCTCCTTTTCACCTGTGAGGAAATTGTCCAGCATTCACTGCCATATTAATATCACATAGCAGTTCAGCGGTCCTTTCTTTGTTTCTAATCCTGTTTTTTAAAACTTTGCTTAACTTTTGGAAGGCATCTTTCATTAATGAATTTTTTTTTCTGCTTACAGAAAATCACGTTGAAACACCGGTTCCCGTTTGTTCACCGAAGTTAAGCAGTGTCAAGACTGTTCAGTAACTAGATGGGTGACCGCTTGGGAATGCAAGCTGCTGTAAATTTGGATGTGCGAGTGGTCTAATGAATAATGTCCCAGAATTGTTAATCGCAGAGTCGAGTTCTAATTCCTGTTGGACTAGTTATATTAATTTAAGTGAAATACTGTTGGTAAAGGTATGACCCCCACCTCCTCTCATAGGATATAGGTTAATTAGTAAGACTTGTATCACTAAACCATTATTGTCTAAAAGAATAGAAAAGAATTCTTACAATGTAAAAAAAAATTCTGGCTTTAAATAACCTGCGAAGGCTGATAATCCGTAAATAACAAATGAATCAATCAATCGATTTTCAAGACGATGTGAGGAATAATTCTTCCGTTAAATGCTAAAATAGAAACGTTTTAAAGTTTATTAATACAATAAGGTGTTACATACCGTGCCTATGAACAGTAATGGGTAAAACCCAATCCTCATAAATACGTTGGGCTTTATTGTAAGTGGAGGTATTATCCTGTCTAAGTAGTCCACCAGTAGCAGTGGTTTACCTACATCCCGCTGCTGGCGTGTGTTGTATTTTGTTGATGTTATAAAGATTACCATTTTATTTCCAACCTCCATTTTGGTCATTTCTCATTCAGTAACCCTTCATAGGTTACAACTATTCAATTTAATAAATTAATTAAAATCCATTTAATAGTAAAGGGCGTTCTAATTGAATAAATCCTTGATTTTTGTAATTTAAAAAAAAATTAAAAAAAGATTAGGTTTCTAATAAGATCCACTTTCTTCTATCACCAGCATAACTTTTTGATTTGAATTCATGGATATCTCTATGAAAATCTAGAACGTTGACAACCGAACTGGAATCTTTAACGCTAGTGCCAGGTTAGGCTACATTTAAAAATCCCTGCATCACTAATTTTGAATTTTACTACTTGGGATTTCTTCGGCTGATTTGAAAATAAGCTGGTCTAAATTGATGGGTAGGTAGAGTAACGACTATCGGTGTGGAAATTGCAGTCGTTCTACTGAATTCAAAATCTGCTAAAGTCAGCTGCGTACACTTTTTGCATAATGCCTTTGGGAAAGGCCTGAACCGATTTCATCTTTCAATTGTGAGTTAAATAGCATGGTAGAATTGGCTTGTCTTGGGCAGTAACGGATATAAGAAAAGAAACATGGCAAGCAGTGTAGAAAGCAACGGTGAACCACTCCATAATTTTTTCCTAAGAAGGTATGGTAATTCACTGATAATAAAGAAAAGCAACGTGTGGAAAGCCATGATAACTTACATTCTGATGGGACATGATATTAAAAGTATACAAAGTTAAAGTTTAGCAGAGTTGGGATTTCAAATGCAGACTTGTTTGCTATATGTAGTCCGATTTAACAACCCCCGGATATTTGCAAAGTATTAAGAGAGTGATTTTTCTCTGTCTCCATTTTTGTTTGTCAAAACCCTGATAGCTTTTAATCTAATATTAAGATACCAGTTTTCTCGCACAAAGGTAAAAAAAAAAAAAAACCCGTAAAAACAATATCCTCGTGTACATAGTCGATGCAAAACTTTATGCAACGAATAAAAAGAACTGAAAACGTTGACCTGGGGTTATCTCTTCCCCTTAATTTTCTACCTGCCTAGTTCAAGATGGCAGACTCAAGTAACACAAAACAAACAAACAACAAACAAATAAAAAAAAAAACCAACAACAACAAACATGTCTAACGTTTAGCTATAGAGTGATTCTAATCGGAGAGCCTGTTATTTATTGGACATATCGGACTTCAAATACGTCTTCGTCAATCTCGATGGCTTACAGCCACATCTCGTTGAAACACAGGTTTTCGTTAAGCAATGTAAGGTCTGGTCAGTGACCTAGATGAGTAACTGCCTGGGAATACCGGGTGCTGTAAACTTAGATGGGCGAGTGGGGTAATGGCAAACGAGTCGGAACTGTAAATCGGAGAGCCAAATTTCAATTCCATTCGAGTTCGTTAGATTTATTTACACGTAAATACCCTTGGGAAAGGTATGAATCTAACTCTTCTGCCCCTAGCTATGGGTTAATTAGTAGGACTTGTATCAGTAAATTATTATAATCGCCAAAAAGTTCTTACAATCTAAAAATATATTCTGACCTTAAATAACCTGCAAATGGTTGGTAAGCCGTAAAAAAAGAAATAAATCACTTGTCGATCTCAATTTTGATATATTTTAAAAAATGTTGATGCGATAAATTTTAATTTTTTTTTAAAAGCATCCCGTAACAATGTTAAGTCAATCCCGCCATTAAATTTTCATAACTCAATGTCATTAAAATTAGATCAATCCATCTGCCCATTCAAATGACGCCCAAGTCAACCAAACGACAATTTCTGGATGAGACGATAACAAAAGAAGCATTTTTATTATTAAGAGACAACATTTTTAAACTAAAACTTAATGGTGATAAACATTGAACTGAGATTTCAGAAAAATATATTGCTAAGAGATCTTCGTAAGTACCTATTTCTATATTATTAGCATAATTGACTTTCATTTTAAACAGAAAGGTCGTTTACCTTAACCTGACATTTGAGTTCGATCCTCACTGGCCTTTCACCTTTCGGCCTTGTGCCACATCTAAGCTACGCTTGGAAAATCACTATCTCAACCTGATATTTTAGCAAGTTTCTGCAATGAATAAATAACGTAATGAAGTTAAGACTTAGTTATTTGTCGTTCTGCTTTTTACCACATAGATGCCAACAATATGTTTCGGAATAGCGTCTTTTTTCTTCAGACACTGCCAGACGCGTCATATGAGAAATTATTAATAGACTTGATATTCATTGGATAGATAGAATATTCCTCTGAAAGGCATTCTCAAGTATCTGAGAACTCTCAATTAATACGGTCATCCGCAATCCCCATAACGGCAGGCAAATTTTCAATTAGATTCGTAACAGCCGCCATTTTCATGAACTTGAAATTAACGAGCGTTTGGTGATAGGAAGAGGCGTACACTCGCTAGCGCGATGCACCGATATCCGTCAACGTGTCCGCATCTTCAATCGTCTCTTAATTTACGTCAACGAGTGTGTGCGGACATCTCTCTGTCGGCTGTCCCTCGGAGCCTTCGATCTCGTCCTGATTCACTGGTTGCCTTTTCCGTATCTACGGCGACTGTTATTAAATATTGGTTCAAACAGACATTAACAACGCCCGTGTATCGTATATTTCATCGGAAGAACTTCGAAGAAAATACGAGGTTGCTTCGGACAATATCCGGCTATTTTGAATATCTACAGAAGCGGTTATGGCATCGAGATTTAATATGGTAACCCAATCAAAGACTATTGAGCTGTTACGTGACATCTGTCCTTCTTTACGACAGCGAATGTTGGACGATTTCCTTAAAGATGAAGGAGAGACCAGAGGCGACAGAGATCTGGTTCTACAGAAGGATGCTAAGGATATAATGGGCCGAGCGTGTGAACAACGATGAGGTCTTAGAGAGGTTGCAAACAAGGAGGAGGCTTATACTTAATATCAGGAAGAGGCAGCTGAAGCACATAGGGAGGAAGAAGGGCTTGGAGAATTTGATACTCACGGGTCGAATAGAGGGAAAGAGAGAAGGGAAAACAACGCGTGATATACCTGACAGCCTTAAACAAGTGGATGGCAGAACGTGGTCTGGGGGGTGGCAGAGGGAAGGAATTTGTTGAGAGTTACAAGGGATAGAGAGAGGTGGAGAGAAAAGACAAGACACATAAAAAGAAAGAAAAAAATCCAATCAAAAGTGATGTTATTGCATGTGCATGAAAAGAAACTTACTCAGCGGTCAGTAAAACACCGTCTTTTTTTGCGAGAGAATTGGTCAACGTAATCTCATGCAAAGTAGTTTTGGTAAAATCTCAAGTCACTCAGGTCTTCCACCACTTCTCACAAGACGAACAGGAACTACGTCGCAAGAGAACATCACAATCAGAAAGAGACAGCTGTAAATTTTAAAGAATTTGGAAAGAAGAATGATTCTTTGGAAAGAAGAAATGCAGTGATTGTCATTTTGCTATAAAAATCTATTGTTGTCCTTTTTATTATAAAAATCTAATGTTGATTTTTGATTGACAAGGGACACTATTTGCCCATAGCTAGGACCCAAACAGGTGCTACCACACCAACAGGAGAGGAATGAAATAAAATAATTTATCCAAACAGTGGCACACATATACAATATATATATATATATATATATATATATATATATATATATATATATATATATATTATAAATTAATTGATTTAAAATATGGTTATTTTCACACAGTTCCAACCATGTTTCAAAAATAGAAGCTAAAAACCCATAATTTAATTTTGCAATTAAATTAAAAGCATTAGTTCCATTTCATCTTCAAGCGAATTTTGGAGTAACTTTTAAAATTACCGGGTTTTCTATAAGAACACCGGATTTTATATCTTACTGTTCTTTTCTTTTTATATATATATATATATATATATATATATATATATATATATATGTGTGTGTGTGTGTGTGTGTGTGTGTGAAAAGTGTGTGTGTATATATATATATATATAATTATTTATATATTATATACGCGGTACTTATTAGAAAGCGCTCAATATCAGAGATAGAGCTAACATATTAGGTTGGTGCAAAAATAATGACGTAATAATGTCGTTTTTTGACGTTAAAATACGTCAAAAACGACATTATTACGTCATTATTTTTGCACCAACCTAATATTTGGTTGGGTTCATGTGAGTTTGTGGCCCTGGTTTTCACACTTTTGCGATCGTCAGACAAACTGATTAATTTTTAAAATTTTTGGGGGTTTATGTAGATTGCGTGTATTGGTGTTATTATGGGAGTGGGGGGAATCGTCGTCGTGATGTCACTCATGCTAACGCAAACATAGATGCATGTCCGTACACCCGATGAAGTACGCAGACACACATACACACTTACTCGTCCGCCGGGACTCATACATATATAAACATATGTGGACAGTTTGAGATTTGACATATGTATGTATATGGGTGGTGTTGTGTCTATACATACGCATTTGTATGTTGCAATTCAAAGATCGGAAGTGTAGCGAAAATTTCTCGTGAATGTCTCGTGAATGTATACATGTCAGCAATCAGAGCATTTTTCTATTTTTTCGCTGAATAATATTTCCTCGCATGCACGTATATACGTGTGGTGGGGTCTGTGTTAAATTATGATAGATAAAAATTGCTGTTATTTTTATTTCTAATTTAAAAAAAAAGTTTATTTGTTATTATTTTAAAGCTGGTTATTTGCTTGTTTTTGATGATTGTATATGTAACTGGTAGAAATTTCGGTTTGTAATCCTTATTGGTTATTTTTTATAGTGGTAGGGGGTAGTTTACGTTAATAATTATGACGGGTTTATATGATAATAGTAGATGTGATGTGATAATAATGCGTAAGGGGGTTGGTGCCAATGATAATATAAGTGGCTAATAGTTATTGTAAATTGGTAGAAGTGATTAGTAATGATGGTGGGAGAATAATAAAAAAAACAATAAATGTAATTTTTGTGGTGCCAGCTTGAACGAAAGAGTGATTGTTGGTGTTTTATTTTATTTTATTTAATATATTTATTTATTTATTTTGGTATAAATCCTGGTAATAGGTATTTATTCTCATGCCTACATTTGGAAATAATCTCTGATCTTATTGGTTTTAATTGGTGGTATTAAATATACTGGGAGGAGTAATTTTCGTTAATAATTATAGTGGATTTATATGTTAATAGTAGATGTGATGTGGTAGTAATGGTGTTGGGTGTTTGGTGGTCATGATAATATTAGTAGCTAATAGTTATTGTAAAAGTGGTAGAAGTGATTACTAATGGTGGTGCAATGATAATAACAATAAATGTAATTATTGTGATTGTAGCTTGAATTAAAGAGTGATTGTTGGTGGGTTTTTTATCCGTTTGGTATAAATTCGGATAATAGGTACTTCTTATTCTCATGCCTACATTTGGAGATTATCTCTGATCTTTTGTTTAGTAAATTCTTTTGCTGCGTGTGGGATATTATTGCTACTTTTTCGTGTAGGCAAAGTAGGCATTTTTTTTTCTAATGTTGCTTTAGGCAGGTGCTTTTTTCAATATTTTCCAGCTTATTGTTGGTGTGATATTTCTGTCTTTTTGCTGCCATATGTATGTGGATAGTGTAGTGCTGTTCGAGTATTTCCTGTTGGTGAATGAAAGGTTGTGATTGATATTCCTCTTCTTGAATGGACCTTCAGTGGCATCGACGTAGTACATTGTGCTGTTGTTTTCACTTACCTTGGCTTTGTATATTGTGTTCGTTTGTAGGCAATTTCCCTGGAGTGGACATGTTGTTCTATTTCTGCAGTTGCATTTTGGATCCTTGGTTTCATTTTTGTAGGTTGTCATTTTTTTGTTGTGGCTTTTGATTAATTCTGTTATACTTTTTGTGCAGCTGTAACTGATTTTTACGTTATTTTTGTTGAATATTTTTGCTAATCGGTTTGTTTCAGTGAAGTGCTTTTCTATTAAGTTTAGGAATGTCTTCCCCATGTTCGTTTTGACGGTTTTGCTGTATGGTGGATTAAACCAGATAATATTTCTTTTTCTGTTTTTGCGTTTTGGCTGTGGAGGTGTGTATTGTAGTTGTGTGTATCCACTTGTTTTTAGTGCTTCGTTGTATAGTGTTTTTTGTTATTGAAAATGTGTATGTTAGATGAATTCTCAGATAGTCTGCGGCTGATTGATATGGGTATCTGTTTGATGATTGAAGGTGGGTTGTTGGAGGATGTGTGTACGTAAGTTGGGGTGTCATTTTCTTTTTTGTACGGTTCGTATGTGTTGTTGTTCAGGTTAAGAGTGACGTCAAGAAAGTTTACTGTTGATGTGCCTGCGTTTATCTCTATTTTGAATCCAATATATTTCAGGCGTTCACTATTTCCTTCCTGAATTTGTCTAATTTGGGGGCTTGGATTCTCTTATTAAGGTAAGACCGTCATCTCTGTATAATTCCGTATCCTTTCTCTCCAGGATTCTGGCCAGGTATGATAGGATGAGTATGCCTACATATTCGCATTTATGTTCCATCGTAGCTACTCATTGTTACAGGTCGAGGTTTAGTTTCTTTACCCATGGTTTACTATTGTGGGACAGCAGGGATTTGCAGCAATGTTTGATTATTTTTATATCTCCGCCCGTGAGATTTAGTTGTGACAGTTGTATAGCTTCATTTAATATGGTTTCTGTAATGGAAGGATAGAAATCCACTATGTTGAATTGGATGAAAGTGGATTTGTTCTTGTTATCTATCGTTTTAAACCACTCTATGACGGCTTTGGTGTTCTTCCACTGGTTGAGACCTAATTTTTCTCTTAGGCTGGTGTTGATATTTTCTCGTATCTTTTTACTGATTTTTCCTATCTCACTCTTCGCCGGGTTAATTAGTCTGAATGTGGGTTTTTCTACGAAGCTGGTTTTGTGCTCCTTTGCCGTGACGAAAGCAGGTTGTTCAACTAGTTTCTTTACTCTTCCATCTATCTTCAATTTTGTGGCTATATTTTTGGCTTCCTGGTTTATAATGTTTAATGTGTTCGTGGTTGTCTTCTTGTATAGTTGTGTAATTTTGTTGGTTAAGAGTTTATTGTAGGCTGTAGGTTCTATAGTATATATGTTTGTGGTTTTGTCAGCCAATATGAATACCTTGTTGGAGTTGGTTATTTTTTTTTCTTGTGTTTTATGATTTTTTCTGGAAACTGTCCAAGTGTCTTTTGAATATCAAGGTTCTGACTATATTTGTCATGTCTTCCTCGAATTTTAGCATTTCCTTGCATATTGGTGGGCAATTCCTTGTATTAAAGCTGAATGTCTCGGGGTTTTCAGTTATTTGGTTTTTTTGGTCGTTGAGGAAGAAATATGACTTCCATCTCATTCGTCTTATGAGACTTTCGATTTTCTCTGTTAGTTGATGTTTATATGAAGCTTGGGTGGGTATAGAGATGCTTTTCAATGAGTATCGTAGGTCAAATTTATCCATTTCTTTAAAAAGAACAGCGCGAGTGCTCACCACCTTACGGCACCACTTTCGAATCAGTGACTTCGATCAAAAAGAATTTCTATGATCACGTGACCTATCATCAGTGAAATTAGTTTCTCTTCAAAGGCAAAGGTATATTGGCAAGAGGCACTTATGGCATCAGCTATTCATCAAAGACACTGGTATTGTATTCTATTCTAAAACTGTTATAGTATCAGCACTGCTAGATCTATCTATCTATCTATCTATCTATCTATCTATCTATCTATCTATCTCTGTTTCTCTCTCTATATATATATGTATGTATATTCTATAAATCAAGAAAGTAAATAAATCAGATGTATATATATATATGTCCAATTGTTAGATTAAGCACTAGAACGTTGTATCTTACAAATGATGAAAAATATCTTACTGGAATTCTCAGAGATTTTTATAGTACTATTGGACTGTATTTTAGGCAATAAGAATGTATAATTACTCTCTAAGCTTTACAGAAGAACCGTGATGAATTCGATCATAAATGAAAATAACATGTTCATCATTAATTAATCATAGCTAAGGATCGGAAGCTCATGAAGTATTGAAAGAAAATTCAGACACACATATATATATATATATATATATATATATATATATATATATATATATATATATAATTCCAGGATCATTTTCTAACATATGATCTTCACCCTCTGTAACTTTCTAACTATCTGTTCTGGAGGCACAAGTTGCCTCATAGTTTTCACGTACGATTTCATTTTCAAGTCTTTTGTTCACTGCTCTTTGAACTGTCATAGCTGAAACTCCTCTCTCACATGACAAACGTCTTATGAATTGAGTTGGATCTTTTCTAATTGATCTTTTTAGCCTTGAACCGTTGTATCTTAGAAATGATTAAAAATATCTTACTGGAATTTTCCGAGGTTTTTATAACACTATTGAACGTATTTAACTTCAAGTTGAATGATGATCCCTCTTCCTGTTGTGACATCCTGATCCATTTTTCCCCTCTACTGTTCCTTTTTATTAAACTTATTCAATGTTCTCTTGACGGTTCTTGAATGGACCTTGAAGATGGAAGCCAAAATATGAATGTTTGTACCATTACTGAAGGCCGGAATGATTTTTCCTCTCGCCATTGATGAGTTGAGAAGACAGTGGGTCTGGCACAAAACAATTTTAACTTGCTCTCTTTTAAACTGAATAACTCAAATGGTTTTTCAGTGATTCTTATGAAAAATGGTGTCAAGGTGTCTAAATGTCATATCTGAAAACGTAGAAAAAGAAACTCAATTAGTTTAGTGTTTTTTTTTTTAGACATTAAACATTTTGTGGGATTGATAATTATGCTGTTACACGATTTGGACAGTTTTGCTGTTACGCCCGGTATACACACATACACACACACACAGATATACATGTATATATAAATATATATTTCTACGTACATAGAATGTATCGTTCAGAGTATGTACATAGATATGTACTTACATTGAACATTACGTTCTCAGCATTTACTCTCATAAAACACTTGAACTTTGCTATAAATTACTTCATCACGAATCTATTCAAAGGACCATTGCATAGTTATGTGAATTTAGGATCCAATATGGCTTCCTCAGAGTAAAAGGAAAAACGATTGTAAATCGACTTAATTTTCTGATGGAGTGATTTCAAGAGACGTGTAATATGTTCAGCGATTTTTTTAATATCAAATAAATCGCTTCTGACTGTAGTGCTTCTAAAATGCCTTCAATCAAGCATATATAAGAGGAAGACACTTAAATAAGGCATATCTTTGTCACTACACACACAAACACATACGCACACACTCATATATATATACATTGTGTAAATATTCGTATATTTATAGGAACGAGTACTCAGTATCAGAGAAAGAGGGTTTATAGATATTGCCATTGTGGAGATAGGAATCAACGCTGCATGATGACTGTCTTACTTAGGACGTACATCGTACTAATGTGTAAACACATCAGGGGTTTTTCAGGTGTAATAACTATTAATAGAAATAAAAGCCTTCTACAAACGCTCTACGATCCTAATCGTGTCAAACAACTCGTCCAAAACTACTTGATTTCATCAGTAATATAAACACATCGCCCGCCTAATTCACAAAGTTCACCTTCATTTTTTATTTCTTGTTAAGAAAGGCTAGAGGCGTGTCCGAAGATTTTTAACATCTTTTCACATCGTGCTTCTATTAGTTCGAAAGACCTACTAATATGCAATAAACCTTATGTCTTAGTGTCAATGTTATCATTTTTGTTGTTTTGTTATCTCTCAAATGTGTTTCATCGGCGCACTATACATCCTACGCCAACGCACAGATACATAGACACACACACACAATCTCTCTCTCACACACACTCTCTCTCTATCATAGACACACATATATACATAGATATAGACGCAAAGTTCAGACCGCTATTTAAGTTTCATGTTGCCGCGATTGTCAGGCGTTCGGTTCAAAGTAACGAGAAAATAAAGTAGCGGTCTGAACTTTCCGAGTCGTCAAGGTGGGAAGCACTATTTTGCTAATTTGAAATATTTAGTATTGTCAACGTAGACGTCTATGTTTTGGCCTTTTTTCTAATTTATGTTTTCCTCTTATTTCTATCGTTTTTGTTTTGTTTTATTAGTTGTTAGTTTTTTCTGTGTGTTAAGTTCTTCCTTGCTTACCTGGAAGGATTTCTGTTGTTTTTTTTTAACGTTTGTGGTTTTTTTATCTATCTATCTATCTATCTATCTATCTATCTATCTATCTATCTATTATAGAAAATGTTAATGTTATCGTTTTTATCTGCATATTCAATGTTCTCACCGTTAGTTGAATTAATTTTTTGTTATTGAAGTATTAATATTTTTCTTTATATGAACATACAGTTAAAAACATTAACATTTTCTATAAAAATCAAATGCACGGTAACTAACCAAGAACAACACTGAATATATATATATATATATAATATATATATATATATATATATATATATATATATATATATATATATATATATATATATATATATTATATATAATATATTAATCTTGTAACTAACCAAGAACAACACTGAATATATATATATATATATATATATATATATATATATATATATATATATATATATATTTGGTTGGATAGATGTAAGTTTGTGACCCTGGATTTCACGCTTCAAATATGTTAGCTGTATCTCTGATATTGAGCGCTTTCTAATAAGTACCCGCATATAATATATAAATAATTATACATATACATATTTATTTATATTTATATACACTTTTCACATATATATATATATATATATATATATATATATCATATAATATATATATATTATATATAATATGTATATTATATATATAGGTCAGTACTTAGATGGGGGACCGCTTGGGAACACCTGGTACTGTAAGCCCCCAATGTCCAACCCTTACCTCACAGTCGGTGGGGGGGGTGTAAACGGTAGTGTCAGAGCTATGCCGCCCGGAACTTCGTTCCTGGTAGGGCCACCCAAGGCGGACAGTTCTGACACACACGCCGGCTAACAAGGGCTCTGGTGAAAATCCAAGGAGCGTCTGCATCGGTAACCGGCGGCTTCTGGTCGTTCCTGTCTCTGCGTCTGTGGGAACCCCACGGCAAGCAAAAACGTTATCCGAGTAGGCCTGGGTACCCTACTTCTGTAATTTATCCCAAGAATCTTCTTCTCATAACAGGAAGAAGCCGGCTCAATTCGCCCAGGGTGAATGCCGCATCAGTACAGTAGTAGTACAGTATATATATATATATATATATATATATAATAATAATACAAATATAAAATTTATGACTTAGCTGATTGATTCAGCAGCTCAACTCCGGAGTTTCGTAAACGAACCATTCTGTAACTGTTCGGACCATTCATCACGGGATATCACAAAATGTCTATCAATTTTTTCATTTTTATATTAAAAATAATTCGTACTCTTTTGGGTTGATTTTTTTCTTAGTGTACGTGCGCGCGCCTGTGCTTGTGTGTGTATGCCTCTAAGTGTGCATCTGAGTACATGTGTAGGATGTCATGTCTTTTTACTTCTTTTAATTTCATAGCGAAATAATTTCTACAGAAACGTTGCTTAACGTCAGAGATGAATAACTGCATCAATGTCTTCAAATCTTCCCGAACGTCTGATAAGCATTTTTCATACTAAACGCAAGTAATTTTATGTACAGTACTTTTAGTAGTGTTCTAGTCTTACAAAACCATTATAGTGATTTTCCAAGCGTATCTTAGATGTAGTAAAAGGCCGAAAGTAGTGAGGGGGCACCCAGTGAGGATCGAACTCACTACTCAGTCGTAATTGTTCTAGCGAGACAAGCTTGCTAACCATTACACCACCTCGAGGTTCCCAACAATGCTAAAACCATTATATATGTCTTGATGTGTTATTTTCTCTTTGATGTTTCTCTTTATATCCACGGTAGGCTGAAGAATTTGAAAAAAAATTTCAGGAGAGAAATTTACTTATTTCAAAACTGTAATCTCCTTCAAAGTAAGACCCTCTGAATTAAGAGCACTTCTTGAAGGCCATCTTCGTAATCCTTCAGAGTGAAGGTGACCAGGGTCCTTAATCTACTCTAAATCCTCAAAACATTAATTAAATAGTCTTAATCATTTCAAAGCTTTCTGCAATATTTCTGCCGAGCTTAATTTAAAACTTTACTGCATAGAGAGCCTCCAAGTTGTTCTCACATCTCGATGGGTAATCTAATCATCTGTGATAATCCGTGTATACCAATTGGAAGAAACCTGGAAACGAATCATTTGGAATGTTAGCTTATTATTAGGTTGGTGCAAAAATAATGACGTAATAATGTCGTTTTTTGACGTATTTTTAACGTCAAAAACGACATTATCACGTCATTATTTTTGCACCAACCTAATACAACGAGATTAACGCCGTACTAAAGCGTCAGTTATCATCTTTTTTCAGTACCGTGTCTTTTCAGGACGTTGACGATCATGGCTCTTCAAAATTTTCCTACCTTTGTAACTATAGTCTTTTTTGTTATCTCACGTAAACCTAGTTCCGCCATCCATTTACTCAAACTCGGTAGGTAGGTAGGTATTAGGTTGGTGCAAAAATAATGACGTAACAATGTCGTTTTTTTGACGTATTTTTTAACGTCCAAAAACGACATTATTACGTCATTATTTTTGCACCAACCTAATAGTTTATACGTTGTTTTCCCCAGTCCTCTGATTATTTCTACTAGACATTGTTCCACCATCTATTTACTGAACCTCGCTGAATGTGCTATGCGTTTATACCTACCCAACTATTGCCTTCAATATGTTTGTGGATATCAAATTGTCCAAGCCCTAGTACCCTAGAAATTTCAAGTGTCTCTTTCTGATGTAAGTATAAGTGTCTTTTTTGTTTCTATTTTCGCTAAAGCTTCGTCGTTGCTCAGAGGTTCATCCTTCTGTAGAACCATATTTCTGTTGTTCCAAGTGTCTTTTTCATCTGTGTGGGGATTGTCTAGTATCCACTGCTATATAGGAGGACTGATATTACATAAGAGATCAGTACTATTTTCTTTGTGGAAAGTTAAAAGTACATCCCTCAAGTTCTCAAAAATTCTGGTGTACTCTGTATATATTTATTGGAGCTTTTAGATGTGTTAGGATTTTGAAAGCCATCGTGCACGTATTAAGACTGTATAAAGATACCGTGGTAATTTTTATTTGTGGCAGCAGATAGACAACCTTAATTGAGATATCCTCTTTCTTGATGTGATAGAAGCCGAAAGATAAATAAACCTATTGGCCCTGGAAAGGGTAACGTTATATAACCGTGCGAAACTTAGGGAAGGGAAGATTTATGTGATTTCATAACAACCGCCCCCTTTTTCTGGATATAGACATCAAACACTTGAGTATCGATCAGCATATCAAAGTTAATTGTGCGCTTATCGAAACTTAATTAATTTACTGGTGGATTTTGATATAAATAAGTGAGTGGTTAGCGAAATGAAGCGTTAATTACTGATTGAATGAAGCTGGAAGATAATGAGATGTATAAATGGAAAAAGAAGGAAAACCAATGAAATAAAAGAAATATGGCGGACTGAAAAGTTCATAGGCTGATAAGAAGGAGTGATGCTGGAGCTGTAAAATCTTGCATGCATTAATTTAAACTCTATTTATTTATTAATAACGGCGTTGTTTCTTTCCAGCTAAACTGACATCTGATAGGGTAAACATTATTTTTTGAACAGGAAAGTAACAATGTAGTTATTAATAAGATATGTTGGAATTAATGCATGCAAGGTATCACAGTTCTAGCATCACATCGTCATAGTCAGCCTATGCACTTTTCAGCCCATCATCGTAGCTAGAACCTGTATATTAGGTTGAATCAGAAATAAAGAGTGTTCCAATAACTTGGACCACATTTAAATGTGAATTAAGTTTAAGCGTCTAATGATTTTTTTTCTTTTTCTTTCATATTTAACAACTTAAGTCTTTGACAATTTCAACCATGGAAAGATTAACAATCAAACAACGTGTTAAAGTTATCGATGCCTATTACGAAAATGAACGTTCAAACAGAAAGGCATTTCGCGCACTACAAGATTTTTTGGTCAACATAATCGACCAACCGACAGTGTAATTGGAAACGATGTAACGTTGTTGTGGAGAGGTTCAATTCCTGCGCGCGATGACGAATAGAGGGGTCTGGATTTTTGGACACATTCTCGTGCACTGCAGCAATGTTTTCAGTTGAACGGCGTAAATGAGCAAGCACTGGTGTTTTCACATCTTACCCGACCCTGTTTGTTTGAATTTATTAACAATTTTTCCAGTTGAACACTTGAAGCTTTAACACGTTGTTTGATTGTTAATCTTTCCATGTTTGAAATTGCCAGTGGCTAAAGTTGTTAAATCTGAAAGAAAAAAGAATAAAATCATTAGACGCTTAAACTTAGTTCACATTTAAAATTGGTCCAAGTTATTGGAACACCCTTTTCTTTCCGTTTTAGGAAATTCTTTAAAAAATGAAGTACAATTACATTTTATTCAATGATATCTCTACTGTTATTTGCAAGAATTGGTACTAAATTAACAAGCAGCTCTTTGATACCTTTTGAGTAAAGGTTTTGACATGAAAACGTTTTGGACGAACTATTGAATTTGGGTTGCATTAGGGAATATTTTTCCATCAAATCGTTTCACAGAGATCGATAAAAGTTATAATGATTTGCTTAGCGTAACTTAGATGTGACACAAGGCCGAAAGTACGGAGCACCCAGTGAGGATCGTGCTCACACTAGTCTTATTTGATCTAACAAGACGAGCTTGCTGACTATTACACCAGGTCGAAGTACTCTATCGGTAAAGGTTATAATTGGTTGGTGCAAGGTCAGATGAATAGTGTGGGTGTGATGGAACAGACCAAACAAATTCTAAAGTTTTTCCTGCTGTAATTACCGTATGCGGTCTTGCAGAATAGTTGATTTACTCAAGTGTTTCCGTTTTATGCACGAGTATTTAATAAACCATTTCTTCTTTGTTTTCTCTGCCTTGTCTACAGTTCCTTCAATTCTTATTAATTGTCTGGTATTTTTGAGCAAAGACACCACAACAGACACGCAAAAAACGAATTAGGGAAATTCTAACGTTGTTCCTGAAGAACGAAAAAAAAAAGGACTCGGAAATACAAAAACAGAGACAAAGAGAACAAATTGAAAATGCAACTCTAATACGAGGTGTATCTGAAAAGTAATTGAATTGGGGTCAGAAACAATTAATTTCAATTCCAAACAACAAACTATATGGTTTCCCCTTCAAAGTAATCCCCCCCGTGTCTAATTCACTTTTCCATCCTTCTCTGTCCGTCATCTATGTACTGCCGGGAGGATTCTTCTTGGATGCCCCTCATCTCTGTGAGTTACAGCCCTCTTGATAGCCTCCACGCATTCAAAACGGGTCCCCTTGGTGATCCTCATTAAGAATAAGAAAAAAATAACACGGAGCAAGATTAGGTGAATAATGCTAGTTACGGCGAGATTTTTTTCTGTCGGATGCTCAGGGCGTTGTGTGCATTGTCGTAGTGACGCATCCACGATTTCTTATGTCACAACTCTCGCCTCTTCTCGCGCACTGCGCGAAGCGAACGCTAGGAGTACAGTTGTTATGGTCCGGTTCCTTGGACCACGGTGATAGTCCAAGGTTGAATCAATAAAGAAGAAGTCGAACACGGATATGGAATAACACAGATATATTACAAACAGGAATATATACAGAGAAGTAGAAAGTGTTAGTACGAACAATCAGGTTTAGTAGTAATTGTCTGAACACGACTCTGTTTCGGACTGCCTCTGACTCGACTGACTGACTCGTTCGCTCTGACTGACTGACGGACTTCTGACGGACCTCACTCCAGACTTCAGACGGAACAGTATTTAGTCAGCCTCCCACGAGGACATCATGTGGCACAAGGCCGGTTTAACGTGGAATCTCTGAGCCCGTGGGCTCGGCCAAAGATATGCCCTTTGAATCCGTCTAAACGGGTTCAGGGTCGGTTTACCTCCCCGAAAGAGACTCCGCCCTTCGGCGTAGCGTCGTTCGGGTTCCTCCCCGCCCGAAGGCAGAGAGTTCAACCGATCAACCGGTCAGCCGGTCGTCCGACTTCGGACTGAACTCCCTGCTTCCTCTTGAGGCGCAGTATTTATTACGTATGGAATAGTCCATTATGTTAATATGGGTAAGGTCCCATAACAACAGTTATATACTCCCAAGACGTGATACACACAATCCGCTTATCTCTCATTCGCCCATAACCCACACAGTCAACCCAGTCCCGTTACTTTTTAGACAAACCTCATATAAACGGATTTTCAAAAATGCGTTTTTTTTTGCTCGCACCCAGAGTCTAACTTGCTTTTGTCATTGAACCATCCCTCTTCTTCATTCTGTTTATTAAGACAAATATCTTTCCTTCACGCCAAGAAATCTAGCCGTCTTGTTTAGGTTTATAAGTAGAATCAGTTATATTTTGCCGGCCAATCGTCTGTTCATCTTGATCCGTCGGCAATGTTGATGTATCTCAATGTGACCGTTTTTACGTTATCAGTACTTTTCGAGATAATATTAACTTCGTGATAAATCGACCGACTCCCGTTAAAACATCTGTGGCAATCCGCTTCTGGCTTAAGTGTTTTCTCATCTGAGAATTACAAGAGTGACTGATTCGATAATTGAATACTACGAAGCATCCAAACACTTGTTGTCCTCATTTTAGTCGAGATATCGTAAAATAAATAAAGAATAGTTTCTTCAAGACATTGATTGGCTCTCGTGCGTATAATAGACAAATCACATTTTATAAATATAGAATAGCCTGTTAATGAACAGGCAACCAAACTATGATTGGAAGTATTTTAGTAACAAATTATCTCCATTTCTTCACAAGTTTCGAGTAGGAATCTCAGTTTGGTGTGTTTTTTTTTTTTTACTTGTTCATATTTATTTAATTGATGTGACTTGCAATGTTTTTGATGATTTATGGAGTCTCTTCTTCTATGTTTGGTGTCAATTCAGGACATTGGCGATAATGCCTGACCACAATGTCCTGATTTTTGTAGATCTTAATAATTATTTTATTTCTGTTATCTCCCCCCCATAACCTTGTTCCACCAAACATTTACCGAAGCTTATGATGTAGGTTAGGCGTTGTTTTCATTGCATTAACTTTAACATTACCCGCAGCAGTCTCTTGCTTCGCAGAGATTTTTTTTTACTTGAACATTGTTTTCAATTCTCATATTTTTCTTCTTCTATGTGTAATGTCCCTTCAAGACGTTGGCGACAGTTTCATGTCTTTTTACTATCTCTCCTAATTCCTCTTCTGCTTATTGCTTTTCTTTGTCCTTCATTCCTTCAATATATCCTGTGAGTACCAAATTTTCCAAACCCTCTTTCCTCACCATGCTCCCTAGAAATTTCAACTACTCTTTTCTGATTCTAAGTATGTGCTTTTTTTGTTTCCATTTTCTCTAAAACTTCGTCGTTACTCATATATTCAGTCCATGATTTTCTCAGTAGCCTTCTGTAGAACCATATTTCTGTAGCCTCAAGTTTCGTCTCCATCTGTGATGAGATTGTCCAGCATTCACTGCCATATCGGTGGGCCGATATTACATAATATTTATTTTCTTTGCTTCTAACGAAATTTTCTGTTTTTTTAATATTTTGCTTAGTTTTTGGAAGGCACTTTTGCTCGCCCAATGCGCCTTTGGATTTCAGTGTCGCATTTCCCATCGTCTGTTAAAAAATTTCCTAGATATTCAAATTTTTCTACTCGCCAGAGACCTAAAGTTAGAAATGGCATCATGACATTTCCCACTGATTAATTAAGAAAAACATACACATACACATATTTTACATAGATCCTACCACAGTTCTCCATATTTGGTATGTCTGATTCGTGGTGTTCTTTGCTGGATTTTCGTGTGCAGTGAAGAATGATGTTATGACTTGTTGATACTTTTCGCTAGACCATTTCGTTCATTTTTTTTTTATTAGTTGATTTGGCATTGAGTCACTTGGTTGAAGGTTGGGAATAGTCCGGGTTTGGTGACCTACAGTAGCGGCCATAATATAAGGAACGGAAACAACAAAGACATAAATATGCGTATTACTTAAAAAGTAATGAATGATTAGCAATGAAATTTTTGCCGAATAAAGATTAGGGTGTAATGCATAAATATTATACAAAGTTACAAAAATTTACATAATAGTTTTTTTTTTTAAATAAAGATTAAATGGAACAAAGGAAATAAGCTACTGAACAAAAGTTAAGGAATGATGTTAATAATTTGCATAAGCGTTTAATTTACATTGTTAAAAAACTCGATCGAGCTTTTCAGCAATAAGTAAAAGCTCATTTATCATTAGGACTTTATTTTTAAACAATATGGCAACTTCTACATGCAAAATGCTCTCTTTTGAAGAAAAAAAAATCATTATCGCTATCGAGAAAAAAAGTCAATTTCAGAAATTTCTGACATTGTTCATTGGTCTAAAAGTGTCGTTCATCGTGTAATAAAACCGATAAAATGTTAGATGCAAAACCAAAAACCGGCAGACCTCCAAAAACATCGCAAAGAGAAGATCGAAAAATTGTTAGAATATCTACAAAAAACCGTTTTGAAACTGCTATATCAATTGCCCGTAAATTTAATGAAGAGACAGATAATAAGATCTAAGGAAAACGGTTGCTCGCAGGTTAAAAAATGCAGGATTGCATGCTCGTATTCCACCTTCGAAGCCTCCCATTTCAAAGCGAAACCAAAAGTCACGCCTGGAGTATGCGAGAGAACATGTTGTTTGGACTGACGCACATTAGGATACATTTCATTTCAGTGACGAGTCCAAGTTTACTATATTTGGTTCTGAGGGCAAAACTTACGTACGCCGAAGAACAGGTGAAAGACTGTCTTCTCAATGTGTCAAGAAAACCGTTAAGTTTGGTGGCGGCAGTGTGATGATCTGGGGAATGATTTCATCTGCAGGAGTTTGCCCTATCATCCGCGTACATGGCAATATCAATGCTGAGATTTGCAAAAAACTTTTTCAGCAGCATGTGGTACCAAGATTACACCATAATCTTTATGAATCTCCTATTTTCATGCAGGACAATGCACCTTGCCACAAGGCTCAGAAGGTTATGGCTTTATTTGAAGAAGGAATTGCCCTAATGAATTGGCCAGCCCAGAGCCCTGACCTGAATCCAATAGAAAATGTTTGTAAGATAATTGGAGAAAGGGCTCAGAAAAGAAACCCAAAAATCAGGATCACCTGTGGGAGTTATTGAAAAACGAATGGGAGGAAATTACTGCTGATTTTTGCAAGAAATTAATTAGATCATGTGGTTGACAATGCAGAGAAGTCATTAAAAATAAGTTGATGTTTATCAAATATTAAATTTTGTTGATATTTGTTCACAATCAAGTATTAACAAGATCATTCCTTAACTTTTGTCCAGTAGCTTATTTCCTTTGTTCCATTTAATCTTTATTTAAAAAAAAAAAAACTATTATGTAAATTTTTGTAACTTTGTATAATATTTATGCATTACACCCTAATCTTTATTCGGTAAAAATTTCATTGCTAATCATGCATTACTTTTTAAGTAATACGCATATTTATGTCTTTGTTGTTTGCGTTTCTTATATTATGGCCGATACTGTAGTGTCTCTTCGTTTTTTGAAGTGTTTGTTCCAGTGAGAGATTTTTCGGCCCCAGACTAGTTTCTCTCTGAGGTACGCGGCCCTTGTTGACCCAGGAGATGACTGATCCAGTATGAAAATTTATTCGTAATAATTGAAATTGGTAGAATGTTGCGTTTTAACCTTGACCGCCAAAGAGCAATTTTGTTCAACGTACCAGCTCTAGGACGACAGATCGCCCAAACCTTGAGTACGGATGGGGATTTATTATTATTATTATTATTATTATTATTATTATTATTATTATTATTACCGTAGTGTCAGCTGGCTTATAAAGTTATTCTAATTTCATTTCTTTTCTCTTGCAATAATTTATTATCATATTCATATAGTATATTTTAATTTTTTATTTCTTTTTTTATGTTCAGCTGTACTAAAATATCTGTCATGAGAGCTACAAATAGCAGGTCAGAATCAAGCATCTGGGAAGTGTTATGTTAATATCTTGCAAGAAACAGAAAAAAAGAAAAGAAAAGAAAAAGAAATAGACGAATGCTGAACATCTATGTAATATCAAACTATCTATGTAACATCTATATGGCTGTAAATGCTGGGCAATTTCCTCACAGATGAAGAGAAGAACTGCGACAACATAGAGATGTGGTTTTACCAAAGGATGCTGAAATATCAGGGACAGTTATTGTGAACAACAACGAAGTGTTAATGAGAACAAAAAGGATATTTGTGCCTAAGGTCAGAAAGAAATATTGACATTGCTAGGACAAATAACGAGGAAAGCGGGCTCAGAAAAATTGACACTCACATGAAGTACTGAAGCCAAAAAGACACCCAAAGCATTATTAAGGTAGATAATTTGTTCCTCACTGCGTGTTTCAATATTGCGACTGAAGTAAAAGTGACTTCTGCTAAGCAATGATGGGTAACCTAGCCCTTCATATTATTAGTAATATAGGCAGTTTGTTCCTCACCGGGTGTCTCACTGTTGTGCCTCGATATCTCACTAGATGCCTTCTTGTTGGGGAAATAATTGAAACAGTGAATCGGATCCTAATCTGATCCTTCCCAAGAGTAAGTTAAAGTAAGTAAGTCACTACACCATCTTTACGTGTAGTAAAGTGACTGCCGATATAGGGTATTAGAGTTTTCGCTACGTTGACTGTCTGCGAGTCGGTAAAACAATTTCCTCCCGAATTGTCCGAAAAAAAAAAAGCGGAATTTTCACATTTAGAATTTGATTGAAATTTCCTAAAGTCAAAATACATAAAAAACCCCCAAAAACAGCCCAAATCATTCCAACGACACACACACACACACACACACACACACACACACACACACACACACACACACA
The DNA here is from genome assembly GCA_903632075.3 of Acanthosepion pharaonis. Taxonomy (NCBI): domain Eukaryota; kingdom Metazoa; phylum Mollusca; class Cephalopoda; order Sepiida; family Sepiidae; genus Acanthosepion; species Acanthosepion pharaonis. Next base: position 288,187 of record CAHIKZ030004234.1, read on the forward strand.
CACACACAGAGAAAACAAATAAAAAACAAATAAATAAAAAAAAACTATGTATAAAAGAAATCTATGAATAAACGTAGAGAAATAATTTCCCCTAAAGGAATTGAAGCAAAAGACGGAGGAATTAATTTTAATCATAATTCAAAATCTACTTACAGTGATTCAGAGGAAATAAATGTTCACTAGATGCTGCAAAAACAGTTTACTGCATTTGTTTACCTACACATTTAATAAGTATTTACCTCGAAATGACACCACATATACGTTTCATCTATATAACAGCAAATTTGAGCAAAACATTAAAAAATAAATTTATATAACATTATAAGATATAATTTAATAAATCAATGCGCATTCAATAGGCTTATCGTCGTGACCGACTCCAGAGTTCCGTGTTAGATCGCTCGTTAGATTCAGATGTTCACTTGAGGAGTTTCAGCATCAGCACTTAAAATGTTTAGGTTTTACACTATTTACATTATTAGTTGTCCTCATGTTTATCGCCATATTTATTACAACATTTCGGCCGTTGTACGCTCCGGCTTTTTTCAGGTGGTTGGAATGTCGAACTGAACCCTTTATTTTGCTCAATGCAGTAGAATGGTCTAGTTCCACGTGCCATGTTTAATGAATTCCCTTCTCCAAGTTCTCCACTGCCTTAGCCGGGTATTGAACTCACACACTTTGGGTCCTGTCACTGGATCTAACTAACGCCTTTATCCACTGTGCCATGTGTCCTTTAGGACATCTGTGTATGAATTTCAAGGTATTATCAACTTAATGTCTTCAGCAACCATTTTTACCAGTGTCTTATATTGCAATTTTTGCTCTAATCATTCATGTTTTTACCAGAGCTCATATTGCAATTTTTGTTGTTATTATCGCTTTTCGCTGGCACTCCTTGTTACTGATTCCCATATTGTATTCATTTCTATGCTTGGTCGGCTCAGGAGATTTTTGTGACCTAACATATATGCTGATTCCTTAATTTTACGAATTTTTCAACGGTGTCTATGATCTAAACCTGATCCCACAGAGGCGTTGATCTCCCTTTTCTCTCCATATGTGCTAAGTCACAAAAAGAAGAAGAAACGTTGTAATAAATATGACGACAAAGATGAGGACAATAGTCCGAATAATGTAAATAGTGTACATAATACCTCATCTCAGAAATATAGACAGATACTGTTTAGGTTTTATTATAATTCTAATCATCTCTTTTTAAAACAATGAACATTGTCGAAGAGTGAAGGTAGTTAAAATAAAAATGATGTCAGGGGGAAACAGTCCTTTTGTCATTCCGGGCACATTACCCATGTTTGCTAAAACATCCTTGATAATGGCTAACAGAATAACCGAAAATGCTCGAATATAAAAAAAACATTTGAACAGTTATTTTTTATGTCCAGAAAAGAAAACACAAGAAAAATGGAATGTTTTTTCATTTTTTTTTTTACACCAGGTTCATCCTTTATAAGGCCCGGTGCAACTCGAGGTTGAGGGTTACATTTTGAGGCCACTTGTGTGTATAGGAGTAGAACACAACATTTCATTCTTACACTTGAACAGTTTAATATTGTAGTGATCGATGAAACATCCTGTTGTTAATCGGTTCCAAAGGTCAGTGGTTCGCGGGAAGAAGCTGCTCGAGTGAAACTTACTTCTGACCAATGGAATACGGGAGGAATGTGGGTGGTTTGCTACTATGTAAGTGGCATAGCGTTTTCTTGCTCTGAAGGTTTGCCTCGGCGGAATCAGGAAATGTTGTTGGTCAGAGAATTTTCCGTGGAAGAAGCTCTAGAGCGGAGAGAGGTTTGTCACAGCCAGCCTGTGGGAGTGAGGTTAACGGGTGGTGAATAATTCGTCAGCCACAAGGACTCGAAAACGCTTTTGAACTCTTTCAAGGCTAGCGAGTGCCGTCTGGCCATTTCCCTCCAAAATATGAAAACAGTACCCCATTTTTGGCCTGATCTAGTTCTTGTAAAGGTAGAGGATAGCAGGAGGGGTCAAGTGATTACTGGGGTGGTACAGACAGCCGACCATTTTACCTGCATCCTTAGCAATGGATCGTATGTACAAATTCCACTTGAGGTTGGGTGTGAGTTTGAGTCCCAACAGTTTTTTAGGCATGGTGGTAGTTTGGGGTCAGATCGGTGGTGATAGAATGTAACTAGCTTGGTCTTTGAGGCATTGAATGTAACCAGCCAATTTTTACCCCATTGGGTAGTTTGTGCAAAATTGGACCACAAGAAAAATTGAATAAAAAAGCTTAATCGTGGTGCTTCTCTGTTTATCTTAAATGAAACGTGTATCAAAGAGAGATTGCTGCACAAATATACAATTATATATATATATATATATATATATATATATATATATATATATATATATATATAATAAAACGATATCTAGATTGTAGTTATGTGAATTGAGGTAAAAAGGGTGCGCTAGTTCTTTTTATTTTTCTTCATTATTTTATTTTATTGATTGAAGCGAAGCGGCGTCCAATCAATCTTATATTTTCTCTTCACCCACCTCCAGCAAAATATTCGCCAGAAAAAAAAATGCAATGATAAATGAGGCGCTAGGTCCCAAATCCAGACAATTACTAATATGCCCACATGATCATAGCAGACTAATATTTACGTCTCTTCCTTTTTGCCTCCAGTGAAACACAAGGGTCTCTATATGACTGATATGGTGGAAAATTCCTTTTTTGTACAACTGATCGATCAATAAAACTTGAGGGTAATTTGCTTTCTTTTGTTGCAGCCGACGATAGTAGAAAATTCGTTTTCCTTTTTATTTTTAGTTTTATTTCGTTGTCCAGGACGCCATGATATTTCTCCTAGGAAACTAGCTTATTCAGCCAACTAGTTCACTCTAATTTCTATTTTATAGAATACGTTTTTTTAGTAGCTAAAGTAGAACGCCTTCTTTTAGAGTAGGTAAAGTAAAGGCCGCTTCTATCACAGTTTACATGACCAGAAAATATTAAAAAGATGATCAAACAAGACCAATTATTTTGTGCAAACTTAATATGATTTAGGACACACACACACACACACACACACACACACACATATATATATATATATATATATATCCTTCTTCTACTCCAACAGCTTGTTCTTTCGCACTTCCCGACAGTGGAACTCCATTCCGCTTACTTGCTTCCCTGATAACTATAATCTTCAAAAATTTACATGTAATGCCAATCGACATCTTCTGTTGCTTTGATCCCCATTCCTCTTTTTATCATTTACTCTATCCCCCTCTACCCTAGTGTTTTCTCTTACATTCCCTCTCTGTAACCCCTTGTATACTTGCTGAGACTGTTACGAAAGGCTATCATGACCAAATGCCCAGAAAAACTGACGAAAGGTGTCTTGTTTCATCATGGCAAACCTCCAGTACACAAGTCCTTGGTTTCAATAGCTGCTGTGCGTGACTGTGGCTTTGAACTGGTTGATTACCCACTCATATTCGACTAATGTGGCACTAACTGACTATCATCTGTTCCCCAACATGAAAAAAATCACTTAACTGGGAGTCATTATTGCAGTGATGATGATATATCTGCTGTTTATGACTTTATCAACAAACAGGATGAAAGCTTCTTCGCCAGTGAGATCCAAGGACTACAACACCGATGGAAGGAGTGTGTGGACCGCAATGGGGACCATGTTGAAAAATAAACCACATTTGATCACATTCCTTCAAAGGATCTTGGTCAATCTATGAACTTTTCAGCCGATCCTCGTAATTTAGGCCTTGTTCAGAACATAGTATCATCTCCCAGATGGATAAACATTTAATCATTGTTTTTAGATTAAATGAAAAGGATTATGCTATCCACAGTTTTTTTTTCCTTTAAGTACAGCATCTCTTCTGTAAACTATAATTAAGATCTCACTGACATAGACAGATAGCACGAACAACACGATCGAAAACGTCGATGTCGATGACCTACTATCCCTCACATAAGAAAATTGTTCTATACTCCGAATAGTGACAGATGTAGTTGTATGTCTTATGCTACATTTATACACATTTGTTTTTATTTCTTTGTCTCTAAGCTTATAAAACAAGATTACTAAACAGAGTGACGTTTCCTGTTTGGCGCTCTAGCTGTACCTGAATCGCCCATTGTCGAGTAATTTTGTTATGCTAATATTTTCGCTGGGGTACAAAATTTTATTAGATCAATAAAAGATGACATATTAAAAGGACATTAATAACGTGCTTCTGAATGGTTTGTAATTGTTATGTACACGCATTAAATATGCCAGTCTATTTAAAGTCTGGCTTACCAAGCCATTATATATTTATTGAATGCCATTACCAAATCATGATTTCTTCAAAGCAATTATTTCATCATATGCAGTTTCAGATTATGTTTATTGAGTTGTGAAAAGGTCTTCTTAATTTGGTAGATTAACTAGCCACACATCATTGGTAAATACGTTTGCCCTTGGAGATTTTTTTAGAGAAAGAAAATAGGAATATTCATCTTTAGGTCATCGATGGCAGGTAAGTGTTAATAAGGACCGCGGAAGACTGTAAAGTCATTCTTTCTCGACTATGCATCAGCCTTCCGAAAATTACAAACTAGGAGGAGCAAGGGTATTTATCCAAACGTCCCCATTGAGAAGGGATGCGACACAATTTCGGACTTAACGCGGGGAATCCGAGCGCTGACACTCAGATCAAGTACAAAAATTGCCAAAGCACACGCAACAGTCGATTGCGCTGACCTCGGTGGCGACCACCGATTCCTCTCTCTAGTGCAATGACAGAGTGCAGCCTTTGGCGGCTGTTTCCTGGGGCCAGGTACCTCAAAGTATTATTTTTCTCAGCTGCACCTCAGTCCGCGGACAGAGTCACAAATGTGCCGCGTTCTGCCTGAAGACAGAGGAGCAAGTGAGAAATGATATGCATCCCCAGGCAGTGCTAGTGAAGTATGCAGCCTTATCAGCCATTATATACGGGGAAGTATGATCAGTTGGGGTGATAAAATTTTCTCTTTCTGTTAATTGGACAAAGGTTTTATAGCGCGATCTACATTAAAGAGTTATTCTAAAACGTCGATGACCTAATATCCGTAGTAGGGTTAAACCTCCAAAGAGTGAAGATCTGACAAAGCATTCTTTACCTGAAAATTGTTAGTGTTTTATATTTATTTATTTATTTATATATATATATATATCCTCTCCCGTCGAATTCGACGTTGAGGGTCAAGCAGATCAGTTCCCAGGAAACCGACAGCCCGACAACAGCATTTGAGAATTGATTATATTGGTGAAGGTTTCGTGCAGGACCATCCACACTTTTTGAAGGGCCGAATAGAGAGACCTGGTGCACTATGTACCACAAGGTCCCCAAACGACCCTCCGCAGGTTTTGAATTCAGAGTTGTCTTTCTCCCAGTTGCCAAGGCTATAGAACCCAGTCCGGCTATTAGCACGTAAGTGAATATAATCGACTGGAATTCGAACTCGGCTCTCCGATTCCTCAACCCAAGCCGCTATCCATTACTCCACCGTGCCTCCTCATATATATAAATATATAATAAAAATATGGTTTCAATGTATGCTATATTCATTGGTAAAAAGTGGTCAATATCAGCTATAGACCGTATGTAAATATAAAAATGGGTATATATATATATATATATATATATATATATATATATATATATATATATATATATATATATATATATATATATATATATATATGTGTGTGTGTGTGTGTGTGTGTGTGTGTGAATGAATTACAAAATGAAACCCAAATTATCCATTCAAATGGCTATTTCGTCCCCAGGAGATTTTCTCTGGGACTTGTCAATGCAAATAAATTTGTTTTTCTTTAACAAATGTATTTGTATTGACGAGTCCCAGGGATAATCTCCCGGAGACGAAATGACCATTTGAATGGAGTAATTTGGGTTTCATTTTCGTAATTCACTTATATGCCCTATAATAAATATTTTGAGCTCTCTTTTCCGGATCAGTTTTAATATTTTATATTCATAGGATCTACTTGGATTATTTACCCACGGATTTTTAACTACCTGTTATTTCCTGCTGTTTATGATTCGCCGAGATCGAAAAACGGTCGGTCGGACGGACGGACAGACGTGCTCTGCGCTTTATTTATATAGATTAATAAAGACTAGATATTAATAAACATTCAAACTATTTATTAATACATAATTGAAATATATTTCGTTCTGGATTTGTTCTGGATTTAAAAAATAAAATAAAAATCAAGAAATCTAACCGAATCTTTTCTCATAAGCTCTACTTTGATTTTTTCCATTGAATGGCAGCCGAGATTTTTAAAGATGAAACTGGTCTGATTGGTTAACTGCCAGTTCTAAGAGAAATTGTTCAAATTCGGAGAACATCTTTTGTACAGACTAACAGCTTCTGGAATCCCATTCAGCACAATTCTCAAATAATAAACTTAATGGGATTTTACCTCGATCGAGAAAAGTCATAAATTATAAGTAAGTACTGAATACTTCCAGAGGGTACTCACTAGATATAAAGTTTACGGTATCAGTAATGGCAGATCTCAAATCTATTAACCGCTTAAAATTTCATAGTCATGAATAACTTTATCGGAAAACTTTCACAGTGAATGAAGCAATGATTCCAATATTTTTCTTATCCGAATATATCTTACATATTTATAAGTCCACCATTAGTCCGTGCTTAGAATATTGCAGTCGCATCTAGCGCTCAGTCATAAAATGCAAAGAACAATCTGTGCTGTTATTGTTCCTGATCTGGCATCTCAGCTTCAGTCGTTTTCCGATCGCAATAACGTAGCTTCCCTGTGCCTTTTCTATAAATATTTTCATGGTGATTATTCGGATTAATTTTTCACTATGGTATGGATACGTCGACGTAGTGTAATGGTTAGTACACTTGTCTCTCTAGAACAATTACGATTGAGTAGTGATTTCGATCATCACTGGGTGCTCCATACTTTCAGCCTTGTTCCATATTCAAGCTACGCTTTGAAAATCATCTCCGGACAAACTGTACATCTGGGAACTAGTTAGGACTTTATAGAGACTATGAGGTATTATGGTGTCTGTAGTAAGAATGAGTTGTTTTGATGTAATGAATATTGTAGTACATTTGGGTCAGTAGTTGTGGCTAGCTAAGTTTAAGATAAGACATTTTCGTATTCTCAAAATAAATATTACTTTCTATTATGGTTTTTAGAGTTTATGAATTTAAGCCCAGTACTAGTTTGGCGGCTAGATGTCATCATCTTACGGTTGAAATGGCAGGATGTAACCGTAATTACTATGGTAACAGTTTCTTACAATTCTCGCTTGTAGAACCCTCTTCCAGCATGTTGCTTTCCAGTCAGGTTTGATCTTCAAAAATTTAAATGCAATATCAATCGTTATCTTCTGTTTCAAAACCCTTTCTTTTATTGTCCTTGCTTTTTTTTATTTTTTTTTCACACACAGTACACCCCCCGACTCAGCGTCTTTGTGGCTTTGTTGCCTTGCTTGGGGGTGACATGATTAAAAAAAATATTACTATTTATTTGTAACAACATATTTTATCGTTCATATTGGCAGGTACTTCAGTGCCAATTCCCATGCAATGAGCGCAGTTACGTTCTTCAAATTTTCGGATATTTCTGACTTTTCGCGTAGGTAGAAAATGTTAAATAGCACTGTAACTCTTCCAAGGAATTCTCAAGAGTAATGCAGGTAGTTATCAAAATGTCCAACATCTTGGAGACATGAAGCCATAAGAAATTCTAAATAATCTCTGATATAACTAATCCACCGAGATGCAGCCGTATTACTAAGAGGGGCGTATTTGATATTATCTGTTGACATATTAATCAAGAACAAAATTCACTGCTGCTACTAAAAGCTTATTATAGAGAAATTATTGGTGTCGACAATACAGAAGTAGTGATACATCAGATTGAAAAGTTGTTTGCACTCTATTGACAGTGACCGAACTATTGTCCCATTCCCGACGTTTCGACCGTTGTACTCTCCGGCCTTCTTCAGGTGATATACGTTGGAATTTCGAACCGAACCCTTTATTTCTAATTCCACGTGCCATGCCTTTTCTGGATATCTCAGTTTCAGTTACTTCCCTTCAGTAACTCAACTCTCCAAGTATTTTCTCACCTCTGCTGTAGCCAGGTATTGAACTCACAACTCTTTGGGTCAAGTCACTGGATTACTTCAACCAACGATTTTATCCACTGGGTCATGTGTCTGGTACAATAGTCTGAACAACGTAAATAGTGTAAATAATTACAATACCTCATCCCTGAAATGTAGACAGATGTTTAAATTCTATTTAAAAGAATCTACAAACATTAAACAGTACAAAAGCCAATAAAACACATTTGAAAATAAATATTTATACTAGATACTCAATGAAATGATATCTACTGTAAATAGAAAAAGGCATGAGCAAACTGTGCAAGTTCCCCCCCCAAGCAAGGCAATAAAGCCACTAAGACGCAAGGTGTTATTGAATGTTAGAGATCATGAGAAAAATATGTGTCAAAAAGTTGTGCCCATGGTAATTTTAGTTTCGGGACAGGTGAGACTTCGCAGGGAGCTAAATCTCGTAGTTATAGGGCTGACTGGTCTGGGTGAAACATTTGCCAACAATATTTGCACAAGACGTGAAAAATTAATCGCATTCTAACAGTAAATGCCACTGATTTTCACGCAAACACACTCAAAAATACCTTTTTTATATGCAATGTTCTTCAAGATGTAGGTGATCATGGGTCTCTACAACATACTTAATTTTGATGTTCTCTATAAATTTTGATATTTTACCACATCGATTTGTCCTTGTACCAACCATTAATACAAACTCTTTCAGCAAGTTGTTTACTGTTTCTCTTTTTTATTATATACATGTAGATACTTTTTTAAAAAATTTTCAAATAAGTTATTGCGCATTTAGGTAGTTAAGTTAGGAATAAGTTTTTAATGTAAGGAATTAATATTTTTGTTGATACAATTTCCAAAAGACACGCGAATTTATAAAGAAAATTATTATCATTATTGTTTAACATAGGGTGGATTTAAAATTTGAATATTTGAATAGACAGAACTTGTAATGTAAAAATACAGTTGTTTATGAATTCTGATGTCTTTGAGAGATTATATCTTCGATGCAATCAACAATGTTAAAATTCTTACTCTACATTGCAAATTCTTCATATATATATGTATATATATATATATATATATATATATATATATATATATATATATATATATATATATTGATGGTGGTGATA
>CAHIKZ030004234.1:300000-412500 GCA_903632075.3 Acanthosepion pharaonis
AGCTATTAAAGCTAACGTATAAACGCAATATATATATATATATATATATATATATATATATATATATATATCATATTGCACATTGAGTGCTGGTGTTAATAAAATAATGCTCTATGCAATATAACAGTGCTATTAACTATATATTAATAAATATATTTTTACTCACCAGAGCGCGACTCGGGGCTTCATGCACAATGCAATCATCAGGTGCTGAATTGAGACTGACGGTTACATATTTAAAATTTGTTAAATGTATCGGGTTATCACAATGATGAGGTAATCCATATTTTGTACGGGCATTGTTTTTTTGTTTTTGTTTTTATTTTGTATTTAAAATAAACTTAAAAAAAAAATAAATTTAGGAATTCTGTGTGTAAAATAAACAGAAAAACGCACGCACAAACATCCACACACTTTATTTTTTCCAGTTATAAAGGTAGAATTAAAATAAAATGTAAATATCTAAGATATATATATATATATATATATATATATATATATATATATATATATATACTTTTAATGTATGCTATATTTATGGGTAAAAGTGCTTAATATCGGAAAGAGTGCGTATGTAAATTCGAAATTGGTTACTGAGGAAAGATCAAGTGGCAACAGTCTGTTTCATGCACAATGTTCAGGCCATGTGTGTTGTGTTTGCGTCCGATTATTTATATATGCTGGTCAAAGGTGTATTATTGGTAATAAGAGGTCTTTTGTATTATCTTAACGCTTATTTGGTAGGCGGTAATCGTTATGCTTCAAATTATTCGATAGGCTACTGAATAGGAATAATTGTTGGCCCGAATGTAATTGCTTGTAGCTATTTCATAATTGTTCTTAAGATTTTCCTTGTTATTTGCTCATTAATTAGCTTATAATACTTTTGTTTATTATATTATATTTAGTTGTGTTTATGTGTGCATTCGTAGTTTTCTAAGTTGTTCATTAATTACTTAATTTATTTATTATATATACATACACACAGACAAACAGACACACACTCATATATAGATACATACATACATACATATATATATATATATATATATATATATATATATATATATATGAAGAAAAATACAGAAAAAACAAACTAAAATCTTAATATACAATTATGCTGTATTAAGTCGACGTCGGACGTTTCGGTCTATTTAAGACCATCTTCATGGACATTTTCATTTAAACATAATTAACATTAGAACATATAAAAATTTAACACAAAAGACGATGGGCATTTAGCACAACTAATCCAAACAGATAACTGAAATTTTTATATAAGATCAGCGTTCCGTTTAAATATGATCACGTCGTCGTCACGTGGGCGATGTTGTGAAAACGTATTCGAAGATGATTTCCAAATAATAAATATTAAAAAAGTCGATTGAACTATTTTATATAAACAGTTCAAGAAATCCCTTCCGTTGATATAGGAATACGTAGAGATCAATAGGTTCTTATATCTTCATACAGTTGAAATAGATCTATTCACCACCCCCGCCATATGATGTAATTTTGGATTATGTTGTGTAATACTATATATATATATATATATATATATATATATATATATATATATATATATATATATAATAATATAAATTAATTGATTTAAAATATGGTTTTTCGCTACACAGTTCTAACCATGTTTCCATTTTTGAAACATGGTTAGAACTGTGTAGCGAAAAAAAATATATTTTAAATCAATTAATTTATAATATTAATGCTCTGTAAATTTACATTGAGCACTATTTTGTAAAAATAAAATTATCTATAAGAACACCGGATTATATATATTGCTGTTCTTTCTTTTTATTTATATACATACATTCATATATATATATATATATATATATATATATATATATATATATATCATATTTTAAACAATATATATGTGGTTAATATTAATTTTATCCACTCCTCTGAGGTATATATACAATCACGAAGAGTAGCATTTATGTTTGGGCGTGGGTTTGTGTATGCATATGAATATGACTATGTATATGAAGATGTAGATGTATAGTTATTTATTAAGTAACCTTTTCGTGGTGCAAAGATGTAAGTGTATTCTTCAAACGAAAAAGAGAAAAAAAAATGATGTTTTTTTAAGCAATGTAGCATTTGTAAAATGCCATTACTACAAATGTCACTTCTTTTATTTAATTGCATAGGACTGACTGAACTCCGATCGTCCCGAACGCAAATTGATAAATAAGAACACTTTTAATATAAGCGAGATGAAAAGAAGAAAAATAACACTAAAAATTCTTTAATAATAAAAAAAATACACATGAATCAATACAAGTCAAACATACAAAGAGAATAAAGAAAGTTGCTGTTGCTTGAAAGAAATCTTCGTGACACATCGTATGGATTTAATATTGAACCATGAATACAAGCCTTCGAACTATTGATGTCGGCAGATACATGCATTAACCATTGGAGCTTTATCTTTTTCAAATGGAATTTTATTTTAAGAGGGATTGATTGAAGCTGAACACCGTTTTTTTTTCCTTTCTGCGTCATCGTCTTATTACGCATTTAGATATTTATAAACTCAGTTATCACGAATTTTGCAAGGACTGATCACATCATAACCATCTGAAAACAACTGATATCTATTTGTTTGTTCGGGATCTTCTTACTAGAGAACAGATAGTTACTTAAGACAATTCCTAAATGGAGATGGAGTCAGTGAATGTTAGGATTATCCTGGATTAGCTTACGAGATGATGGCTCACAAATATATTTAGGACACATGAATACAAGAAAATGAACGTCCCGCCATTCTCTGATGGTAAAAATGATACCATCGCCGTTAATGGCGCCGGACATGGTTACAATCGAAGTCATGATCATTGGCTGTTCGTTGGCAGTCAAGGACAGAAAATGGGCAGATAAAGTCCTTGTCAATATCAGACATGTAAGCTGGTAATATCTGCATTTTCTTTTAATCATCCCCCTCAAGCAATGTGATAAAGCCACTAAGATGCAAGGGGGTCAGAAAGGCAGACGATGGAGGTTAACGTATTAAATTTTTTGAAGTTTGTAGGAGGTAATGAAGCAAGAATTAGTATCAATTTGTAGAAACGAACTTTAAAAGATTTTGTGTTCTTTATCCTTGAATTTAAAACCGCTGGGTGTGGATCTAAGAACACCAACATTAAAATTTCCTTGTTACAGCTTCACCCACTAGCGTAGTTTGACTGTGACCGTTCGTTTCACGATGATTGTACAGGTCCAAGAAGAGGTTTGTTGAAACACCCAGGGAATAGCTCTAATTAGCAACATTTTCTTTATCTTGCATGTCAATAAAATTTTCATGTAATATCGAATAGGATAAATCATAAATAATTTTTATTTTTGCTAATAAACTTTATTCTGAAAAGAATAAAATTAATATTATTAATTTATTATTTAATACATTTTATTAATTAATTATTATTATATATATTATATATTCACAATTTTTTCCTAAAGGCCCAAACGGTAGAACAAGCTGATGACAGTTACAACAGATCTCATCTGTTGAACCGGCAGATGAAACGGCTACGCATAATAGACATATTACAGAAGGCGTCACTCGAAATTATAACAGTAGCAGTTCGTTTCAGTTTCATAAATGGTTTCTTCATGTCTCATTACATATATGGCGCAGAGGAAAGTTATGAAATCAAATGTGAGTCACTTCCTGGCAAGTTGAGGTCCATCTTAAAGGAATTCATACCATCAGCACTTTCTTCTACTCTGATTTTCTTTCACCTCCGACCAACTCTTGCAAAGCTAAACGGCAATAGGGAATGAATGACGGGAGGCGGTTTTGATGAAACTGAAAGCTTCTAGTCCTGAACCTGTACGTTGGCGGCGAATTAAATCATCAACGCCATCATCATAGAGGAAGCGATTAGCAAAGAAGAAATTAAATTCTTGGACACAAAATTAAAGCCGATGATGATTCAGCGTTATTTTTTAATGACTTTTTACCACTTATCACCTCGATACATTGTGAGTAAAATTCTGCAGTTTTTGATATGAAGAATTAAAAGAAGAAAATCCTGAATCTAGTTTACATTAGAGAAAGTTTTCCCTTTCAAAGCCTTTTTCAGCGATTGGAAAATGGAATAATCACTTGGTGCAAGGTTAGTTGAATATGATAGGACGAGTAGAACAGATAAACCGTCCCCCAAAAGGTTTTTTTCCGTGTTGTTCTTCGTGCGTAGGGATTTCGCATGATTTATCATCTCTCAGTTGCGTCTCTGTCCTTGGACAGAGTGCGCCTAGGGGCTTCTCTGTCTGACGATAGAGAGGCAACTGAGGAAAATTATACTGAAGAGGTGCCCAGCCCTGGGGAACAGCTGCCCGAGGCTGCGCCCTCCCATTGCACAAGAGGGAGGGATCGGTGCTCGCACCGAGGCCAGTGCAACCGTCGGTTGCGGTGGCTGAGGGGAATATTTGACCCTGCCCGGGTGCACGCGCTCGGGTGCCCACATTAATCCAACTTTGTGTCACATCTCATTCTCGTGGGGGAATGAGTAAACCCCGTGTTGTTCTTCGTGTATGAGCACTTGTCATATAGTAGAGCAACATCATACTTATTATAAAACCCAGGTTGTGTGTGTGTCTGTACGTTTATATATTGGATCGGATTTCCTACATTTTTCAACCGATTTCAACAAAACTTCACAGGACTACGTAAAATTACCTTGCGGTGGTTCTGACAGCACCCAAAATTAGAAAAAAACACAATTGTTTTTGCACGAAATCAATTTGAAAACACGATTAAGAGGCATCACGAGAATGAAAGGGGGACAACTCATATCGAGTTATACTTAAAATCCAGGTTGTTTGTGTGTGTGTGTGTGTGTGTGTGTGTGTGTGTGTTCGTTTATATATGAGATCGGATTTCCTACATTTTTCAACCGATTTCAACAAAACTTCACTTTTTTGGCAGGTAGTGTTTCTTGTGGCACTTTTTTTTCTTTATTTTACATTCAGAATGCTTTAAAATTCCCTTTACAAGACAATTGTTTATAATAAAATTCTATTCAATCGGTAGACTCATAACGATTGAAAACAATATTTTGTTTGAGTTTCGGTTTGACCAATTCGTAAAAAAAAAAAAAAAACTAATTAAGACATGCGTGTCCGTCAACCTTAAACAATAATCTTTGTTCATTTTATTTTTCAGTCTTTATGATGGTCGATACATGATCTATCTCTTACTGTTACATCCCCGGGCAACGCCGGGCTCTACTGCTAGTATTTAATATTAAGAAACGTGGTTTCTTTTAAACCGATCTTCCAGCATATGGTATTGTCCTATAACTAACCAACAATATAGGAAAAAAAATGTTTCTATCTTTAATTTCCGTTGTACAAATATTTTCAATCCTTTTTTTATAGTTTGCACTATCCTTTCTGCTAATCCGTTTGATTGCGGGTAGTACGGAAGGGTTTTGCATCTAATTTTGTTCATCGATTGGCATAGTTCCTCGTCACAGAACTCTGGGGCGTTGTCAGATACTAGCTTTTTAGGAATTCCATTTCTTGAAAATAGGATTTTTAACGCATTTTTGGTTGGACACGTTGCAGCTGCTGGACAGATAAATGTGCATTTAGCGTTTCACTGCCTTTTCAGAACTCCGCATAATTAATATCCCGATGATCCCACCACACGTACAAAAATATCTTTCTTTTTGAGTTCGGTGGTGAATATTTCTTACTTGTAACCGTTTTAATCAATTATTATTTGTAGGGAAAACTGTGTGATTTTGTGCATGTAAATGTATCAGCATGTTGGAATAAAGTATGAAATCATATATTGTAAGTTGAACCTTGAAAGGAAACTAAATTCAATTTGCCAGATTAGAAAAGAAATATTGGTGCATTTGTTCCAATGAGTACTGGTACATATAAACAACGCAAACTGATATAAAGCAGCCTGTAAAGTACAATAAATGTGAATTAATTCTTATAGATAATTACAGTAGATGCAGGCAAAGCAATCAGTAATGTAGTGTAGTGTTACTGACTCAAGGGAAGTAGTATGCACTCAACTGATTCATGGGTAATAGCCGTAGCTATTTATAGTCCTTGTGACTTCATATGCAAATGTGTCACCTCATTTCCCTGTGCCAAAAAGGTTTTATCGCCTTATTTTCCCTGGTACTTCTGGGAGATTTTCTCTTCTCGTTATTTTCCCCTCTCTCCCTATGACATTGTCTAGATATGGGAGATCTCGACCTTCTTTTTTCATAGGAGCGTTTCTTGAATGATTGCCCTTGTTCATCTTCAGAGTCTATATTAATCTTAATTTCAAATGTCTTGCCTTGATATGATACTTTCACCTTCATTACTTTCAGACTCACTATATATTTCTTCATTGTTATCGTGTTGCAATTTAAATTGGTTTGAATGCACTAATATCCCATTTCCATTTTTTTCTATTATCAAAGTGTTCTGTCCACTTTGCATTATGAATCTTGCCTCTTGTAGAATAGATTCACTATTCTTTTTATATCACAGTTTTTTGTTAGTGGCATAAGACATGTCCAATGAAGTTCTAATTTGTCTACTCATGAGGGCGTACGGTCTTTTCGATCTTCCAGCATCTGGTATTGTCCTATAACATACCAACAATCTAGGAAGAAATGTTTCTATCTTTTCTTTCCGTCGTAAACCTATTTTCAAACCATTTTTATACTCTGCACCATCCTTTCTGCTAATCCATTTGATTGCGGATGGTACGGAGTGGTTTTATATATTCTGCATCCAATTTTGTTCAACCATTGGCATAGTCCCTCATCACAGAACTCTGGGGCGTTGTCAAATGCTAGCTTTTTAGGAAATCCATTTTTTGAAAATATGATCCTTGACCCTTGTTTCACGATCGAACTTCTTTTGTTGGAAACATGAATTACTTCTGATCGGACTGAAAACGAATCTACCAGTATTAGTAATGATCCCACTCCATTAACATGGGCATGATCCATATGTACTCTTTCTAAAGGTTGGAACTCTTTTGGCCGTGTATGTGTTTTGTCTGTCTAAATTTTCTTCAGGCATTGCACATTTTATATCTGTTTATGTATTCTTCTTCATCTGTAGAATAGCCTGGCCACCGTGTCTGTCGCCTTAATCTGCTTTGCGTAGACGTTATTCCGTAATGAACTTCGTCATGTATACTCTTTATAACTTTGTTCCTTTGCATTGCAGGCGGAACCACTACGTCTCCATTACAAATTACACGATTTTCTATGGTTAACTTGTGTTTAATTTCTTTAAAACGCCTTTCTGCCCGTGAGCAATTATTCCACTTATTTTTTATCCTGAACAATATACTGTTCAATATAGGATCTTGTTTCGTATCCTCCTCTATCGACAGAATATCAGTTTCGACCCAGTGTAAGAAAATATCTTCCAATATTTTCCTCCTCTTTCTCACTTTCATGAACCACAATCTCGACAAAACGTCTACACGCGGAAAGTTTTTGCCTTTAACGTACTCAATATCAAAGTCAAACGCCATTAACATTAAGGTCCGTCTTAGAATTTTAGAAGACGTTACCTTAGCAAGTTCCCTCCTATGATTAAATATGAATTCTAAATGTCTATGGTCGGACCTTAGTCGGAATTTCTTTCCAATCAAAAAATTGACGAGCTTTATTTGTCGTCCATATTATGGCAAACACTTCTTTCTCAGCACTTCTTTCTCAATATTTGAATAGTTCAATTCGGCTTTTGACAATTTTCTCGAAATATACGTAAGATGAACATCTTGAGCTAATATACCCAAAATTGAATGTTCACTTGTGTTTGTTATTACTACTAATCCCTTTCTAGGGCCGAATATTTCTACTATTGGCTTCTTTGCCAGAACAGTTTTAAATTTTCAAATGCCACTTGTTCTTCTGTTCAAATAAATATCACATTCTTTATTTTTTTCTTAAAGCAGCAAAAGGTTTTGTCAATTCGGAATATCGCTCTAGATTTCGTCTGTAGAAATTTACAAGTCCTAAGAAAGATTCTTTTTGTTTTTAGGTACTTCATATTTTATCAGTTAACGATTTGTCTGGTGATGTGCCTTCGTTAGAGATGAAATATCCCAAAGATTATATTTTTCTTTAATTGTTCATCCAGCATTTTTAATTTATTCAGAACCATATATATCCATTTTAACTCTTCTTTGTTAGTAGCACCAAAACAAATATCATCCTGGTTTGGTTTGGTTAGTTTTGTTTTACGGCATATCGCCCTCAATGGGTTATTTAATGTCGACAAAATTTTTATTGCTGGTAATATTTTGTTTTATCAAAATTCTATTCCTGGTAATAATTTTTTCCTTCAAAACTGTATTGCTGGTAATATTCTTTTTTTTCAAAAACGTATTGTTGGTAATTTATTTTCTTCAAAAAATTATTGGTGATAATTGTTTACAAAGTATTTCTGATATTAAAACCTATTTTTACACTTTCATAATGTTTTCACCCCAGTTTCGGAGTTAACTATTTGCCCATAGCTGGGACCCTAACAGGTACTACCACCCTGGGTCATGGTGGACCTAGGAACACCAGCTCCTCAAAATCTCCTGATCAGAGGCCTTGCTGCTGGACGTAGTTTATCGTCTTACCCAGGACGCGGATGTAGTTTATCGTCATACCCAGGACGCAAATATCATCCTGGTAGTATATTATATTTTTTATATTGCTACCAATAACTTGCTCTATAGTCCTTTGAAAAATCAAACTTTCGGTTTAAATTCTTTTCCATCTTAATATGCCTATAAGCGCGTTCATTGTTTTGACTTCTTCAGCAATAGGTATTTGATGGCATGCCGACTTTAGATCAATTTTAGAGAATGTTTTCATACACGCAAAAAAGTTCAAAGCTCAGTCTACATTGGAGATAGGATAGATGTCTGCACATATTTTGTTGTTTACACCTATTTTTTTAAAATTACTAATGGGGAGGCCCATCTTCTCCCTCCTGGGGGAACTCGTTCAATTAGATCTTGTTCCAGTATTTTTTTTTCACTTTTTCCACAAGTGAATACTGATACATATAGACAAAGCAAACTGATATAAAGCAATCATTAAAGTACAATAAATGGGGATGAATTCTTATAGACAATTACAAAGCAATCAGTAAAACACAATAAATGGGAATGAATTCTGACAGATAATTACTACGGATACAGACAAATCATTCAGTAAAGTACAATAAATGTGAATGAATAATTTAACGATAATTACAGTACATGCAAACAAAGGAAAATATTTCACTGAATATTGCCACTAGTATACAACATGCAACAGTGAAAAAAACTGAATGCATTCTAACAGAAACTAGTATTTCAGCAAATCGTATAGTCTACTATACATATTTTATTATTAGTGACAAAACTTACTGTCATAATTTGTCTTGTTTTCAAATATTTTATTGCTAATAACAATTTTTATGTTTTATGGTGTCAGACTCATCTGTCACACTAGCCTACAGGTACAGCATTCGGCTGTCTCCGATCCGTACTATGGCTGTTACCAGGCGCTTGGCAGGGTTTTGGTACATTAAAAAAAATCACTTCTTATGCAAAGGCCACTCGAGATAGAGGGTTATGTTTGTGATATAAATAGAAGAAAGTATTATTTAGAATTGGAGGATTCTCATTGAAAAAAAATATATATTGATATGTCCCGGAAAAGGATATATTTGATCAAAGTAGCTAAGGGGTTTTGGCTATTGTAACCAACTAGTACACGGTAGCAGTAATCGACTGGTACTCGTCGTAGTCGCAGGTAATAGGTGTAGACCAATAGGATAGCCAGTGGCGTAGTCCAATGGGTGACGTCATAGACTTAAACTCTGTCGTACCTACATGTCCGTCTGTATTTATGACGGACACCAGCCAATTATATTCCAGTGAGGGGGAACTCAGGTGTATGCATATTCCATTATATATATATATATATATATATATATATATATATATATATATATCAATTCAAATCACACGAATCCAATTAAATATGTTATCTCTCTCACTGATATTGTGCGCCTTCCAATAAGTACCGCGCATATATAATATATAAATACAGTTTAACCCGGATATAGGAGAGTTGTCGGGACCGGAGAAGAAGTCTCTTATATTCGGGTTTCTCTTATATCCGGGTTTGGTCTATTTTATATACATTAACACAGTCTCTAATTTGGGACCAGAGAAAATCTCTCTTATATCCGGGTCTCTTATATCCGGGTTAAACTGTAATATATATAAAAAATTGAATATATATATATATATATATATATACATTTTACATATACTTCGCCCCCCTTACAGGTTTTTATAAAAAAACATCCCTATACCCAACCAAGCTTCGTATAAACTTCGACTAACAGAGAAAATCGAAAGTCTCATAAGAAGGATGAATTGGAAGGCATACTTCTTCAACGACCCTGAAAACGAAAAAACTGAAAAACCCGAGATATTTTACTTCAGTACAAGGAAATACCCACTAAAATATAAAGAAATGCTAATATTCGAGGAATACATTACAAATATAGTCAGAAACTTGAAGTTCAAAAAACACTTGGACAATTTCCAGAAGAAAATTATAGAAGACAAGAAAAAAAATGAACTCCAATAAGGAATTCATATTGGCTGACAAGACTATAAACATATACACAATGGAATCTACAACCTACAATAAAATCATAACTAACAACATCACACAGTTATATAAGAAGACAACCGCGAACACAAAAAACCCCAAAAAGCTAAAGATATAAACGTCAAATTAAAAATAGATGAAAGAATAAATCGCATAGCGGAACAACAAGCTTTCATGACAGCAAAAGAAAACAAAACCAATTTCGTTTAAAAACCCACATTCCGCCTAATCAACCTTGCGAAAAGCGAAATAGGAAAAAAATCAGCAAAAACATATTAGAAACTATCTACACCAAGCCAAGAGAAAAATTAGGCCTTAACCAATGGAAAAATACCGAAGCTGTCACAGACTGGTTTACAGTAATAAAAAACAAAAAGAAAGCCACTTTCATCCAATTTGACGTGGATTTCTACCTATTCATCACGGAAAACATATTGAATGACGCTATACAACATGTAAAAATTACAGACGGAGATATTAAAATAATCAAGCACTGCCGTAAATCTGTTGCTTCACAATAGTAAACCATGGACCCCCCAAAAAATCACGACCTATGGTTAGCTACGATGAAGCAGAAGACATGTTAATTAGTAGGTATACTCATCCTCTCATATCTAGTCAGGATCCTAGAGAAAAAAAAAGACACTGGACTATATAAAGATGACGGACTTATCTTGATAAGAGAACCCAATGGCCCCAAATTAGACAGATTTAGGAAAAAATAGTAAAAATAGAAATAAATACAGGTACAAGAACAGTAAACTTCTTAGACGTCACTCTCAACCTGAACAAAAATACATACAAGCCGTACAAAAAAAGATAATGAAACCCCAACTTACGTAGACACATCCTCCAACCATCCACCTTCAATCATCAAACAAATACGCATATCAATCAGACACAGTCTATCTGAAAACTCATCAAATATAGACATTTTCAATACCCCCCCCCCAAAAAAAAAAACACCATACGACGAAACATTAAAAAAGTAGATACACACAACTACAATACACCTTCCACAACCGAAAGGCAAAAATAGAAAAAGAAACATTACCTGGTTTAACCCGCCATACAACAAAACCGTCAAAACAAACATAGGAAGGACCTTCCTAAACTTAATAGAAAAGCACTTCCCTGAAACAAACCGATTAGCAAAAATATTCAGCAAAAATAACGTTAAAATCAGTTACAGCTGCACAAAAAATATAACACAAATAATAAAAAGCCACTACAAAATGTAACAACCTGCAGTAATGCAACCAAGGCACCTCAGTGCAACTGCATAAATAAAACAACATGCACACTCCAAGGAAATTGCCAAAAAACGAATATAATATATAAAGCCATGGTAAGTGCAAACAACAGCACAATCTACTACATCGGTGCCACTGAGGGATCATTCAAGAAAAGAAAAAACAACCACGACTTTTCATTCGCCAACAGAAAACACTCAAACAGCACTACATTATCCACATACATATGACATCTAAAAGACAGAAATATTGCACCAAGAATAAGCTGGAAAATATTGAAAAACGCACCTGCCTCCAACAACATTACAAAGAAATGCCTACTTTACCTACACGAAAAGGTAGCAATAATTTCTCATACCCAACAAAAGAAATTACGAAACATAAGACCATAAATAATTTCTAAATGCAGACATGAAAACAAATACCTATTAACGCAATTTATGCCAAAGGGATAAAAAAATACCAACCAACACTACTACATAAACCGCCATTGATTGTATGAACATGAAAAGACAAACCACTGACACCATAACATCATCAATTATTTTCTAGTTCAAACTACTATCATAATAAGTATAGTTATTGTTATTACAGTTCCACCACCATTACTACAATCACTTCTACATCTTTACAATAACTATTTGCTGCTACAATTGTTATTATCATCACCTGCTCCCCCACTAGTACTACCGCATCACAATTATCATTGCCACATCAGTCCACAATTATTACTGTACCACAATTACTATTACCGTATCAGTCCACAATTATACTTAATTCTCCTTCCTCCAGCAAAACTAATACCACCGCATAAATAATAATAAGTATTACAAATTGGAGTTTCTACCATTTACATATGCGCAATCGCCAAAAACAAGCAAATAACTGTCTTTAAAATAATAACAAAACAGCATTAAAAAATTAAAAATAGTAGCAATTTTTACCTATCATAGTCTTACATGTATATACGTGTGTGCGAGAAAACACTATTCAGCGAACAAAATAGACAAACGGTCTGCGCGTTGACCCTGAAAAAGACGAAAGATATTCGCTACCCAATCCAACATTGAATACAGTGACCAAATGCGTACGTATGTACGCAACGACACATGGATGCGCATATATGCCCAGTCCCACACTGTTCACATATGTTTATGTTTGTGTGAGCTCCAATGAGTGAGCGTGCGTGTATGCATGTCTGCGTATGCCGATGAGTGTACGTGCGTGTATGTATGTTTGCGTAAGTATGAGTGGCGTTCCAACGACAATTTTCCTCCCACTTCCATAAAAACACCGATATACGCAACCATATATAAATCCAAAATTTAAAAATTAATCAGTTTGTCTGACGATCACAAATAGCGTGAAACCCAGGGTCACAAACTCACATCAATCCAACTATATATATATATATATATATATATATATATATATATATATATATATATATATGTAGAGAAAGAGAGAGAGAGAGAGAGAGTCATCTACACACAGACTGGTTCGCTGTATTACAAATCATCAGCGTGGATAGATACCTGATTGCTTCAAGTCGAGATCGAAACTCGACTGATTCGGCAACAGTCGGAGATTTCCCCACTAAGCCAAGAAGCTAAGAAAGACTAATATTTACGTACTTACTTTTGTGCATAAACACACCAATGACTGAGTGAGCTCAATTCAGGGAGGGGGAAGAGTCTTGTAATGTTAGTACTAATAGTCATTGTTTACAAATTCGCCCATTATCTTCTAAGATACACACACACACACACACACACACACACACACACACACACACACACACACACATATATATATATATATATATATATATATTATCCCCACCTATAATTTTGTAGTCCACATCTATACCTCGATACTAGATTCTAATTATATAATAATTAAACATATAATTAATATACTATATAACGTGGCTTCCAGAGACCCAGAAATTTTGAAAATACTAACGCTCGTAACTAATAGTTCAACACCATTATAAGTACCTATAGATTGTATTGAACATTAACTTGTTCGGACTTTCGACTTATGGTAATATATATATATATATATATATATATATATATATGGATTATTTTTAACTAAGTCTGATATATATATATATATATATATATATATATATATATATATATATATATATATATGTGTGTGTGTGTGTGTGCAAAAATATAGAAAATAGGAAAGAACCATTAGGTTAATAATCTGAAGTTCTTTAGTACTTTTTTTTTATTTTTAAAAAACTGTGCTCAATACACAAGTAGAGCCTAAATTATAATTATTTTTTTGAAAATAGTATTCCATCGCTACATAAGAGTTCTCATGTTTCAAAAACAGTAGCTAAAAACTTCAATTTAATTATAGAAATTAAATTTAAATAAAGTACCAAGCTCTGTTTCATTCTCAATGAATTTGAGAATAACTAATCTTGAAATTTACGGAGCTTTATAAACATATACATTCGAAATTTCAAGATGAGTTATTCCAAAATTCGCTTGAGGATGAAACAGAGTAGTGTACTTTAATTTACTTTAATTTCTATAATTAAATTGAAGTTTTTAGCTTCTGTTTTGAAACATGAGAACTCCTATGTAGCGATGAAATCATATTTTTAAAAAATAATTATACTATATCAATATCTATATCTATATCTATATATATATATATATATATATATATATGTGTGTGTGTATATATATATATATATATATATATATATATATATGTGTGTGTGTGTGTGTGTGTGTGTTTGTGTATTGAAAGTTCACCGATTATTCCTTGAATATGGCATTAAAATAAAGTTGGACTAGAATAGAATATATCTTAATCTTTAAAAATATCAAAATTGTTCAGAGTATTATTTAAGAAACCAATAGTAGACCCCTGGATGTAAATATGTTTTTTGATAACCACTACTGTAAGTTTTCTAAAATTATTCTCGATTTATCTTGTAGATACACGAAAATGAAGGTCTGTCCGCTCGTCCTCACAGAAAACTGATGATAAAATGATACATTCGCCGTCAATGGCGGCGAACATCGCTACAATAGAAACCATGCTCATTGGTTCTTCGTTGGGAAACAAGGACAGAAATAAATACGAAAGAAAAGAGTAAAACATTTGTTTGGTTGTGCAGCTTGGAGCAAGTGTAGAGGTCGACCAAAGATCTCGTGATGTGACATGGCTGTGAGTGACGTCATCATCCAGAAACCCAACCAAATAACAGCACGTCAAGGATAAAAATAAAACTAAAAAGAAGTTTACAAGAGGTTGCAAGCACCAGTGACAATGAGAAGAGGAGGAGATTTTGAGGGAAGATGGATACGAAAGAAGGAGAAGAAGAATATGACACAGGACAGAAATAGTCTGCAGTTTGTTCAGCAAACAAGAAGATCACCGAAGCCCTTAGGTGGCCGTAAGAAATGTTGATCTGATACGAATGACTGGTCAGATATGGTTCAAGGGTGGGACACATTCTTTAGTGATAAGGTCGAGAGGTACTCATTCAGGTCAGTTGCCACAATGAACATACGCGCTTATCTGCAAGTGTGTGCGACTGTGTACGTGCATACTTTCTTTTACATTGTGATATGGTGCAATACAATATGCAAGTCGCCTTATTGAGGTGCAGGTAGGGTTAGCCTAAGTGAATTAACGGTAAATTGTAGAAATAGTCTACCTTTTAACTTGCAATATAGTTAAACTTTGGAATTTGATAATACTTTTTCTTATATTTATTAGTAGAAGAACTGCTATGCACCTTATATGGCTTATTTTTCTATTTGTAAGATTAATTTACATTTAATATGGTTCTGTATTAATCTTCTGTTAGTATTATTAAGAACTTATATGGATGTACTGATATTTAGTTAGTATCTTGCATTGATTGGTTGGTATTATTAACATCTTAGATGGATGCTCTTTACTTATCGGTTGTATATTATTTGCCTAATAATTCTATACATTTAAATTATTTACTAGTTTCTTAAAGAGGCCTCTTAGTTATCAACAACAAAACTTTTTTGTGGGAAACTGACAAAGCATATAACTAGTTAGCATTATGTTAATTACCCACTATCACCTCCGCTTTTATTTCTTGGTTAAGTTGATTGTCTGACTTGTATACACTTTACGAAATAACGAAACCATCTATATTAGTCTTTATTCTAAAGTCTGGGATCTGTTTGCAGATAACTGCCTGCCATGATCCATTTTAGAAAAAAACCTTTCTTTTTCGCTTCGTTTGAATTTAACGTAGGTCATATTCGATTGGTTAACCACGGTAAAACCCTCAAGCTTAATTTTTTTTTTAAACAGACGCAGTATTTTGCATTTGAAATTAAGGAAACCGTTCAGAAGAGTTGCAGGAGATTCCGAAGTGGTCTGGAGACCATGATTGAAGCCAATGGCTATTTAATTGGATAAATTTGCACTTTCATTTTTGTAATTTTGGTAAATATATGAGTCGTAATGAAATAAATGTTATTTTCATTTATGCGTAATTTAGACGACAATTTATCCATCGCACCCCGTATGTATGTGTGTATGTATATATATATATATATATATGTGTGTGTGTGTGTGTGTGTGTATTTGTGTGTGTGTAAGGGTGTGTGGGAAGAGAGAGAGAGAGAGAGAGAGAGAGAGAGAGAGAGAGAGAGAGAGAGAGTTTAAAAGTCCTTTGCTCAACCAAGAAGCTCTCCTCTACCAGAAAAAAGAAGAAAAAAATCTTTGTCATTGGTCAGATTCTGGGAAGTGAATTGGTCTTAGAATTTTTAGTATTCCGCGCTCGTGCACACACACATACATACATACATACATACATACATACATACATACATACATACATATACATATATGCATACATACATATATAGATATATATGTATGTATTTATATGTATATATATATATTTTTTTTCACTGATCACAATAATATACTTACAAATGTTTATTTAAAATCGATTTGCCAATTTGTAAATATGATTATGTTGGCAGTTTCCTTTTCCCAAATGTCTTGAATTATTTTCCACATTTTGATCTGTCATTTTTACTGTCCGGAAAAATAAATAAAAAAGAGATTCTACATCAAATTATAAAAACTTTGTGCGTTGTTCTTTTTCTCGTGAGTTAAATAAAATAAAATAAAATAAAATAAAATATCATCATACCCAAGACAGGAACAGTTACAGTTAATTTTGTTGAAATTTATAAGATCTTTTATCTGCCAGGTCCTTTCAATACATGACTCTCCACAGCTGCCCGTATTTCATTCCTCTAGGTCATTTTGGTCGTTTGGTAATGGTGAGATTATTTGTTTCCTTATAAGGAAACATTTGGCATTCACTGGCCGAACAGTTAGTTTTAAAATCGTTCTATTAAAACAGTTTTTTTAGGAAATTCTTTTTTTAGAATGGTATCATAGATTTTACAAGGATTTCCTGAATTCCAGTCAATTGCATAAAATCCTATGTTAACGTTACCAAATAAGCATCCTGCTTGTTGTGTAATTCGTACCTCTACCATGCTGACACAATCTCTAGATCCATGGTAGATCTTCAGACCTTTACAGCTAAAATCCAACATGTGTTTGAACCATCCTTCCCTCAACATTTCACTTGTAAGTCAAAAGTTCCACTCAGCTTTTCCCCAAGAACCACTACATTGTAGAATAGGCTCCCATGTAGATGCTTTCCTGAACATCACTATTTTAACCTCTTTAAGTCAAGGGCTAATCGTTATCTGTTCTCCCTATCCTCCTAATCTTTACTCTCTATTTACCTTCGCTTATATTCATAGAACTCCGTAACCTTTTAGCTTGAGTGTGTCATGAGACTTTTATAGGCAAGACTTGGTGAAAAATTAGCTAAATAGAACTATAAAGATTGAAACTTAAAAACTGAAATTTAAAACCATTTCTCGATTTAATTTATCTTGAATCAGTTAAACTTGATTGTTTCGAACTCCGAGGCCAGCGTTTCAGTATCAGGCATTCGTATAACGTTACCTTTCTATCTAACAGCTTTAGGTGCTAATATATATCGTCCATTTTCTACAATAGTATGATATCTACGATGATATTTACCAACTGTTGAAAGTATAAAATATGTTGGGGTTAGGGGCTAGTTTTAGGATAAAAGGCAGTGAAAGTGAACTGGTTATAATGATGTGGCAAAGACCGAAAGTATGGGGCACCCAGTGAGGACCGAACTCACTACTCAGTCGTAATTGTTCTAGCGAGACAAGCTTGCTAACCATTGCACCACCTCGAGGTGTCCAATTAAGCTGGTTATATATTAAAAATTATTAACAATTTTTTAACCAAAAAGAATCCCCAACTCATCAAATAGTGATTTTAATGTTTGTAAACTGATTTGATGTTCTTAAAAAAAAAAACAAACAAAAAAAAAAAAAACAAAAACAAATAACAGTAAACAAGTCATCAATTTTCCTGAGCATTTTCTGCCAATAATGAGTGCATCGTCATTTAAGTTAGGTCGCAAATGCCTCGGTAGATATCATGCGATTTCTTTGATCATTGCTTAAAAATGGTTTTGCGCAACTGAAGCCTGTGGGTTCTGGTGAGGACTACACCTCTTCGAACCCTGTCAATTGGCGCTACGGAATAACAAAGAAAGAATTGTACGCAGCATCAGTTAAACTGGATGTCACATGTAACACGAAGAGAAAATAATGACATAATGAAGATATCGACTTTTCTCACTACTTCGAATAAAAGATTAGGAAGGAAACCGCCTATTAATACTGAAAAGAGTGAGCGCAGCTACTGGACATAAAAAATGTATTAAGAGAAAAATATTTTACATATTTCAGCCAACGGGAGTACTGGCTGTTCGGTTATTGAATAACGAGTGTTTCCTTATAAGGAAA
This sequence comes from Acanthosepion pharaonis, assembly GCA_903632075.3. Classification (NCBI taxonomy): domain Eukaryota; kingdom Metazoa; phylum Mollusca; class Cephalopoda; order Sepiida; family Sepiidae; genus Acanthosepion; species Acanthosepion pharaonis. Next base: position 318,826 of record CAHIKZ030004234.1, read on the forward strand.
CGGTTAATATTACCATTAGAACAAATTATAACGCATATCGAAATCGAGTAGATGTCTTGTCCATTAGGCCAATTGAGATATTGAGATGTTTTTAGCACCAAATTTTATTGATTGTTCAACAAATGGCATTTCTTGTTTGAGATAAAATTTCTTTCTTTTTTTCTTTCCTTCTTTCTTTCTTATCATTGTTTCTATCTTTGGCGATATTTGGTTATCTTTCTTTCTTTCATTCTTTCTTATGATTATAGCTTCAGCCATCTTTCTTTTTTCAGCCATATTTAAATTTCTTTCTTTCTTTCTTTCTTTCTTTCTTTCTTTCTTTCTTTCTTTCTTATGATTATAACTTCAGCCATCTTTCTTTTTTTAAACATGTTTAAATTTCTTTCTTTCTTTCTTATGATTATACCATCACCCATCTTTTTTTTAACCACATTTAAATTTCTTTCTTTCTTTCTTTCTTTCTTTCTTTCTTTCTTTCTTTCTTTCTTTCTTTGTAACAAGTTTCATCAACCAATCTCCAAGAACCACGCCTATCAATTAACCTACCCTAATTCTCCTCCCTGCCAAGGGGCTATACATGAGAGTGAAATACTCCAAATATAGAAAGCGCTGTACTGAGCGATTAACAGATTCAAAATCTCGTAGACTTCCGTTACTTTACGTAAAATAACATTTCACTTTGTCTCCGTCCAGTCGAACAGGTTGGTGGAAAGCAACGGATTCAGAAGGCTACAAATGGAATAAGCCTATTTCTTCAGGCTAAAAGGGTGAATCAGTTGTTAACATCTTACAGTCTTTGCCACATGAGTTATGAATTATATCGCATGAAAAACATTAAAATTTATCCTAGAAGTGTGTTCTATTCCAAAACTGTAGAGAAAAGACTGGCCATATTCAAATCACGTTTGCTCACCGAAGCCTCGATTCTGGTCACTATTTAGATGGGAGACCACTAAGACAAATCATCGACTTTAAGATATCTGTAGTTTGGTGCCCGTCCAAGAAAAGCTTTATAAGTAATCTATAAAAAGAAGACTCGATAGACTATGAATAAATATTAGGTTGGTGCAAAAATAATGACGTAATAATGTCGTTTTTTGACGTATTTTTAACGTCAAAAACGACATTATTATGCACCAACATAATAATAGAAATTAACACTATAAATAAAGAGATGGCAATGGTGAGAATAACCTTTTCCATACAGGAAACAGGCATTGGTTAATCAAACAGTTAATGGTTTGGTTAAGTTTCTTTTTTTTACGACACATCAACCTCAATGGGTTATTTAATGACAAGATTTTTATTGTTGGTAATATTTTTTTCTTAAAAATGTATTGCTGGTAATATAATTTTTTCAAAAATGTATTGCTGGCAATATATTTTATTTTTCAAAAATGTATTGCTGGTAATAATGTATTGCTGGCAATAATTTTTTCCTTCTAAAATTCATTGTTGATAAGCATTTTTTACAAAAATGTATTGCTAGTATTAAAACCTATTTTTACGCTTTCATAGCGTTTTGACCTCAGTTTATCCCGGGTAGTGGATAGGTACTGCTGATGAGTCCCAAATATAGGACGAAATGGCCGTCCAGTGCTTTCTGCATTCTGTTGAGGTTTAATTTAGACTCGATGAATTACTTAATTATGATTATTTCAAATCCTCCTAATAATTTCTCTCAGATATATATATATATATATATATATATATATATATATATATATATATATATATATATAGTTAAATTCCCAGATGAATTCTGTAGACAAGACAGATTGGTATCAAATGACAATTGGAAAAAAATCTTACATTTTGCCGACGCGTTTCGTCTTCCGACTTTTTCAAGGCAAAAATGAAATCGAAATGTTTTTGTTGTTATAGTTACATTAAAATTCAAAATTAAAAAGATAGGCGCTTGTGTCTAAGCCTTTTTTCTGGTTAATGTAATTCATCTGGGAATTTAACTATATTGTCGACATGGAAAAAAAAATGATAATAATCCCTTACTATAAAGGTATGTATATGTATATATGTATAATTTAGACGTATTATGTCTATTTATTTTAGATTATATCCTTTCAAGTCCAAGAATTAATTTCTTAGTGGCTGTAGAAAATTGAAATTTTCTTTCAGATAATTTTTATTTTCCCACCGTAAATTTAAAAAAAAGTAACTCTATGTGATTTTTTTTTAAAAGATTAAAATTTTTTTTTAAAGATATTTTAATTGTAGTATTTTAATTTAACATTTCCTGCTGCAAACATTTAAGAACTTTGTTGTTAGACTCATAGTTAACTATATTTCTTTTTGGCTGTAATTTTATTGTATAAAGGGCTTTCAGAAATTTAGTTTTTTTGCTTATTGAATATCTTATGTTTTTGGAGTGTACAGACCAACTATGTGCGTGTGTGTTCATGTGTGTACGCGTGCCTGGCCTCGAGCCCCTCATCCGAAAAATGGATCTATATTCTCGTCTCCGATGTCTGGGAGTGACTACCGATCTCACAGCTTATCATACCAATACCCAACTTTCCTCGGGTGATACTTTTTGATGGGTGTTTATATATCTGAATGTAAAACGATTCTTTCCCACTCTTGCCTGTCAGATGCAGCTGGGCCGATCATGTGACTCGGCACTCGACGGCTAGTAGGGCTCTCATATACTGGGTGTTCTATTATTGTTGTTTTCGCTTAATCTTTAAAAATCGAAGAAAAAAAAACAGTTTTGTACTATTCAACACCTCCAAAATCAAGTTAGTAACATTTCGTCATTACCAAGCACAGACAGATATATACACACGCTCATACACACACACATATATATACCCACATATGCGTGTGTATATGTGTGTCTATGAGTATATATATAGAAATATATATATATATATATATATATATATGAAAATTTCTCCGATTTAATCGGTAGAGAAGACAATATTTATGAATAAAAATGACAATAGGAAAACTGGTAATTGCTGACGCGTTTCGTCCAATGTGGACTTTATCAAAGCAAAATACGTCGTATTTTGTTTGATAACCAGTTTGAATGAACATTTTTATTCATAAATATATATATATATATGACACATTACTGAAGATACTGGTCAAATGGTCGGTCCTTGTACCTCTCATATATATACATATATATGCGTGTGTATATATATATATATATATATATATATATATATATATATATATATATATATATATATATATATACACACACATACACACATATATATATATATATATATACACATATATGTGTGTGTATGTGTGTATGTATCATATATATATATACACACCTTATATATACACACACACACATACACAAACATATATGTGTATATATATATACATATATATACACATATATGTATATACATATATATACACATATATATGTGTGTATGTGTGTTTATGCGTGTGTGTATATAAGTGTGTCTTTGAGTGTATATATATATATGTGAAAAGTGTATATAAATATAAATAAATATATATATATGTATAATTATTTATATATTATATGCGCTGTACTTATTAGAAAGCGCTCAATATCAGAGATAGAGCTAACATATTTGGTTGGATAGATGTGAGTTTGTGACCCTGGGTTTCACGCTTTAGCGATCGTCAAACTGATTAATTTCTTTAAAAAATTTGGGTTTATGTAGATTGCGTGTGTTGGTGTTATTGTGGAAGTGGTGGGGGAAACTTCGTCGCTTATGTCATCGTACTAACGCAAACATCGATGTATGCAGACACATATACATACTTGGTCGTCCGTCGGTACTTATACATATATAAACATATGTGGGCAGTTTCTGATATGACATATGTATGTATACGGGTGGTGTTGTGTCTATACATACGCATTTGTATGTTGAAATGTTGAAATTTAAAGATTGGAAGTGTGGCGGAAATGTCTCGTGAATGTATACATGTCATATTATGTATTTTTCCGCTGAATATTTCCTCGTATGTAAGTATATACGTGTGGTGGGGTTTGTGTAAAATTATGATAGGTAAAAATTATTATTATTTATATTTAAATTTTTGAAAAAAATGGGGGTTTATTTGTTATATTTAAAGCTGGTTATTTGTTTGTTTTTGGTGACGGTGTATATGTAACAGGTAGAAATTTGTAATCCTTATTGGTTAATTTATATGGTGATGTTTAATATTTAATGTGCTGGGTGAGAGGGTAGTTTAATTTAATAACGGGTCTATATGATATGATGTGATAGTAATGTTACAAGGGATTGGAGACAGTGATAATATAATTAGCTAATAGTTATTGTAAATTAGTAGAAATTGTAAATTGGTAGAAATGATTAGTAACGGTGGTGGGAGAATGATAAAACCATGAATGTAGTTATAGTGGTGGTAGCTAGTGGTGGTAGCTTGAACTAAAAAGTGGTTGTTGGTGTTTTATTTTATTTTATTTTATTTTGTTATATGGATTAATTCATTTTGTTATAAATCCTGATAATAATACACGCAATCTACATAAACCCAAATTTTTAAAAAAATTAATCAGTTTGTCTGACGATCGCTAAAGCGTGAAACCCAGGGTCACAAACTCACATCTATCCAACCAAATAATATATATATATATATATATATATATATATATATATATATATATATATGACACATTACTGAAGATACTGGTCAAATGGTCGGTCCTTGTACCTCTTCAGAAAGTACATGACTCCTTCTGCCATGAGCTATCTTTAAAGAAGTCATATAAAATCGAAAATAAAATATATATTTTTTTACAGTAAGGTTCATCATATACAAGGCCGAGGACCACTCGCCGTAGAGCGTTACGTTAAGAAGGAGTTTATAGGAGAGGGAGATAATGGGTAACCCTAGCTTGAACTGGTTAAGATTGTAGTGATCGGGGAAAACATCCTCTTGGGAATCGGTTCCACAGAGCAGTGGCTGGGACCATGGATGCAACCCTAACAGAGACGGTTCCTTGCTCCTCAAAACCTCCCAATCATAGGCCATTCGATTATTTTTTAGACTCTCACACACACACACACACACACACACACACACACACACACACACACACATATATATATATATATATATATATATATATATAACTTTAGTTAAAGACACACACACTAAAGTAGGTTGATTTTCAACTTTTTTTTGAATATCAGAAAGTATCACCCGAGGAAAGTTGGGTATTGGTATGATAAGTAGTGACACCAAAAAGTAGATTTGTAACTTGCACCAATTTTTGAGCATTTAGTTTAAAAGATTGTCTAATATGAAGCACGAGAAAATTCTTGTTTTTGATACATTTAGATATGAAATGGCTTAAAATATTTATAATTTAAATTCAGAAAAGTTTGTAAATTTCTATTATTCAAATGAAATGAATACAATATATCAAAAAGTAGCAATTAAATTGAAATTATAAATCCCCATCCTACCCCAACAGCTCAGAAAAGCTGCTTTTTACCTCATTAATTACGTCAGTAATATCATTGCAAAATATTGTAAAACAGTTATTTTTCTGTTATCAATGAAGCAAAAGCAAACATTATGAATTAAAGGATAATGATTTTAATATAAACTACCATTGTAATTTGAACACTCGTCTAAAAATCTACTGGTTATTAATAGTGGGTTTTCTGTTTTATATAATAATTGTAAGGCATAAAGTTATAAAAGACATGACAAAAAATATGAATGTTGTGAGAATAATAGCAATTTTTATTATTGCATCATATTAAACTGCTCTACATAAGAGCCGTTTGAAGCAAAGGAAGGCTTCATTTCATGGCATAAAACTTTTGTAAAAATATGCCTATGCCTTGCTTCAATTCCATAGACGGATTGGGAAGCTGCAGTTGTTAATTTTACTGCCCTTTCAACAATTTATGAGTGTGAAGGCAAATCAGGTAACTCTAATTTTGTCTCACTCATTGATGACTCCAGAAGTTCATAATCAGAAAATTCCACTGTGAATCCAGGCTCACAAACTCTATTTTGGGACTGGTCGATCAACTGAGACCAATGTATTGCATCAAAATTTATCTTTGATATTTTTTTCACCTCTTTCTGGTTGACTCTCCACTCTTGAAAAAATAAAGAAAAATAAGTCAAAATAAAAAATTAACCTTACTTGTCTTAATTTTTAAAATTAAATTAGGATAGTATTTTAAAATGAAACTATAAATCGATGAAATCATTTTAATCAATATTATGTGAATTACTTACTTAATGGCTAAAATTCTTTTTATAGCTTCTTCCCTCACTTCCAGTTCATCTGAGTTCAGCATTGTATACAGCATATTTTCTGGTAGGTGATCAAAATCATTATGTTGAATATTTTCGAATGCAATCTCCTGAATTTCAGGTCGTAGTTTCTTAATTCTTTGCAACATATTGAAAATATACAATTGCTGATTATGAAATGTATTGTCCCTTTTAATTTAAAACCAGCTAACTGCATACACCCCAACAATAAACTGGATAAGGCTGTGTAGTGTGGGAAATATTTTTTAGGGTAAATGCCACAAACACATTAGTCTGGTGGCTAGTGTCAACCATCTTGCTTGATTTAACGGCCCAATTTTCCATGCAGCATATCTAGGGTTGACTTTCCCTAGTGAAATCCCTACTGCATATTCTAAAAGAAGTATCTGATCACTGCTCAGATGAACTGTCTGTTTGATGCTAGAATATTGGCTGTCTAGAGGATTAACTATGGGTACAAATTTGACCTGGGGCAAATCATGATAGACACTTGTACAAAGTCTCCAAAGTGGACCAATAAATGATGTTGGATATCATGTGTTGCCATCAATGTGCTTAAAAACAGTTTTGAAAAGAAGCTCATTTTTATGTAGAGAGCAACCAATGACGTGTAATTTTCTTTTTATTTGTTTCTCTAGAACTGTAACTAGCCCAGCTTCACAGCCAGTATTAATATGGGTGTTGTCCAGTAAAACAGCCTTTGAGGTATCAACATTTATAAAACCCTAGCAACCTCCTTTGCTTGAACAGCACCAGTTACCCCAGTAGTAGTGGTAACTCTATGAGTGAGGTATTTTCCACTTTCACCACAACCCATCCCCTTTATGAATGTCAAATGGTGTTCTGTTCCATTTGTTTTCTTTAATTTTTTTAATTTCCATCTTCCTCCTCAATCTCTTTATACAGCAATGTCTTCCGTCAACACCAATACAAATAATTTTTTTCTGCTTTATCAATGTGTTTTTGATGGGCATTTTGTTTTATTCTTCCTTTTGCACGGGTTATTTTAGATTTATCCAAAATTATGTCATCAATATTAACACTTTGTTTGAGAAGGCCCATAGCCTTCACATCTAAAAGAAAGGCATTTGCAAGTCTTGCTCCTAAGTTTGATGAACCATCACCCCTGATCAACTCAGTAGCATACGGAGGAATTTTTAAAAGGCTGTAAACACCCTTGGAATGTCTGGCAGGTTCATATGCATCATATATTTCATCGCTATTTGATGACTGGAAAGAATAATATCCTGATCATAAGATTTGGAGGCAATAGGAGATGAATAAATTTGTTTTTGTCTTTCTCCTTCCACTACACTCTTTTTGGGTTTCTGAATGGCAGTTTTATCAACAGGTCCAAGTTGGAAACTACCCGTGAGCCTTATTTTGACCCTCTGGTCTTTTAAACAGTCCCTGTCTTTCATTCCTTTCTGAAATATTAAATTTTGAAATAGTAAAGTTTAAGTTTGAACAAGTATTTTTAGAATATAACTATACTGGATGATTTGTCGAAAAATAGGAGGCTCAGTTTTATCTAATGGACAAGATGGTCCTCCAAATTTTGTAGCAGTAACACTGCGAGTAGAAATTACAGTTCGTTTTCCAACCATTTTTATGAAAATATCTGAAAAAAATGTTTATTCTGTTATTATAAAAAATCAAACAAATTGAATTATAAATTCCAAAGTGAAATAAAAAAAACCTGGAAAAACATAATAAAAGGTGAAATAACAAGTATGTATTTACTTACCTTACGAAATAAATGTAAATTACTTCTTACGCTCATGCCCCCCCCAAAAAAAAAACAAACACGCAAATGAAAAATAATGTCTTCAAAAATAAAAAAAATATTAAATATCACAGTGAATACAAAGTTCTTTCTTTCTTTTATGGAATTAACACATTAATTCCATTTATATTTTACGCGCGCGCGAGTTTCCTCCCTTCCTTTCACACTCGTGCGTGTGCGCGCGCGTGTTTTCACCCCTACCTTTCACTCACAGCTAAACATAGCAGTAACCTACTTTGAGCTCCTACTGATGAACTCATAACAGATTTTGAATTTTTTCCCGCGCGTTTTTCGGCGTTTAAAAACTGCTAGCGTTTGCAAGCAGTTGCCTCAGGCTTTCGACCTGACTAGATGGGCAACTCATTTATTCCGTGCCCTTAACCCATACGCGGGCCGGAATATCTTATTTTCAACAATGTCGACTTCACACTCTACCAAGACTTCTTCTCGTCTTGAAGCTGCCAACAGGTCAGACCATCTCCGTTTTCTACCAGAAGACGTTTTAGAGACACACGACACTGTCGTGAGCAAAAGTTCGTATTCAACTAATAATGGCGTATTTTTATCCCTCGTCAGTGAACCAATACATACAGACAGGGATATCCTACTGACGAACTGTTACGGTTTTTTGGGTATATAAGCGTATAACTAGGGTATTTATTGCATTAAAAAATACAATTGTGGCACAAGGCCGAAAAGGGGAGGGGTAGAGGCTGGTCTTCACTAACTATCTTATACCTAGCTAATCAGATTCACGATCCATTCATACATTACAATTAACTCATTCACCACAAGAACTTGTCCATCACCACTCAATCCTTCATGCACCATAATACCAGATTCTCACAAGGGGGACCTACCAAAACGCGCCCCAATCCATAAAAATTTGATGATACATAAAATACTATACATAAAATTCTAATAATGATAAGATGCAAGGGGAGGGAGATGAACCCCAATAATAACTAAAAATAAACACAAAATACAAACTAAACATAACATATGTTAGTAGGGACCGTCCAACCCACAAAACAGAGAGGCCGCTGTATTCTGCCCCAGAGGACAAAATCAAGAAGCACTCTCGCTAAGGGAGTGGGAAAAGAGGATAAAATATTATGCCGGAATGGTTAATATAATGCAGACCCAGTCGAGATGAAAAAAGGGGGACCAAAACAAACTGGGGAGGTTGGGAATCTCGACTTGGACCATAACCAAAGAGCAGCCGGGATACAGACCAGGAACGACACTTACTCACATTAACTAGGTACACTGAAGCATGTCTAACCTAACCAAGGGAGGGTTCCACAGGAAGCCACCCCGATGTGCTATAGGTTGACTTAAAAAAAAGAAAATCAAGGCTAGCCCCGGTCACACGAACCAGGCTTGCTACTTTTTACCCACCTTTCGCTGAAGACTGTCGAATGCAATCGTTTTCTATCAGATCTAATCTTCATCTTGAGCTGATGCTCAAAGAATTGGATTAGATGCTGATAAGAAAGACGGTTGCCCCAAACTTCCTCCATTCGCGTCGTCCAAATCACCATTCGAGCCGTGGCCATCAGCATCAGAAACACCATTCGTTTCTCCCCGGAATACAGGGGGCGACACATTGTCACACGCGTATGCGCGATCCATGGACACTAGCTGTTCGGGGCGAGACGAGCCGTCAGCTCGCCGACATGGTCCCATAAGGGGCGGACCCAGGGGCAATGGTAGAAGGCGTGCGCAGCCGTTTCTTCTAAACCAAGACCACACCGTTCACAGTCTGGCAAATCCGCCAAACCCCATATGAAAGCCTTGTCATTGAGAGGCAGCCGATTCCGAGCCAATCGCCAGGTAAGCGAAAACTCAGGGTTACTGAGGTAATCCGCCGCTGGCGCCAAGACCAATAGGAGCGATACTCCTCCTCCGACAAGCCGAGCGTATCCGTAGTTTATCCTTCGCGCGACCCTCCACTAAACCACGATAGAAGACCTTCCTAGGCCGTGAAAGGTCACTGGACCGGGGAATGGCCTTCAAGGCCAACCGACACTCGCAGATGAAATCCGACTCATCCGGGGCCTACAACGGCGCTCGGCCCTCGAGATGGGGGACTGATAGTAAGGCTAGGGAAGGCGTCCCTAACAATCCCCTCCAGAATCGGATCTCCTCTAGTCAATGCGCGGCGTAGGAAAGCCAACCTAGAGGCACGGATATGACTCATAAGGTGCGGCATTCCCAGCCCCCATGACACGGACGTTTGGTGCAGACTCGTCTGTCGACCCTGTTCACGCGTCCCCTCCATAAAATGGAGGATAGCGATCGCTCGAGCACCTTCCTGCGGTCTTTACAGAGAGGAAGTACGGACAACCGATAAAGAATCAGGGGGAAAATGTATGTAACACACACCTCCGCCCTGCCCTTCACGGACAACCGCCGTCGATTCCATGTCTGACCGGCAGAATCGACCTTTGCACGTACTTCAGACCAATTCTTCTCCAGCTGGAAGTCAGACCCAAACCACACTCCAAGAATGCGGACAGGACCGTCCGTCCAACCGAAGCGGCCCGGAAGATCGACCCCCTTCCAGGCACCTAACCGCAAGCCGGACGACTTGTCGCGGTTTATCTTGGCCCCTGTCACCTTCTCGTACCGATCAAGCGCCTTCTGTACCGCCTCAATGTCGCTGCGGGACGACACGAAAGCAGATACGTCATCGGCGTACGCGGAAACCCTGGATCGAGACCCTCCAGGCACGGCAATTCCACGTAGGGCCGGACAGCCGGTCTCATCCTTCAGCCGGCGAAGGAGAGGCTCCAACGCCAAAGCATAAAGGAGAGGCGACAGTGGACAACCCTGACGAACCGACCTAGACAGCACGAACGCGTCCGACAACCTTCCGTTCACCTGTACCCACAGCACTGGGGAGCGATACAGGAGGCTAATCCAGCGGCAGAAGTTGGCTTCGAATCCAGCGGCCTGCAGGACAGTAGCAAGGTAGCGATGGTCAACCCTATCAAATGCCTTGGACTGATCCAAATTGATCAGCGCGGCTTCTTCGTCGTCTTTTACACCCTCTATGATCGTGCGGATCAGATGCAGGTTGCTCTGAATTGTTCGGCCCCTCACAGAACAAGTCTGCTCAGGTCCCAACAGAGACTCGGCAACTGACTGCAATCGCTCCTGCAGGATCTTGGCCATAATCTTTAACTCTGTGTTTAGCAGAGTTATGGGCCTATAATCATCTAGGTTCCCCCACCACCTTTGCCCTTTTTCAACAGAGTGATCACGCCCCTGGTAATCCGATTGGGGATGGACCCCGACCGAAACCAGTTGTTGAACACTGCTGTCAAAATCGGAACAAAGATGTGCGACAGCCTCAAGTACAATTCATAGGGCAAACCATCCAGACCGGGCGACTTGCCTCTGCCGACCTTCTTCAAAACCACGTAGACTTCGCCCTCCGTAATCTCTCCCTCGCAGCTAGCCGCTTCAGTCGGCGAAAGCCGAGGAAAGTCAATAAATAGCTGCGAAACTCCTCCTCACGGAGACCAGGCTCCTTGGTAAACCGGCGTTCGAAATGGCGCCGAAACGCCTCGCACATGCCATCAGTGGCCCGAAGAGTATGCCCCTCCGGGGACTTGACTTCACGAATGAAACGATCGCCACCTCGACGGACCTCTTCCCTGCGCAGATCTGCGCCCAAGTTCACAGCTTCGGAAGACATCTTACTTAACATGTCTAATTACCTGGCCTATGTACCGCTCGCTATTCAAACGATCCAGGGCCGCCCTAGCTAAAGGCTATCTCTAGGGGATCCCCCCAGCAACCGCCGGGTGTAACTAGCTTTAAGTGTCTTCACCTTATCAGCTCTATCTAGAGCGAGCCGTTTGCTGAAATCAGTGGTGAAAGACCTAATCCTAGACTTAAGGCGTTCCCACCACTTATTCCCGATAACCGCCCCCACTAATTCCCGCTGCACTAATCTAGTTAGCTGCTCCCGGAAGTCCTGCCTGTCCAGTAAAGACAGATTGAACTTCCAGTAGCCAGCCATTCTAGGCCTATGATCTAACGCTACACGGGCACAAACGAGTTTGTGATCCGTGTAGCCTACCCATGGAACGTAGGGCAATCTAACAGATCTATGTCGGCTCTTCTCACTAACATTCTGTCAAGGTAGCTAACCACCTTTTCAGAAGGCCAACTAGAGCCCACGTCCACATATTCCCCCGGGATGATCGACCCGGTATCTATCGACGAGACCATAATCGTCGATCAGATCAACCAGGCTACGATCGTCCCTTCTCCCCCTAGCACCCCGCCCCTGTCTAAGTCGGGGTCCAGAATGGCATTCCAGTCCCCATTAAAACTAGGCGCGTTGAATCAACCAGGAACGGCCCCAACCGCCGAAAAAACGAGACCCGCTCCTCCTGGTCATTGGGCGCATAAACCGCAACGACTCGGAACGAACCACTTTTCACGGCAATATCGGCCACGATCAACCGGCCCTCGGCATCGGTATGCACAAGGTCCACCTTCGCATCAAGAGTCCGTCTGACTAGCAAAAAAACTCCTCTGGCAAACCGGTCCCCATATGCTGAATAGACAACAAAGTCATCCTCCAGCACACGCATCGGCACTGCAAACAAAGTGGGTCTCTTCGATCGCGGCGACATCCACATCCAGGGACAGAAGGTCCCGGAGAAGGCAGGCAGCCTTACCCCGATCCCTTAAGCCCCTCACATTCAGAGTCGCTAACTTGGTTTCCATTTTTTAAGCCTGCAAAAAAAAGAAGAATAAGCGCAAAACCTATTCACATACGGGCCGGAAATCTGAGGGTGAAAGGACCCCGACAGAATGTCCCAGGCTACCAGTGCCTAACTCGGTCGACATTCGACCATCTGGGACTATTCACCGACGTCCATGGGGAAGGTTAATTTTGCAGCCCTATATACAGAAGGGTGGAGTATAACAGGGACCCTCCCTGCACAGAAGTACGACAACTTTTTCAATTCTGGTGTTCCAGTTTCCATAATCCTGAAGTCCGGGAATGCATCCCTGCATTCCTCCAGAAAATACCATACTTTCAAGTTCCCCCGTGTCCCTAACACAGGTAGTGATACCAGGGGCCTTGGGAAATTACGGGGATCTTCGGTGGATTTGCCCTCTACCGTGGTAAATTTAAAGAGCGGACCCAGTCGGGCTCTCCTGTGTGAGGACATGTCCTTCTCTAACTCCTTCCTGTCCACCTTGCAAATAAGGTCAGGACCGGGAAAAAGCTTCTTTTTTTTTTCTTTCTTTTATCTGGGAGGGGTGAGGAAGGGGTAGATTTGAATAGTGGGGTGGAAATGCCAGGTGGGGTAGATAATGAGCCAAAGGAGGAGGTTGATGGGGAGGGCGATGAAACCCTAGAGGGGGAAGAGGGACGACTCTTTGATTGGAGTCAGTCTGATTCAGGGGTTGCTGGGAGGGATTGGGAACTGGGAGTGTCTGTGTGTCCCTCCTCCTACTTTGTCCGCTGTGTTTACTTGTTTCTTTTTTCCTCCTCATTTTTTTCCAATACGGAGGCACTAGGAGGAGGCATTTGTTCCACCTCCATTTCCCCTTCAGGCTGCTGTTGCTTGCTTTGCTGATGTTCATTCTGCCTCAGTTGCTCCTGATTTTGCTCCTGCCGTTGTTCCATCTGTTCCATCTGTTCCATCTGTTGCTGTTTAAGAGCCAGCTTTGGTGGTTTTTCCTTTTGCAGCTGCTTTTGCTGCTGCCGCTGCTTTTGCTGCTGCTGCTGCTTTTCTTCTCCACTTCCTTCTCGGATTTCCCTTGCTCCTGCCCTCCTTGGGCCGATCCTCAGGCTGTCGCTGCCTTTTGGATTCGCTTCCTCTTCTTCGGGGGAGAAGTTGCCCTGTCCTTCCTCCGACCCTTAACTGTTCCCTCACTTCCTGACTCCTTCTCCTTCGCCACATTTTCGGGGGGCCGTCGTTGCTGGAGTTTTTGTTGTCGCTGCTGAGGGGGCTGCAGAGGGCGTTGCTGGCTTAGAGTTCTTGTTGGGACATGCTTTCGCCATATGTCCCAGAGTGCCACATGTCCAACAAAATGGTTTGCGCCCCTCTACCACCACCAATATCCTCCTATCTCGACATGTCAAGACATTTGGTATTTCGGCGAAGGTCTTCCTGTTGAGTGTGACTTGCAACATCATGTCCCCCGTCGCTATACCTGCCTTGCTGATAATGGAGGACACTTCTTCCACCGGACCATATATTTGGAGAAGAAGGCCCCCCATCTGGTCCTCGCTGATGTCGGCTGGCACCCCATGAACCGTTATCTTGGTCTTTCTTGTGCCCAAGTATTCCGTCTGGAGCCCTAAGAGACGCTGTGTTCAATATGCTCCCCGCCAGACTCTTTGCTTCTTCTTCAGTTCCGAGTAGAATCTCCCACTTCGCATGAGATCTTCTCGCCAACATCTTGGGGGCAATGTGAAGGCTCTTCAGGGCTTCCTCCACGTTTTCCCTACTTACTCCAACCAGCTTCCTACTTTTCACGTCTGAACTCAGCAAACCAATTATCCTTTTTTCCACTGCCTGAAGAACTCGTAATATGCCGAGTCCTTTTTCGTCCTGTTTTCTGTCCAGGCCGATTTTTCCTTTGGAGACTGGTTTTGAATCGTCCCCGTATCTTCTTCCGTATTGTCCGCCATGGTGGAATTTTCTTCCACCATGGCTTCAAATTGTAAATGCGCCTTAAACGGTTTGCTTTTGCCACGAGAAGCAAAGGAAAAACAAAAAGTCAAAACAAAAAGGAAAACAAAATATGTAAACAAAAGTTAATACGTCAAAAATAAAAATAAATAAAATAAAACTGAAACAAAAAGGAGCACAACAAAAAAAGAAAAACAAAAGCAAATCAAAAATAAATGCACAAAACAAAGAAAAACAAAACTGATACTTTCAAGAAAATCAAAAAAAATAACTTATCCAAAAACTCTTTTAGCACGGGTGATGTAGCACAAAACAATACACTGGAATATTCCACACTACAAAAGAGGGAGATATAAGCGTATAACTAGGATATTTATTCCCTTAATTACAGAATTGTGGCACAAGGCCGAAAGGGGAGGGGGTAGAGGCTGGTCTTCACTAACTATCTTATACCTAGCTAATCAGATTCACGACCCATTCATACGTTACAATTAACCCATTCACCACAAGAACTTGTCCATCACCACTCAATCCTTCATGCACCATAATACCAGATTCTCACAAGGGGGACCTACCAAAACGCGCCCCAATCCATAAAAATTTGATGATACATGAAATGCTATACATAAAATTCTAATAATGATAGGATGCAAGGGAAGGGAGATGAACCCAATAATAACTAAAAATAAACACAACATTCAAACTAAACATAACATATGTTAGTAGGGACCGTCCAACCCTCAAAACAGAGAGGCCGCTGTATTCTGCCCAAAGGGCAGAATCAAGCGCTCTCGCTAAGGGAGTGGGAAAGGATAAAATATTATGCCGGAATGGGTAATATAAAACTGACCCAGTCAAGATAAAAAGAGGACCAAAACAAACTGGGGAGGTTGGGAATCTCGACTTGGACCATAACCAAAGAGCAGCCGGGATACAGGCCAGGAACAACACTTACTCACATTAACTAGGTACACTGAAGCTTGTCTAACCTAACCAAGGGAGGGTTCCACAGGAAGCCCCCCGATGTGCTATAGGTTGACTTAAAAAGAAAATCAAGGCTAGCCCCGGTCACACGAACCAGGCTTGCTACTTTTACCCACCTTTCGCTGAAGACTGTCGAATGCAATCGTTTTCTATCAGATCTAATCTTCATCTTGAGCTGATGCTCAAAGAATTGGATTAGATGCTGATAAGAAAGACAGTTGCCCCGCAAGACTTCCTCCATTCGCGTCGTCCAAATCACCATTCGAGCCGTGGCCATCAGCATCAGAAACACCATTCGTTTCTCCCCGGAATACGGGGGCGACACATTGTCACACGCGTATGCGCGATCCATGGACACTAGCTGTTCGGGAGCGAGACGAGCCGTCAGCTCGCCGACATGGTCCCATAAGGGGCGGACCGGGGGCAATGGTAGAAGGCGTGCGCAGCCGTTTCTTCTAAACCAAGACCACACCGTTCACAGTCTGGCAAATCCGCCAAACCCCATATGAAAGCCTTGTCATTGAGAGGCAGCCGATTCCGAGCCAATCGCCAGGTAAGCGAAAACTCAGGGTTACTGAGGTAATCCGCCGCTGGCGCCCAAGACCAATAGGGCGATACTCCTCCTCCGACAAGCCGAGCGTATCACGTAGTTTATCCTTCGCGCGACCCTCCACTAAACCACGATAGAAGACCTTCCTAGGCCGTGAAAGGTCACTGGACCGGGGAATGGCCCTCAAGGCCAACCGACACTCGTGGATGAAATCCGTCTCATCCCGGAGCCTACAACGGCGCTCGGCCCTCGAGATGGGGGGACTGATAGTAAAGGCTAGGGAAGGCGTCCCTAACAATCCCCTCCAGAATCGGATCTCCCCTAGTCAATGCGCGGCGTAGGAAAGCCAACCTCGAGGCACGGATGTGACTCATAAGGTGCGGCATTCCCAGCCCCCCCATGACACGGACGTTTGTGCAGACTCGTCTGTCGACCCTGTTCACGCGTCCCCTCCATAAAATGGAGGATAGCGATCGCTCGAGCACCTTCCTGCGGTCTTTACAGAGAGGAAGTACGGACAACCGATAAAGAATCAGGGGAAAATGTATGTAACACACACCTCCGCCCTGCCCTTCACGGACAACCGCCGTCGATTCCAAGTCTGACCGGCAGAATCGACCTTTGCACGTACTTCAGACCAATTCTTCTCCAGCTGGAGGTCGGGCCCAAACCACACTCCAAGAATGCGGACAGGACCGTCCGTCCAACCGAAGCGGCCCGGAAGATCGACCCCTTCCAGGCACCTAACCGCAAGCCGGACGACTTGTCGCGGTTTATCTTGGCCCCTGTCACCTTCTCGTACCGATCAAGCGCCTTCTGTACCGCCTCAATGTCGCTGCGGGACGACACGAAAGCAGATACGTCATCGGCGTACGCGGAAACCCTGGCTCGAGACCCTCCAGGCACGGCAATTCCACGTAGGGCCGGACTGCCGGTCTCGTCCTTCAGCCGGCGAAGGAGAGGCTCCAACGCCAAAGCATAAAGGAGAGGCGACAGCGGACAACCCTGACGAACCGACCTAGACAGCACGAACGCGTCCGACAACCTTCCGTTCACCTGTACCACAGCACTGGGGGAGCGATACAGGAGGCTAATCCAGCGGCAGAAGTTGGCTTCGAATCCAGCGGCCTGCAGGACAGTAGCAAGGTAGCGATGGTCAACCCTATCAAATGCCTTGGACTGATCCAAATTGATCAGCGCGGCTTCTTCGTCGTCTTTTACACCCTCTATGATCGTGCGGATCAGATGCAGGTTGCTCTGAATTGTTCGGCCCCTCACAGAACAAGTCTGCTCAGGTCCCAACAGAGACTCGGCAACTGACTGCAAACGCTCCTGCAGGATCTTGGCCATAATCTTTAACTCTGTGTTTAGCAGAGTTATGGGCCTGTAATCATCTAGGTTTCCCCACCACCTTTGCCCTTTTTCAACAGAGTGATCACGCCCTGGTAATCCGATTGGGGATGGACCCCGACCGAAACCAGTTGTTGAACACTGCTGTCAAAATCGGAACAAAGATGTGCGACAGCCTCAAGTACAATTCATAGGGCAAACCATCCAGACCGGGCGACTTGCCTCTGCCGACCTTCTTCAAAACCACGTAGACTTCGCCCTCCGTAATCTCTCCCTCGCAGCTAGCCGCTTCAGTCGGCGAAAGCCGAGGAAAGTCAGCCAAATAGCTGCGAAACTCCTCCTCACGGAGACCAGGCTCCTTGGTAAACCGGTTCCCGAAATGGCGCCGAAACGCCTCGCACATGTCGTCAGTGGCCCGAAGAGTGTGCCCCTCCGGGATTTGACTTCACGAATGAAACGATCGCCACCTCGACGGACCTCTTCCCTGCGCAGATCTGCGCCCAAGTTCACAACTTCGGAAGACATCTTACTTAACTTATGTCTAATTACCTGGCCCATGTACCGCTCGCTATTCAAACGATCCAGGGCCGCCCTAGCTGAGGCTATCTCTGGGGATCCCCAGCCACCGCCCGGGTGTAACTAGCTTTAAGTGTCTTCACCTTTTCAGCTCTATCTAGAGCGAGCCGTTTGCTGAAATCAGTGGTGAAAGACCTAATCCTAGACTTAAGGCGTTCCCACCACTTATTCCCGATAACCGCCCCCACTAATTCCCGCTGCACTAATCTAGTTAGCTGCTCCCGGAAGTCCTGCCTGTCCAGTAAAGACAGATTGAACTTCCAGTAGCCAGCCATTCTAGGCCTATGATCTAACGCTACACGGGCACAAACGAGTTTGTGGTCCGTGTAGCCTACCCAGTGGAACGTAGGGCAATCTAACAGATCTATGTCGGCTCTTCTCACTAACATTCTGTCAAGGTAGCTAACTACCTTTTCAGAAGGCCAACTAAGAGCCCACGTCCACATGTTCCCCCAGGATGATCGACCCGGTATCTATCGACGAGACCATAATCGTCGATCAGATCAACCAGGCTACGATCGTCCCTTCTCCCACTAGCACCCCGCCCCCTGTCTAAGTCGGGGTCCAGAATGGCATTCAGTCCCCATTAAAACTAGGCGCGTTGAATCAACCAGGAACGGCCCCAACCGCCGAAAAAACGAGACCCGCTCCTCCTGGTCATTGGGCGCATAAACCGCAACGACTCGGAACGAACCACTTTTCACGGCAATATCGGTCACGATCAACCGGCCCTCGGCATCGGTATGCACAAGGTCCACCTTCGCATCAAGAGTCCGTCTGACTAGCAAAGAAACTCCTCTGGCAAACCGGTCCCCATATGCTGAATAGACAACAAAGTCATCCTCCAGCACACGCATCGGCACTGCAAACAAAGTGGGTCTCTTCGATCGCGGCGACATCCACATCCAGGGACAGAAGGTCCCGGAGAAGGCGGGCAGCCTTACCCCGATCCCTTAAGCCCCTCACATTCAGAGTCGCTAACTTGGTTTCCATTTTTAAGCCTGCAAAAAAGAAGAATAAGCGCAAAAACCTATTCACATACGGGCCGGAAATCTGAGGGTGAAAGGACCCCGACAGAATGTCCCAGGCTACCAGTGCCTAACTCGGTCGACATTCGACCATCTGGGACTATTCCACCGACGTCCATGGGGAAGGTTAATTTTGCAGCCCTATATACAGAAGGGTGGAGTATAACAGGGACCCTCCCTGCACAGAAGTACGACAACTTTTTCAATTCTGGTGTTCCAGTTTCCATAATCCTGAAGTCCGGGGAATGCATCCTGCATTCCTCCAGAAAATACCATACTTTCAAGTTCCCCCCGTGTCCCTAACACAGGTAGTGATACCAGGGGCCTTGGGGAAATTGCAGGGATCTTCGGTGGATTTGCCCTCTACCGTGGTAAATTTAAAGAGCGGACCCAGTCGGGCTCTCCTGTGTGAGGACATGTCCTTCTCTAACTCCTTCCTGTCCACCTTGCAAATAAGGTCAGGACCGGGAAAAAAGCTTCTTTTTTTTCTTTCTTTTTATCTGGGAGGGGTGAGGAAAGGGGGAGATTTGAATAGTGGGGTGGAAATGCCAGGTGGGGTAGATAATGAGCCAAAGGAGGAGGTTGATGGGAGGGCGATGAAACCCTAGAGGGGGAAGAGGGACGACTCTTTGATTGGGAGTCAGTCTGATTCGGGGTTGCCGGGAGGGATTGGGAACTGGGAGTGTCTGTGTGTCCCTCCTCCCTACTTTGTCCGCTGTGTTTACTTGTTTCTTTTTCCTCCTCATTTTTTTCCAATACGGAGGCACTAGGAGGAGGCATTTGTTCCACCTCCATTTCCCCTTCAGGCTGCTGTTGCTTGCTTTGCTGATGTTCATTCTGCCTCAGTTGCTCCTGATTTTGCTCCTGCCGTTGTTCCATCTGTTCCATCTGTTCCATCTGTTGCTGTTTAAGAGCCAGCTTTGGTGGTTTTTCCTTTTGCAGCTGCTTTTGCTGCTGCCGCTGCTTTTGCTGCTGCTGCTGCTTTTTCTTCTCCACTTCCTTCTCGGATTTCTCTTGCTCCTGCCCCTCCTTGGGCCGATCCTCGGGCTGTCGCTGCCTTTTTGGATTCGCTTCCTCTTCTTCCGGGGGAGAAGTTGCCCTGTCCTTCCTCCGACCCTTAACTGTTCCACTCACTTCCTGACTCCTTCTCCTTCGCCACATTTTCGGGGGCCGTCGTTGCTGGAGTTTTTGTTGTCGCTGCTGAGGGGGCTGCAGAGGGCGTTGCTGGCTTAGAGTTCTTGTTGGGACATGCTTTCGCCATATGTCCCAGAGTGCCACATGTCCAACAAAATGGTTTGCGCCCCTCTACCACCACCAATATCCTCCTATCTCGACATGTCAAGACATTTGGTATTTCGGCGAAGGTCTTCCTGTTGAGTGTGACTTGCAACATCATGTCCCCCGTCGCTATACCTGCCTTGCTGATAATGGAGGACACTTCTTCCACCGGACCATATTTGGAGAAGAAGGCCCCCATCTGGTCCTCGCTGATGTCGGCTGGCACCCCATGAACCGTTATCTTGGTCTTTCTTGTGCCCAAGTATTCCGTCTGGAGCCTAAGAGACGCTGTGTTCAATATGCTCCCCGCCAGACTCTTTGCTTCTTCTTCAGTTCCGAGTAGAATCTCCCACTTCGCATGAGATCTTCTCGCCAACATCTTGGGGGGGCAATGTGAAGGCTCTTCAGGGCTTCCTCCACGTTTTCCCTACTTACTCCAACCAGCTTCCTACTTTTCACGTCTGAACTCAGCAAACCAATTATCCTTTTTTCCACTGCCTGAAGAACTCGTAATATGCCGAGTCCTTTTTCGTCCTGTTTTCTGTCCAGGCCGATTTTTCCTTTGGAGACTGGTTTTGAATCGTCCCCGTATCTTCTTCCGTATTGTCCGCCATGGTGGAATTTTCTTCCACCATGGCTTCAAATTGTAAATGCGCCTTAAACGGTTTGCTTTTGCCACGAGAAGCAAAGGAAAAACAAAAAGTCAAAACAAAAGGAAAACAAAATATGTAAACAAAAGTTAATACGTCAAAAATAAAAATAAATAAAATAAAACTGAAACAAAAAGGAGCACAACAAAAAAAGAAAAACAAAAGCAAATCAAAAATAAATGCACAAAACAAAGAAAAACAAAACTGATACTTTCAAGAAAATCAAAAAAAATAACTTATCCAAAAACTCTTTTAGCACGGGTGATGTAGCACAAAACAATACACTGGAATATTCCACACTACAAAAGAGGGAGATATAAGCGTATAACTAGTGATCGAGTCAGAATGACTTATTCCCCTTTATAATCGACCAATGGGAGGTTGACCAATCAGAAGCCGCCTAACACTGTATTCGTCGTGTATAAAGGCGGCCATCTTGTTTCGTCTACCAGAAGGACCAAAGGTGACCAGGAGAAGGATGAACTATACTCTGCTGTGATATCCACTGCGAACCTTCACTACGCGTTCCCACTGTCTCCGAAATATTCACTGCCAACCCTTGGATTCAATACTCAAGGACGACCGTCATGGAAATGTCTAACACGAACAACTTGCTAATCGCAGGTCAGACCTTCTCCGTTTTCTACCAGAAGACGTTAGAGACACACGACACGGTCGTGAGCAAAACTTCGTATTCAACTAATAATGGCTTATTTTTATCCCTCGTCAGCGAACCAATAAATACAGACAGGGATATCCTACTGACGAACAACTCGCTAATCGCAGATCAGACCTTCTCCGTTTTCGACCAGAAGACGTTAGAGACACGACACAGTCGTCGGCAGAAACTTCGTATTCAACAGGTAACCAATAAAAACACCAAATAATTAATTCTGCGTCCCTTTTGGCTCGTCATTCAAAAATCCTTCTACGAGATGATGCATATACCAAATAATTAACTTTTCGGCCCTTTGTGACTCGTCATTCAAAGTCCTTCTCCGAGACGATGCAGAACATACAAAATATTAATTCGTCGTCCACTTTGGGTCTCGTCATAAATCTGTTTTGAACCAGTACAAAAAAAAAGGAAAAAAAATATGTACATAACATTCACTCACATTACCTAAAAACTCGCAGTGAGTATTTTTCCTTGTATGAATATTATTATGTACATTGACTTACTGGAACCTTTCTTCTTCAAGAACCTTTCCCGCCTTTAGCCATCTTATTTTCTACTTTTGGCGCGGAACCTTTTCATTGATCCCTACTACGGGATAATTTACTTGTTTTTCCTGCATTTAATAAAAATTACTCTTGTTGGAATCCAGTCCTTTTCCTATCATTCTGTGTCGGCTATCTTAATATATTTTATTTTATGCACTTGTTGATTGACCCCTTTCCTCTCACTGTTCATTCACGCACATATTTATCTTTTTACTTTGCTTGTAGACTCGGTAGTTTAGTGTAGTGTCTGGCACAAGGCCACTTAGTAATAAACCAGCACTGCACCCTGCCGGGTCTGCAACACTTTCTTTTAATAATTAAGTTTATTAAAATAAAAAAGGAACAGACTTAATTATTTTTGTGTTTTAAATCAGGTCAATAAACATGAAACAAATGTAAGCAAAAACACGTGGAATTCTAACGATATTTCCGGTGCAGAGTGAAAAAATAACCGCCTAAAACAAGCTCGAATTTGTTTATAGAATCTTATATGAAATATTTTTGTATTGTTTGCTTTTTAATTCACTTTTCTTTAATTTACCCAGAACTGCACGATTTTGAATAAATAAAACATTTTTTAAGGCTATTTTCTACATTTTTTCTTCAAAACCTGGTGTTAATTTGACCTACTTATCTTTTCGATTAGCATCGGGCGAAATTCAAAATATTCGATTATGTTACTATTTAAATGCATTTGCGCAAAAATTTGTAAACTTTCAGAGAAAAATATTTTGTGCAGTTATTATTTATGTTAATTAGAAACTTTCTCTGGGTAGAGTTAGTTGTGGTTTCAAAATCAACCTACCCTAACACACACACTTTAATGTCATCCGCATACAGGCCTGTTTCGCTGTATCAAAGCTCATCAGTGCGGCTAGACATCCCACTGCTTCAAGATTTGGCATTAGTCGGAGTTTCTAACCCTGAGCTATCAGCACACGGCAGAGAGAAAGGGGAATTCTAGCGTATTATTTTTACGAATGTAAACAAGCGCCAAATAGCCATAGTACTCAATTCAACCATATATATAAGTTTCGTTAAAGACGACTGACAAAGTACGGTGATTAAGCTTTTTATTTCATTTTTCTTGTGTTCGTATAAGTAATTTCTTTTCTGGGCATAAAGTGTGTAAAAACTGGTCGAAAGTTGTATTAGGTTGGTGTAAAAATTTCGTTTTCTTACATATGTTACTATGTGAGAAAACGAAATTATTTTTGCACCAACCTAATACATATCCGAGCGCTTTCAGCTATTCATTTAGCCATTATCAAGGACGATTATTATTATTTTTTATTTTTCCTTTTTTTTTTTTATTATTGTGCTTCCATTATTTTTTAAAATCTTTTTACATGTGGATGAGGTTATCATACTTGTATTTTCTACTAGTATCTTGAGAAAAAAAAACATTTGTACGAACGAACAAAAAAGTAATTAAAAATCTTAATCTTAGTATCTTGTCAGTCATCTTAACAAAACATGTATAGAGGAGTGATTGCTGCCCAAATATACAATACAATACACACACGCACGCACGCACACACACACACACACACACACACATATATATATATATATATATATATATATATATATATATATATATATATGTATATTGTTGTGGATTCCGTGAATGGAATCTTGCACAAATAAATAAACAACGCCAGTAATTGAGATAGAAAAATAAGTGTATTAAACGTAAGAATACAGACCTGAAGTGAAGATTAGTAGTCCAGGAATGCGGGTTAGTAGAAAGTATATGTACAAGTCTCTGTAAGTAAAGCCGTAATCATCTCTCTCTCTCTCTCTCTGGACTTTTGTATAACTCTCTGAGAACACCCTGTGTCTGTCTCCGTATCTCTCAACCCGTCTCAATGTATCTCAACGTATCTCCACATATCTCAACGTATCTCCACGTATCTCAACGTATCTCCACGTATGTAAACAATCTCTCTGTCAGTATGAGTATACTTTGGATGTATCCTATGTAAAAAGGGGAGAGCCCCAAAACAATATTATAATTTAACTGAATTATTAATATGGTTCCATCGCTACACAGGAATTACCATGTGTCAAAAACAGACACTAAAAACTTCAATTTCAATTATATAATTAAATTAAAGGCCCTAGTTCTGTTTCATTTTCAAGCGAATTTTGGAATTTAGTTTAATTCTATAATTGAATTTTAAGTTGTAGTTCTGTTTTTGAAACATGGTAATTCCTGTGTAGCGATGGAACCATATTTTTAAATCAGTTAATTTATAATATTTATGCTTTGTAAATTTGCATGGAGCACTGTCTTATAAAAATAAAAATATTAATAAGAACACCGGATTATATATCTTACTGTTCCTTCTTTAATTAATATATATATATATATATATAATGTGCATTATTAACGATTGATTGTCTACCCGCGCATATAGATTTGTATCTACTTATGTTCTAACTCACGTTCAGAATACATACTCGGTACTCAGTGTGAGAAATAGCGTACTCGTCTCTTTTTATTTATAGACAATACATTGTGAATTCCTTCAAACTCATCTCAGAATTTCTTGAAAAAGGTAGACATTTTAAAGTGTCTTGTTTGGTAATACCATTGACTTTGGTGATTCGTTTGTAGAGTGACTGTGATGCGAGAAAATCTAGCAATCTGATTTATCGCTGGAAGACGAACAATTCGGAATATTAGATTTCAGAATCGGATGCTATAAAGCGTGAAATGGTCTTTGACAAAGCAATCGCAAACCAATAAAAGAAAGGGAAAAATGAACTAGAAAGAAACATAGCCAGAGAAATAATGACAAGGGGTAAAAGAGCAAGTGAAATGCAGTAAGTAATAAAAAAAATGATATAGAGAGGGGTGAAAAGAGATAGATAAAGCAGTAAAATGTAAGGCAACACAGCAGAGTTAGTACGCATAGAAGAGGGCAAAAGAATGGTAGGTAGGCAGGTAGAAAAGAAAAAGAAAGAAAAAAAGGAAGGCGATAGAATATGGACTTAACAGAAAGAGTTTAAAATAAGGAAATAGAAGAAAATGAAGAAAAAGATCAGAAAGAAGAAAAAAAACGGGACTACAAAGAAAAATTAAGAACAAAAAAGAGAGAAAAAAGAGAAAAAGAAAGAAGGAAGGAAACGTATTACAACAAAGGGAGTTTTTATATTTAGAGAAGAGAAGGAAAAAGGATAGGTATGTTGGTAGGTAGGTAGAATTAAGAAAGAAAGAAAAAGAAAAATGAAAGAAAAGAAAGAAAGAAATGGTGTATGACAACAGAATGAGGAGATAAAGAAATGGAAGGAAATGAAATAAGAGATTAGAAATAAGAAAGAAAGAAAGAAAGAAAAAAAGAAAGAAAGAAAGAAATGGAGCATGACTTAGCAGAACGAGAAGAAGGAGATAAAGAAAAGGAAAAAGAGATTAGAAAAAAGAAAGAAAGAAAGAAAGAAGAAAGAAAGAAAGAAAGAAAGAAAGAAAGAAAGAAATGGAACATGACTTAGCAGAACGAGAAGAAGGAGATAAAGAAAAGGAAAAAGAGATTAGGCATAAGAAAGAAAGAAAGAAAGAAAGAAGAAAAAAAGAAAGAAAGAAAGAAATGGAGCATGACTTAGTAGAACGAGAAGAAGGAGATAAAGAAAAGGAAAAAGAGATTAGGCATAAGAAAGAAAGAAAGAAAGAAAGAAGAAAAAAAGAAAGAAAGAAATGAAGCATGACTTAGCAGAACGAGAAGAAGGAGATAAAGAAAAGGAAAAAGAGATTAGGCATAAGAAAGAAAGAAAGAAAGAAAGAAAGAAAGAAAGAAAGAAAGAAAGAAAGAAAGGAGGAAGGAAGGAAAAAAGAAAAAAATGAAAGAAGAGAGATATAAGTAAATGGAACATGACTTTCCAGAACGAGAAGAAAGAGATAATGTAATGGAAGGAAATGAAAACGAGATTAGAAAAAAGAAAGAAAGAAAGAAGAAAGAAAGAAAGAAAGAAAGAACTGGACGAGAAACATCAGACACAGAGAGATCATGGCAAGAAGGAAAAGAGAGCAAGTGAAATACGGTAGGTAATCAAAAATAGATGAAGGGGAGTAGAAAATAGGAAAATGTAAGGCAACAAAGAGAGTTTGCATACATACAACAAAAAAGAAAAAAAAATCTATAGGTGTGTAAAGAACGCAAGAAAAAGAAAGAAAATGAAAAAGAGACTAGAAAAAAATAAAAGATAGAAAAATCTATTCCATAATATAAAACACTAAATTTATGAGTCATGCAGCCTCATATCTCGTTCTATATAATGAGATGTTAAGTTGTTATGGTAACGAAAGACATTAGTCGATGTCAATAAGAGGACATGCCGAATGTTATCGTAAAAATATGATTCTTAAGTAGGGGGAATCATGCTGCTTATACATTGCTTTTTTTTTCTTTTGTTTTGTGTTCTCTCTCTTTGGCTATTTCTATATTTAATAATTTAAACTCTTTAAATTTCTTTCTTACATTAGATTTGACTGTATACATCAAAACCTGTATTACTGATGCAAAACATTTAACCTATGCAATTGCAAGATTATTTAAATATGATGTCAGTTTTGGGTGGCACAGGAAAACCAATCTTATTATTTAGCAAGCGTAGCTTAGATGTTGCACAAGGCCGTCAGAAAAGAGCATCTCGTAAGGATCGAAATTCACTACCCAGTCATAATTCAGCTAGCGAGACGAGCTTGCTAACCATTGCATCACATGGAAGTGCTCAACTATATCGAGCGTATTTGAAAACTATTTTTTTTTTTTTTGTAATTTCTGTAGTATTTTTTTGCACTATTGGAGTTACTTCCCTTGTAATGATAATAAGCAGGAGCAGCTATGTAATGTGGATACCGAGCATATCTGGAGTTATCAACGAGACGGACGAAGGGTAATCAAAGTTTCTAGGAAAGAGAAGAATACTACAATAATTATTGGGGAGGGGGAAACATGTTTAAAGACTCGCGTGTGAAAGGCTTCTAATAAAGGTAATGGTCATAGTTATATTGTCGGAGTTAACTGCTAAATTGTCAACTAGATGACGCTCTCCCTAGATTATAAATACTGGGCGACTTCTCGCCTCGTCTTCTCTTTTCTTCCGGCCTTTCCGCAGCATTCCGACCTCGAGGGGAGGTTAAGCAAAAATCCTCTTAACTTTCAACGAACACATCTATAATGTAATCTCACAGAGGATTGCGTCTTTCTATTTGTGGGAGACACCACGAACTTTACACACACATACACGTACGTACGAACATTCACCACACTACAAACTCCTTACGCTCACAAACACAAATGTTAAATGTCTATGTGCTTTGTAAATTTTTGTTGTTGAATACATATTGTTGTGAATATGGATTATCTCCTCTTAGATAATCCAAGCTATAAAAGCTGTACACTTCCGCTTGTCAAGTTAGACGAGTAGTAGTATTCTTAATTGAATAAAAGATTACTAGACAGAATCTTTTGTCCTGTTTTCATTACAATTTATTCAATTAAGAATGGAACAATTTATGCGACCGGAGCGATTTACCACAGATCCAGAGACTGACTCTGACGCGGAACGGCCTGCCCCTCTGAGAAGGAAACATTTCGGAGCAAGATATTTTAGAGCCCACAGACAGGCTCGCACTGAAGAGCCTCCCTGTTCAAGTACTCCGACCACGAATCATGGACTGCCGAGGCGGCCACTGCGAGCTCATAGGGAGCCTGGACATTTAAGGGACTTTCTTCCCTATCAGTGAGAAATTTGGCGGGGGAGAATGTTGTGAATATGGATTATCTCCCCTTTGATAATCCAAGCTATAAAAGCTGTACACTTCCGCTTGTCAAGTTAGACGAGTAGTAGTATTCTTAATTGAATAAAAGATTACTAGACAGAATCTTTTGTCCTGTTTTCATTACACATATATTTGTTCATATATACATATATCGGTCTTGTTGGTTTTCTTTACATGTCTTTATGGTGGATTCACATTTCTAAATCCGCCATGTTCTGTTAGTGGACCTTCTAGAAGGAAATAAACGCATGTGTTCCAATAATATCACAACACTTTAAGTACACGGCCCGCAACAATATTAGGTAATTCCCTCATTCGGGATTCAATGAGCGATCAGCCAGTGTTACTGAAGATTAAGATTAATAAAATCTTTCTCGCAAAACAGTTTTTTTCTGGTAAACAGATTTTTCATGTCCAGTAGTGTTTATTGATTTTTCTAGCATCGAAGAGAGACGGGGGGGGGGGGGCTTCTAACCTTTTGTTCGAAGTAGTATGGAATGTGAAGATTTTTATTATATCATTTTCTCTTTGAGTTACTCGTGCTATCCATTTCAACTGTTGCCGCTGTTCGAAGTTCTCCAATGATGTGATCCACAATGTCCGAAGAAGGATTGTCTCCACCAGCACCGACAGGCTTAACTTGCTGAAAACCATTCTTAACCATTGATCTGTGAAAGCGATTGTATACAGCTGACCGTTTAGATATTTCTGAACGGATTTCGCGCCATGCATGGCATCCATATTAAAATCTCGATCTGATGAGTCTTTTTACGAACCAAACTCGAGATTTTTAGTTAATGTTTTGGTTTTATATTCGATTTAGAGCCCCAGCTTGATTTACTGATGAATTTTCAGCAATTTGTAGTGTTAGACGAAACTATCTCTACGAACACATATTCTATGTTTAATTACCATACCTCTGTAGAATAGAAATGGAATGTCACATTAGATAATAGGAAACTTCCACAAGCAGACACTGGAGTTCATAAGTTACAATTCTGCGGTGTTATATAAACAACTGAGTGTATTTTGTTGGTACGAGAATAAAGTAATTCAGAATTACCATTTTCGTTGTGGGTATTTTACAATCTCCTATACTAAATTTCCTATAACCGATCCATAATAGATTTAATAACATATTCCGTGTTTTTCTACTAATAAGCCGCATTTATTTCCTATAACATATCTCCAAAAACCACCCTGCGTTCTATAAATCGAAGGTCGGTTACGTGACTTATAAATTTAGGATGGGAGTGCACGCCAGCACCCCAATTACACCCGATTCTGAACCCTTGGAAGTAAAACAACTCAAGCTTTCCAAAATTAAATTAACGTTTTTGAACAGCTGTTTACACTGTAAAGTTAGTACTTGCGATAAACTTGTCAATGTTACCCATAATAATAAGTATTTCAAGCTATAACACCGGTGTAAGGATTCAGCAGTACGGTAAAAAAAAAACTGTCGTATCATTATGGGGGGGGGCATGTTTAAAGACTCGCGTGTGAAAGGCTTTTAATAAAGGTAATGGTCATAGTTATATTGTCGGTTGTTAACTGCTAAATTGTCAACTAGGTGATGCCTACACATAAATGAATCTGTTCTAGAGAGAGGAGTGGAGAGCCATGACCGCTCACATTCTTAAGGTAGATAGCATATAAAAAAGATGAAAGAGACGGGAGGAGTGAGAGAAGGAGAGAAAACGAATGAAATGTCTTCAGTTAATAAAATATTGAATAACAAAAACCTCATCATCAGTCACATGACCATGTGTGGTCGTAGGATCACGTGACCAGTTCACTCTGCATATTTAGATCGAAAGCTAGAGAGACATTGCTTCAATGTCTAGCCGGTCTGCGACAAGTAGATCAGGCGGAACCTGTCCCTCACCAGGTCAAACTACAACCGTTGTCGTCCATCTTGAAGCCTCGCCTTGGTCACGAACACACAGCCATTGGTCATTGATTTAATTTAGGAATCCCTTCGCCCAGCCATATCGTCATCACATTGGATGTTTATATAGCTATGGAGCCCGGTCTACCACCAATTGAGGTAAATGGCCGTTGACACTGCAGGAAGGCTGATCTACCTTTTGACGGGTATTGTTTTTAATTCTGCTTTGATGTCTAATCACCCTGCTCACCAGAAGTGCCTGGTGGCCGAATTGATTTAGTCACCGATGACCGTACCACTGGTATCAGGTGGCTTATATGGTACCAGAAACAATCGGAACTGACTTCACAGAACATTCTGAATAATGAATAATAAATAAATTGTAATATTTTAGCAGAAAAATCCCGAAAAAGTAGAAAATAAATCGATAAGGAGGAAAATGATAAGAAAACTAAGCGAAAAAATGTGCTGTTCCAAAGAAAGAATTCTCGTTTGAAAATCGTGGAAAACAAAATTTGGAAAGCAATGAACGTGAACACAGCGGTCATAAAGTTTCATTGGAGACAATAAAGGTGAAAGTGTTATTCCGGGTAATTTACTGAATAAGGAAGCAGAGATGAAATAGAAATCAAAGAAGAAATGAAAGAAGAAAGAAAATTAAAAAAAATAAAATGAGAAATTAGAAGGAGAAAATTAGGAATAAATAGATAAATAGAGAAAACAATAAAAAACGAAATAAAAAGAAAAGATACATTAATGTATACGACAAATACCTAACTTTGTTGCAATATATATCTACCTAACCGAAAATTAATTTCTTTTAGAATTTTCACTTAAAGAAACCGTTTATATCAAATTCAGTGAATTACCTACTGGACATCACATTTCAAAATAAGATAAGCAATTTCAGAATGAAATGGAATTGAAATTCCATTTTGCTTTCCTATGGATGAATGATTGCTATATTTAATAGATGTGTTTTTAACTCGAAATGTATAAGTATTTTTATGTCGCTCGTATTACATTAATGTTCGTAGAAAATATTTTTTTTTTAAATTAACAATTTTGTCACAAGCGCCCAGGTAGAATATAATATTAATTACAAAAAAGAAAAAAAAAAAGAAAAAAGAAAAAAAAATCATTTATAATGCAGTCAAAAATATATGATAAAAGAAAAAAATAATTATCAGAGAAAAAATATATATTAAAAATAGGAAAAGAGAAAAAAAAAAACGTAGACGAAAAACAAGACAATACTATGAAAAGAAGTAAAAAATAAAAAAATACCAAAACAAAAAGAATTAAAAGCGACAATGAAAAATACGGAATAATAGAATAAAGAAATTATAAATTTAAAAATAGAATGGATTAAAAAACGAGAGATAAAGGAATTCAAATAAATATTTTAAAAACTGGAGATACACAAAAGAAAAGGGACGAAAATGACGGTATAAATTAAACTTGTTTTTGACATTTAACACGAAAATATATGTGGGAAATAATATTTTATTCATAAAATTCAGATATGGCCAAATATCGAAAGCAGACGATAAAGAGAAAGAGATAATAACACACACACACACATACACACACACAACAAAAATCTGTATAGACAAAACAGTATTAATTGTGAAGTAAGTCAAGTTATTTTTGGTGGGAAGAGGAAGTAATATTTTTTTTCAAATTCTGGACAAAAATAAATTATATTAGATAAATTATCTTTGTTCTCTAGCGTGTGGAGAGTGCTTTCTCTCTCAAACACACTCAATCTCTCTCACTCACTCACTCTCTCTTACTCACTCACTCAGTCAGTCTCTTTCTCTCTCTCTCACTCACTCTCACTCACTCTCTCTCTCTCTCTATTTCACGTACACACTTATACATTACAGAGACGTACACGTATACTAGCACATATATTCACGCTCGCATGTTCACACAGAGATGCATACTCACACGGACAAAAACACATATCTCCATACAAACTATGACACACACTCCACATATGCGTACACATTTTCAGAGACACTCACACTCCCAAATATACACTCGGCCTCGCGCCCACACACACCTGAACACATTGAAACCTATCCAGAGAGTAACACTTACACAGATACTCATATACTCACACTCATATTTACATTATCACTCACTCTTACGTAAAACACGCTCATAAATACTCACAGACACAAAAGCACACACGCATATTCACACACGGATATCTATACACAACCTCTTAGCCTCAGGAGTTCCGTAACCATTAGGGTCGTAAGAACACAACATCTTCTGCAGCCGCACAAGGACAGTTTGAATTCAGTTTTCCATCTCCTAGACTAGTCGCCAACCAAGGTTATAAAAGCTTTACCTATAGCAGGAAGGAGAAGAGATGGATTCATAGCTTTCCCAAGGGTGTTAGCACGTAAGTGAATGTAATGAACTCAACTGGAATTCGACCTCGGCTCTCCGATTTCCCGAATCCTAAGCGTTATCCACCGTATCTCCAATTATATCTACAGCTATAACTATAAACTTAAAAAAATTATTCCGTTAAAAAATGCAAATGGTCGTTTCAACTTCAACTTTTTACTATTGTTCACCCAACGCAAAGCCCAAGAGCTACTCAAGGTAGAGGGGTATCGAATGTTTTTTTTTAATTTAACTTAGGGGAAACTAACAAGTGTATATTGTGAGGATATGTTGGAAAGACAACGATTGGCACTAACGGTTTAAGAGGCCAAAATTGTAGCCATCGAGGAAGCGCTATCGCAGAAGATTGTTCCACAAATAACATTACGAACATGTTGTCTGAGTAGAATTTCCTCACTACTAATGGTAATCGTAATATTAGCAGTTTCCTTATAAGGCATTCATTTACCGAATGGCCAGTGTTTCTGTCGGTTGAAGTTTTATAGATTTTCTCTTTAAACAATTTTCTGGAATAGGTTTCTCAAGTCCAGTAGCTGTTATCGCTCTTTCCAGTACTAATGGAGAGACGGTCTTTTATTTGAAGTAGTGTGGAACGTCAACATCTTGATAATGTCAATATTTTCTCTTCGTATTACATTGTTGCTATTGTTGAAAGTCATCAAGTGATGTAGTTCCTGTTACCTGGTAGAGTTTTTTGTGATTCTGTAGCACCAGTCTACAAGGTTCGAGGAAGTGAGTTCTTCGCCAAGAACTTCAAGGCCATTTATCATGGAACATGAAAGGAATGCGCATGTCGACCCTGTGTATGTGGCAAAGTGCGTCCTACCCGTGAAGCTTTGAATTGGTCAACTAAAAAATGTAGCTTGTCTGAAGAACATTCACTACGAAAATAGCAATAGAATATCGAGAGATTAGTAAAATTTCTTCTGTGGGAAAATCGTTTGTAGGGTGGAAGATTAATTTCTCAGTCAAAAGGCTGCGTAAACTATACCAAAATTTGGAAAGTGATGATTGGGCAGGTTCAGCCCAGATATAGCAGCAATACTCACTTTTTGGTTTGATGTAACTCTTCCGCTCAAGATAAAGTTTTGAAAAAGGAATCAGTCCTACTATTTAACCTATGGCTAGGTTGAGAAGCGATGGATTCATAACTTTGCCGAGTGTAACCCCCTCCGTGACCGATTAGGGTCGTAGGGGCGCCATATGTACTGCAGCCGCGGTGTTTCATGGGCAAGATAGCCTGAAAGAGTGCAACCGTTTCCATGTCAAGAATTCAAAGTTTTCCTTCTCATAGACCGGTTGCCACACAGGGCTATAGAATCCAGGCTGTCCTGCTATTTATCCATAGCTGGGGGGAGAAGAAGAGGATTCATACCTTTCCCAGTGAATCTCATGGGTCGGATCGGAATTCGAAATTGGCTCTCCGATTACTCAATCGGAGCCAATATCCATTACTCCATCGTGTATTTACGTGTATGTAAATGTAACTAACGGGGGTGTTATGGAGAGCAATGATCACTCACGTCCTTAAGGGAAAGGTCACATAGATGAAAAAGAAGAAAGACTGTGGTGATTGACAGAATTTTATCTTGAAGATTATAAGAGATTACGATATACCATTCGAGGCAAATTATAAAGGATTGAGTACGCAAGCAACATGAAAACACCGCAGCAGCAGTAGTAGCAAGCAAAGGTTTTTGGTCCACCGCCAACTGAAATCATTGATAGGTATCTAGCGGCAGCAAGAACATTAATGAAAGACGGCTAAGAAAGGTAATTATAGCTTTTGTTAATCGGCCTCATATTGGCCTTAATATGAAGATTATAGAAGGAAATGGGCGGCATAAAAGAGGAATTCAGCCTGAAGATAACCTCCTGGAGAGTAAGTCGTTGCGCTCGGGTTAACATTCTCGGCTGACATGAAGTAGAAAGATTATATTGAATCAATTGCTAGGCCCACTGCTAAGAAAGATGGTCCACTGTGTCGTGCCAGACATTTTTTTCTCTCCAGAATCTATCTTACATATCTATAAATCTACCATTCGTCCATGCTTACAATATTGCTGCAATATATGGTCCGGTGCTCCGGCTATATACTTACAGATTCTTGATAAAATCCAAATAAGAATCAGCAATATTATTGGTTATGGTCTGGCATCTCGGCTTCAGTTCCATTTCCACCGTCGTAAAATTGCTTTCCTGTGTCTTTTCTATAAATACTTTTATAGAAGTATTTTGGATGATCTCTTCGCTTTTTAAATTGCTATTTTATTCCCCTCTCCACACAGACATGGATTATACATATGGTGACTAGTTAAGATTTTCATAGCGATATTGAGGCATTATGGTGGATGTTGTAAGAATGGTAAGTAAGAATGCGTTGTTGTGGTTTAAGGAATATTGTTGTATGTTTGGGTCAGTGATCGAGGTTAGCTATGTTTAAAGTTAAGACAATAGAAGATCAACCTTTTCCCCATTATCCATTTTGGCCTTGTGTCACATTTTGTAATGTTACAAATAAATAATGCTTTATTTTTATGGGACCTAGACTTTATGAATTTAAGTGCAGTACTAGATTGGCGGTAAGGTCTCATCATTTTGCAGTTGGAATGGATAGATGTAACCGTAAGTTCTATGCTGTTTCTTTTCTTCCACTTCTTGCTTGTGGAACTATCTTCCGACTCCATGCTTTCAAGTCAGTTTTAATCTACAAAAAATAAATGCGATGTACTGTCTTCCTGATTACTCTTCTGTTGTTCTCGTAACTTAGTAATGTTTCTGTTTTCTAGTTCTTCCTGGAACTATTTGTGCCTTAGTGGAGTTTCTGCCTTCTTTATAGTAAACTCGATTAAAAAAAAAGATTTCTACCAAAATTATAATTAATAAAACCAGGAGATTATCAGAAGAACGAAATATTTAGAAGGATGCAGGATCAGAGATTTAAAAAAAAGTAATTTCCCCCGAAGCAATGCGATGACGTCACTCAGACGAAAAAGGTTTACTTGAAATGAAAGAAAATAAGAAAAAGTTTAGTTAGGAGAAGTGAGAAAAAAAAGGACTATAAAAGAACACCCTTCGGAAAGACAGAAGATCACGATTGCCATTTTGTTTCAATTTTTGAAGAATGTGGTTGGCAAGGATGCAAGAATTTGGAAGGGAATTTCACAGGCGAGAAGTGTCAGATAAGAAACTAGTAAAATAGTACACACGGTTGTATCTAATTCAATAGCAAAACGGTGAGACTGTGTTGTTAATCTTGTAGCAATTAAATGCAGACGTTGCAGCAAGGAATAAAGCTTATCAGAACATATAGTATTCTATTAAGTTAAAACCAAAATATTTCTTCTCTTATTCTAAGAAACCCGATTATACAAAGGTGACCAGAATTTGGTACTTCTGACACCTGGAAGTATGCAATCGCACTCCCCGTCCCAGATTGCGCATTGTTCTCGCTAGAGAAGCACAGATGGATTGAAGCTAAGCGACACGTACTATAATAACATTTCATTATTAGCAGGTGAAAATAAGGCATGTTAAGTACTGTGATCGTATTCATTCATACCAAGTCGACAAAATATATAACAATATTAACAATACGCCTACACGTACGCAATATTTCTAATAACTTAAAAAGTTAGAAAAAGCGTCACATTAATTTTTATGATGAATAAAATTATATGATCTATACTCCAGCTATTGATCTATCATTACTACTATTCCCAGAGATGCCGTTAAATCGAAAATTTATACATATATATATATTTTTTACAATTCTCCTGAGAGCCACTCGAGGTAGAGATTTATGGAGCAAAAGGTAGAGTTTATGCTGATAGGTGAAAAAGATAACGATTAACCCTATACATGAATAGGTTAAGATTGTAGCGATCGGGAAGGCAGTGTTTCGTAGAAAAATGTTGCTCTAGTGGAACTTGCATCTGACCAAAGGAATACGGAAGGAATGAGGGTGATTCGCTGCAATGTGCATGGAATTGTAGGGGCTTAGCAGGGAGGGCTCGGACTGATGGAACTAAGGAGTGTGGTTCGTCTGAACACTCACCATGGGAATATCGATAGAGCAGCGAGAGGCTTGCAACGTATGGTCTGTGAGGAAGGGGTTGTAGGGTGGAAAATAATTCATCACCCACAAGGACGCGGCGACGCTTTTAGACTCTATCCAGAGTGGAAAGAGAAGATTGGGCAGCTCCTGCTCTTATATGTCAGCAGTACTCTATTCCCGTTCTTCGTAAAGGTAGAGGGTATAATTATGAGCTAGGTACTTGCTGGAGTAGTACAGGGGACCGACCGTTTTCTCAGCATCCTTTGTGATGAATCGCATGCAGGAGGTGAAGTCTGGGCTGAGTTCCCAGCAGCCGCTCAAGGCACGGGGTCACCCTAAGGGAACATCTGTTCATCGCGATTGGTGTATGTTATATTACCAAAAAAGTCATATCGCATTACTTGAAACAGATAGCAATTTATATTGATTTGAAAATAGGAATACAGAAGGTCCTCGGGTTACGTCGGACCTGACGTACGGCGTTTCGGGGTTACGACGCCATGTCCCATAATATAATACGTCGTCACGCGGCGCTATATAAGGAAGGTGGCGTTGTTTCTTCACCGGCTGTACGCCATATTGGATTGTGCTACATTCGCCATCTCTCGTTTGTGTTGTTTTTTTTTGTTGGGGTGGGTATTTTTGCACTTCATTATGGCTCACAAGCGTAAGGCTGATTCGTGGGTGCTTATGTAGGTGAGTTCCGACCTACGTAGAAAATCACGTTACGTCGCGCTGTAGGAACGGATCTCCGACGTAAGTAGAAGTTTATAGTCCCGAAATGAATTTTTATGATTTTTTGCCGGTGCACACCTTCCCTATGGTCCAGTTAGAAAGTCAAGCAAATTGTGCAAAACAGAAATTTTGAAAAGATAAAACAAAGAATGAAAAAGTATGAACTTGATTCGATTCAGGTTTGCCTCTTTTCTTATAAAAATAGAAAAAACTTTCAGATTGGTTGCACATCAGGGTGTCATTTATTCCTGTTTGCCGACTACTACCTAATTCCATATATATATATATATATATATATATATATATATATATATATATATATATATATATATATATGATAAAATACATCCCAAAAGTACTGCTAGATCTTCTAGGTATCTCTTGACATATTTGGGAAAGATTATAAAATAATCTAGAACGTATACTCTCAATAAACTGCATGCAGATAGAAAATAAGCTGAGTAAATATATAAAAATTAAATGTTTAAGACACGGATGCATTTTCTCACCAGACCTTTTCAACTTAATCAGCGAAGTGATTCTGAGAGAATTAGAAGTCCTATCAGGATTCATTATTGCCAGCCACAATCTTAACAACATAAGATAGGCAGATGAGCCAGTATTGATAACAGATACAGAAAGGAAACTAAAAGAATTCCTACAGAAGGCAGTGAAGGAAAACTAGAAGAAAGAACTAAACATCAATTGCAAGAAGACGGAATGCATGGTTGTTAGCAAAAGGGAACAGACCAACATGCAAATTACATATTGGAGATGCCAAAATCAAACAAGTACAACAATTTAGATATCTGGGAAGCGTTATAACAGAGTACGAAAGATATGACATTGGAATCCGAAGGCGCATTCCGAAAGCTAAGCAAGGTATTAAGAAAAATGAAAATATACTTAGAAAC
Organism: Acanthosepion pharaonis; assembly: GCA_903632075.3. Classification (NCBI taxonomy): domain Eukaryota; kingdom Metazoa; phylum Mollusca; class Cephalopoda; order Sepiida; family Sepiidae; genus Acanthosepion; species Acanthosepion pharaonis. Next base: position 357,017 of record CAHIKZ030004234.1, read on the forward strand.
AAAAAAAGGGTGCTAAACTCTCATGTAAAATTAGTCTTTCTGATATGGCAGTGAATGTTGGATACAGATGAAGAGACTGAAGCAACAGAGATGTGCTCCTACAGAAGGATACTGAAAATACCATGAACAGAACTTGTGAGCAACGACGAAGTTCTAGAGGCAATCACAGCAAAAATGGCACTTATATTTAACATTAGGAAGATACAGTTGAAATTTCTATGGCATATAATGGGAAAAGAGGCTTGGAAAATTTGATACTCATGGTACAGATTGAAGGTAAGAGAGACAAAAGAAAGTAAGACATAACCTATCTGGCGAGCTCGAGTGAATGGATAGCGGAAGAGAGCTGAGGATTGATAGCAAAAAGATCAAATTTATTCAGAGCTAAAAAAGATAGGAAATTGTGGAGAGCCATGATCACATAGAAGAAGAATAAGAACACTAATAAGAAGAGGTCAAACTAACATCCACTTCTTTGGTATTGTCAAATTGTCTGTCATTCATGATTGAAGACCTCGTCACAGCCAGAGAAATCAAAACCGCTGAAAATCCTGAATACTCTTCTAAATTTTGTTTTATCGCATCCGTAGATTCTTTGACAAAATATCTCAAACCACAGTAACTGAGAAAATACTGAGTTAACATCTGTCAAACTACACTTCTTCGTACCCTAGCAATAACAGCAAAATCCTTGACTCTTATCGTAATGGAAATGCTAATAATTGCCCTTTCCTTATAAGAAAACATTCGACATTCATTAACCAAACACTGAGTACCAATGCCTGTTGAAATTTATAAAATCTGTCCCTTAAAACAATTTTAAATGAGAATAAGTGTCTCAAGTTCAGTAGCGGTTAATGTTCTTTCCCATAATGACGAGAGTTTTCTTTCCTAACCTTTTGTTTGAATTAGTGTGGAATGTCAACATTTTGATTATATCATTATTTTCTCTTCAAGTTACATGTGCTATCCATTTTAGTTGTTGCTGCTGTTGAAAGTCCTCCATTTGTTATCTAAGATCCTATCCACAAAGTTTGAAGACGTTTGGTATGCAAAAAGACCTACAGGCTTCATTCACTCATAGTAATGTGCCTTCTCTTATCTGGTGCAATTCTTTGTTTGTGATTCTCTAGCCCCAGTGAACAATATTCAAAGAAGTGTGGCCTTCGCTCGCTTAAAGCCATTTTTAACCATTGATCTTAGAATAAAAGCAGTATAGAGCTGACACTTGAGATATTTCTGAACCGAGTTAATGTCATAGATGCTAACCATATAAAAGTGTCTGTTTGAGGAGGCTATTTAAGAACATGGCTCGAGTTTTCAGGTTCAGGTTTCGGTTTCTGTATTGCGGTTTTAATGGCCACTAACTCGAGCGCAGCGTATTCTATTTAAAATTTCCTTATCTCCTATACTAAATTTCTTATCACCGAGCTATTTGAAGTGTTGTTATTTAATAATTCCACATCCTGTATTTTTGTAATGGATTCAGGATAGGTGCCATTACTGTTTTCATTCCAATTCCAGTTCTTTGTTTCTGTTTTGGAAAAGTTTATTTTGAGTGCTATTTCTTGGAATGTTTGGTAAAGGATTATAGCCTTTTGTCACTTTATAAGTTACTTATAATGGATACCCATATTTGATAAACGATATTTTTATTTATTAAACAGTATATTTATATTCGTTTATCCGCCTGTATATGAAAGAAAAATATGCGCTCTCCGGGAGAACTTCTGTGCAGATTGAAATTGTCGTTAGATTAGACGTGAAGCTTTGCCGATCAAGCAATGTCTGAACAGTGTTTTTAAGCGAACTCCTTTCACCATAGATTCCTCGAAATTATCATATTTTCTCAGTTTCGTATCTCAACGCAAAGAAAATAATTTTCTAAAGAAGTAATGACTGCGTTATCATAGTTAATTGTAAGGTAATATTGACTCTTCGGTTAAAAGAAAAAGAAATAATGATTCTATTGCAAAGAATCTCGTTTGTACGCTTTGTTAATCATTTTATTGAAAAATCTGAAAGCCCATCTTGTCAGAAAAAGTTGTCTTAGAAATTCTCTTACCGCTAAAATGTCTGTATCAACAACATTTTTCGGTAAGACGTATTTTCGAGAGTTCTTTTTGTCATTCTGCTAAGATAATTTGAATTTTCTAATCGAGAGAAAAGCTGATAAGCCATAGAAACCTAAAAAAATAACCGAGAGAGCCACACTGAGCAGACCATGAGAGAAACATTTGAATAATTTTCTAATGCTTGTTGTTGGCAGAAGAAGAAGACGATCAGGAGGAGAAGGAAGAGGAAGGGGAAGAAGATGCAGGGGGAAAACTTACTATTTATCACTTGTTTAAATAATTCGGTTTAGTTTTTAATTAAACAGATTATTTTGAATTATTTAGATAATTCAGTAATTATTTTGTCGGGTTCAGCTCGGTTCATTTGTCGTAAGTAAAATCTGTAGGAAATAATATTGCGAGGCCTAAAAATTATAGAATTCTATAAAAAATTTTTAAAATTATTTACTTTATGTCCGATTCGATGGGTTATTTAATACCAACAAGATTTTTATTGCTGGCATTTTTTTTAAATGTATCGTCGGTAATAATTTTTTTCCAAAACTGTATTGCTGGTATTAAAACCTATTTTTAAACTTTCAGAGTGTTTTCACCCCAGTTTGGATGTTAACTATTTGCCCATAGCTGGAACCCTAACAGGTGCTACCACCAAGTTCAGGGTGAACCTGTGGGCATCAGTAATTTAGAGGTGGTTCCACGCTCATCAAAACCTCCTGGTCAGAGGTCATGCTGCCGGATGTAGTTTATCGTTATACCTGCGACGCTAAAAATTGTTATAAAAGTTATTTTTAGAAGCCAAGATTACGGTTATTTTATTATTTTTTATAATATAAAATGAGTTCTGGATCTAACCAACCCCTTTATCGACAGTGGATAAAAGCGTTGGTTAGCTCCAGTGATAGGACCCAAAGAGTGTGAGTTCAATACCTGGTTAAGGCGGTGGAGAACTTGGAGAGGGGAATTAACAGGAGATAACTGATAACTGGCATCCATTAAACATGGCACGTGGAATTAGAACAGTCTACCCCAGGGAGTGAAATAAAGGGTTCAGTTCGACATTCCAACCACCTGAAGACGACCGGAGCGTACAACGGCCGAAACGTTGTAATAAATATGTCGACAAAGATGAGGACAATAGACCGAATAATGTAAATAGTGTAATAAGAACACTTAATTTATAAAGCAAACTTCGTTGCAAGGAAAATTGTACATTTTATTACTATTGTATATTTATGAAAAGAATATATAAATGTCATTTTAACTGACGTTCTGTTTTTACTTTTCATCCAGAAAATAACATGTATATGTTTCTTTTAAAAGATGTGTTGGCGTTGTTAAATATCTGGAATCCTGGCACTCAGATAGGAACAAACACCTGAGTAGACTGATACCAACAGCAGTTGATGCTGGACAATCTCTCAACACGGAGCGTGTCCAATATTCACTGTCTGTTCTACAGGAGGATGCTGAGAATACTATGGACTGAAATGTGTTTCTACAGAAGGATGCTGAGAACACCATGGACTAAATACGTGAGCAACAACGAAGTTTTAGGGAAAATGGAAACAAGAAGAAAACTTAGACTTAGGAAGAGAGAGTTGAAATTTTTAAGGTACATAATGAGGAAAGAGGGTTTGGAAAATTTGATACTCACATGACAGATTGAAGGCAAGAGGGAAAGAGGAAGACAATGCATAACTTAGGGAATTTGATTAAATGGATGGCGGAACAAGTTTTAGGGAAATAACAAAATTTATTAAAAGCTACAAGGGACAGGGAGTTGTGGCGAGCCATCATCGCCTACATCCTGAGGGGACATAGAAGAAGGTGGATGAGGGTCGGCTGAAAAGTTGATATGCTGGTAAACTTGCATATCTTTTAAGCTACTAACTAGTGTGCCTACTTACAGTTATATTTTGGTCAGCTTAAGAATTTTCTAGCCGACCTTCGTAAGGTGTAGACACACAGACAAAATATAGTCTTACGCGAATTTATAAAAAGATGAAAATCCAGACACTGGACGAGTTAATTCGTCTCCTATCATCATCAGAGTTTTTTTTTTCGACATGAACGAAAACTAGAAATCCTTGTGATTTCAAATCTTCAACATGCGCTGAAGTGTTTAAATCGTCTTCGTGGGCGATGAATTAATTTCCATCTTAAAACCTTTTTCCCAAGTTGCTAACCTTTCGCTACTCTACTGGAATTACAGCTATATCACGTTGAAACACCAGTTCCCGTAAGTTAAGCAACGCTGAGCGTGATTAGTATCTAAATGGGTGACCGCTGGGGAATACCAGATGCTGCAAGCTGGATGTGCGTGTGGTGCAATGGATAATGGCTCAGAATTATTAATTGGTGAGCAGAGTTCCAGTTATAGTTGGGTACGTTATATTCACTTACGCGCAAATACACCTCGTTTGTCCCCAGCTATGGGTTAATTAGTAAGACTTGTATTAATAAATCTTTATTATCATTATTATCGCAGAAAAAATTACAATTTGTAGGGACCTATCTACAAATGGACTCTTCCACACCTATATAATATGGCTACCAACTCTGAATAGAGGAAGTCACCAAGTGAGAGTCACCGAGTAGAGACACCGAGTGAGTGAGTGAGTGAGTGCGTGAGTGAGTGAGTGAGTGAGTGAGGACACCAGTCAGAGAAAGTACTCTCCAGTCCACATTTACCTTTGTACTACGTTTCCGAGAATATACTATTGAACCTTATATCCGAGTCCGTATTATCTTCTATGGTTCTACAGCATAACACAATTTAAAAGTATTTTCTGGCTTTAAATAACCTGCAAAGGGTTGATAAACCGTAGAAAACGAATCAATCGCTTGTCTACTCTATTGCTAATGGCAAAAGTTCAGATCAGCTACATTCTGGGTTTCATCAGTTCAGACCTACAGAGTTAGCGTCCCCAAGCCAAGTACACGGACTCGATTCTTCCTTATTTCCTGCAAACTCCACTCAGACAGTTTCACAACTGTCGCATTGCAGAATGAACTCCCGAGAGAAGTTGCTTCCCCAATAACTACAATGTTAAACTCTTCAAGTCGAAGGTGAACGGTTATCTATCCTACGTATGCTTATAATATGCACGCCTTGCTCCTGTTCTTTACGCCCTTACAATTTTTACATTTTCAATAGCACCTACTTTGAGTGGCTCTTGAGCCTTGTTTTAGCTGAACAATAGTAAATAAAACAAAAAAAACATATGGTTACCTTATATACTGAATCTGTAATAGTGATTGTTTACAATTTAAATTTGTTTTAATGCTTTCTTCCTTTTTTTTCCTGTTTTTCTTTCTTTCCTTGTAGCAAAACGACTTTGACATTCAGAGCTTTTAGAACATGTTCAGGTGCTAATTATCTTTCTAATAATTTCAGCAACTCTCAGGTCGCAAGAATCTGATCAATCCTGAAGGAAAGATGGGCCCATAATGAAAAAAAGAAAATTTTCGGTTGTAGACATTATGGCACCACCTTGAAATGTTCTCACCTTCCGGGCACCATTTTAGTTCATAGAAAATATGATTTTTTTTTTCTGTCTCTTTTCTCAAAGATAATAATTCGACCAGAATTTCAAGGGTCATGAGCGACTCTATGTTCTAGAATTGAAGAGTTCGCTTCAGGGGGCATAATTCATGCTCGGATCAATAGAAAGTTCGGTAATGAGATTGGCTTAAGTCTAAATGTCTATAAAAAAAGAAAAAAATGAAAAACAATATCTAATCAAATGTTAGAAACATAATAACTTTTTGTCACCTTTCCCTTTAAAGTTAAGTAATTTCATTCATTCATTCATTTTCTTTTTTTCATCTTTTTTACACTTTTTTTTATTTTTTTTTTTTCTTTTAGTTTCATTCATTTTTTTTTTTTTTTTTGGGATTTGGGATTTTTGGGTTCTTTTCTTTTTTTTTCTTTCATTCTTTCTTTCTTTCTTTTTTCTTTCATTCTTTTCTTTCTTTTTTCTTTCTTTCTTTCTTTCTTTCTTTTTTCTTTTTTTCTTTCTTTCTTTTTTTCTTTTTTTATCTTTTTTCTTTTTCTTTTTTCTTTGCTTTCTTTCTTTCTTTCTTTTTCTTTCTTTCTTTCTTTCTTTCTTTTCTTTCTTTCTTTTTTGCTTTCTTTCTTTCTTTCTTTCTTTCTTTCTTACTTTCTTTCTTTCTTTCTTTTCTTTCTTTCTTTCTTTCTTTCTTTCTTTTTTCTTTCTTTCTTTCTTTCTTTTCTTTCTTTCTTTCTTTCTTTCTTTCTTTCTTTTTTCTTTCTTTCTTTCTTTCTTTCTTTCTTTTTTATTTCTTTCTTTCTTTTTTCTTTCTTTCTTTCTTTCTTTCTTTCTTTCTTTCTTTCTTTCTTTCTTTTTTCTTTCTTTCTTTCTTTCTTTTTCTTTTTTCTTTTTTCTTTCTTTCTTTCTTTTTCTTTTTTCTTTCTTTCTTTCTTTCTTTCTTCCTTTTTCTTTTTTCTTTCTTTCTTATTTCTTTCTTTCTTTCTTTCTTTCTTTCTTTCTTTTTTCTTTCTTTCTTTCTTTCCTTCTTTCTTTCTTTCTTTCTTTCTTTCTTTCTTTCTTTCTTTCTTTCTTTCTTTCTTTCTTTCTTTCTTTCTTTCTTTCTTTCTTTCTTTCTTTCTTTCTTTCTTTCTTTCTTTCTTTCTTTCTTTCTTTCTTTCTTTCTTTCTTTCTTTCTTTCTTTCTTTCTTTCTTTCTTTCTTTCTTTTTTCTTTCTTTCTTTCTTTCTTTCTTTCTTTCTTTCTTTCTTTCTTTCTTTTTTCTTTCTTTCTTTCTTTCTTTCTTTCTTTCTTTCTTTTTTCTTTCTTTCTTTCTTTCTTTTTTTTCTTTCTTTCTTTCTTACACATTTTTTGGGATAGAGGAAATGGGTAAAACCAGGAACTCAGTCAAATGGCACCAAAAAGCAATCGAAGTTGGAATGAACGTCTTTGTGCATGGACAAATCAAAACCTTAAAAAACAACAGGATTACTGAGACGACAAAGAATATTTAAGATACTTGCTGCCACTTGATACATAGGAACAATCATCGGATAGAACTGTTATAAAATATTTTAAAAAATAAACACAAGGTTATAAATAAAATCGACGAGGAAAAGAAAACAGATATAAAATATTAAATATTAAAAAAAGGTAAAGAGCATAACTTTTTTTTAAAAGCATGAAAAAAATGATCTGATTCCTTCTATGCAGCATCTTCATAAGTTGGATTCAATTAAGAAGTAATAAAATAGAGAAAATTTGATAAAGCAATGCAAAAAGTACGAAGCGACGAACGCCCATATTTTCTTCTTTTTTAATTTTCTTCCAAGGGTTTACCTAAAAACAGAAACGGACAAACGGAGAAAACAAAAATTGCTGAAAAAAAATGAAATGAAACGAAATACGGGCCTAATTTACTTTCCTGAAATGTTTTCGTTAGCCGAAAACGAAAAAAGAACCAGAAAAGGAAACAGAAAATAGAAAAAAAAATCATTTACGTGCGTTAAATGAAAATAAAAGGTACATGGACCCCCATCCAAGAAAAAAAAAAAGAAAAAAAAAAGAAAGACCCAAAGACTAAATAAATGTATTATTGATTTCAAAGCTACATTATTTGTTCCCCTTTTGCATTGCCTGGAAAAATATATTCGGTGAAAATATATTTCCGCTTTCTGGCTAACGAGTTCGATTTTTGACAGACAAGATGTGTCGTTTTGCATCGGATATGGAAATAGCAACTATGAACGCATCCCGCACGCATAAAAATATATATTCGGTTAAAATTGTGAAAATTGCATGCACAAGCAAATATCTATCTATCGCAACACATCCATGAACGTATAAACAATAATTATACAACTCCACAGGTACAGCTTATAAATGATAGATAGACAGATAGATAGACAGAGAGATAGATGTATAAATGCACATGATAGATACATAGATGCATTTATATGCATCTATGCATCTATCTATCTATCTATCTAAATTTTTTCATATCTATTTATCTATCTCAATATTTTCATATCTATCTATCTAAATATTTTCATATCTATCTATCTATCTATCTATCTATCTATCTATCGCAATCTTCTTAATCTTTTAATATCTTTATATCTATCTCAATCTTTTCATATCTATCTATCTATCTATCTATCTATCTATCTATCTATCACAATCTTTTAATAACTTTACATCTATCTCAATTTTTTCATATCTAACTCAATCTTTTAATATCCTTTTCTCAATCTTTTTATATCTATCTATCTATCTCATCTTGTTTCTATCTATCTATCTATCTATCTATCTATCTTAATCTCTTAATATCTTTTTATCTATCTCAATCTTTTCATTTCTATCTATCTATCTATCTATCTATCTATGGATGTGTATATATAACAAGTTTCCTCGCAATGTATTCCGTATCATACGCTAACATGTAATATTAACGATTGAAACTTTAAAAATCAATCATTTCCAATTCTGCAGATTCTATTGCAATAAAAATTGCAATAAATATTCTCAAAATGTTTTGTTTATGCGGCAAAGTAGCATAATAACCACTCAGGATAAATTGTAATAAAACTACTTATCACAAAAAAAAAAAAAAAATGTAACGTCCAAAATTAAAGTACAAAAATTGTCATTTATATACAATTGGTGCACGTATGGTTTGTGCCACAATGGGCGATTTTTGAATTTGTCACCAGTCCAAACAATATTTTAAAACTGGAGATTAGAAAATAGAACAAAAAAATAATAAACATGGTAATTTTAAAAGTTACTTTTCTGGCTTTCCTCTTTACCAAATCTAGAAACGCTTCAAAATCTATTTGATGGAATGAGAGGAAATTGGTATAACTAACTGCATATGTTACTTCATTATATAAATTCATCTAAATGCCGTCAGTCAAAACTTGCTGCTTGTTGCAAACTGTCGTCACCACCCCCGTCTAGTCATACCAGTTCTTTTTTTTTTATATCGAAATGCGATTTACGAATGTAAAACTCTCAGAAGTGAACAGGAAGCAGAATATGTCTTTTGGTTTGGTTTGTTTTACGGTATATCAACCCAAAATGTATAGCTGGTAATATTTTTTTTAGAAAATGTATAGTTTGGTTTGTTTTGTGGCATATTAACTTCAATGTTTTATTTAATGCTGACAAGATTTTTATTTCTGGTAATATTTTCTTTTTTCAAATATTTATTGCTGATACTAATTTTTTAAAAAAGTATTTCTGGTATTAAAATCTATTCTTACGCTTTCATATTGTTTTGAGTCAGTGTTGTGGGGTCAGCTATTTACCCATAGCTGGGATCCTAACAGGTGATACCACCCCACGTCAGGGTGGAGCTGGGAACACCAGCAATTAGGAGGTGGTTCCACGCTCTTCAAAACCTCCTGATCAGAGGCCTTGCTGTTGGACGTAGTTCATCGTCTTACCCAGGACGCGGGTGCAGTTTATCGTCATACCCAGGACGCTTTTTTCTTTTGGTAAAATTTGTCAAACCATATTTGGAAACAACAGCTTAGAATGAAAAAAAGGTATACGAAGCTTTCGCCATTTCGTCCTTATTCAACGGGTACGATAAATAGATAGGTAGATAGATAAGACATAAAGAATTTTGAGAAATTCCGTTAGCAAAAGATCGTGATCAATTATGAACATTATATGGGATTCTTATCTATCTATCTATCTATCTATCTATCTATCTATCTATCTTCGCAGTGCTCTAGAAAGTTCAAATCGACATCGGAGACATCCTCAAACCCCGCCTTCGATAGACAGGCCATGTACCCAAGATGAAAAGGAACATACGCCCGCGTCAAATCCTCTACAGGGAACCTAACCCTGACCAAAGGCACAGCGACTCTATCAGTCAATGGATGCTGAAGGATTAGTTGTAAGAAAACAGAAAATATTACTATTACCGTTTCCATAAGGACAATGTCAGGCACTAAAGAGATCGGTGTAGCTTGGCTAGGATTTTCTACTACACTTACCGTACTCCTCAAACAAGGTATCTTCGGATTGCCACTCGTTTTGATCCCTAGAGAATTTTCCTAATGGGAAGAACTTCAAATCCCTGGAAGCCCGTAAAAACCACTTGGTCCAGGTCATCACCCAGAAGAATGTCAAGGTACGGGAAGATGGTATCATGGAGCTGCCACAAAGATGGCGAAAGGTCGCGAAAGAAAATTGCACATGCAGGGGTTGGACAAAATAATGGAAAACACCTGGAAATTTCAAACAAATTTATTTTACTATGGTGTAGAACCGCCTTTGGCAGTAATTATAGCTTGAATTCTAGAAGATATGAACTCATAGAAAGTTTGAATGGTTTCCAGAGGAAATTTTGTCCATTCTTCTACCAAAACAGTCTCAAGTTCTTTCAGTGATGATGGTGGAAGATATCAATTCCTTAGTTGGTTTTCTAAAATGCATCATAAATTTTCAATAATATTAAGATCTGGGTACTGTGGTGGCCAGATAAGATGGTCTACTTCACTAGAATGTTTTTCGTGCCACTCGGACACAATTTTACCTGTGTGAATTGGTGCATTATCTTCTTGAATCATTGCTTTTCTCTCCAGAAACCGTTCCGCGACGATAGGATGAATTTTGGTTCTGCCATGAAGGGAAAACTCTTGGGCCGGCTGATTTCCAAGAAGATATATAAATGCATATGATAGATACATAGATGCATCCCCACCCCCACCAGATCATCACAGAGCCTCCCCCATGTTTAACAGTTGGAAGAAGACAGTCTGGATCAAATGTTTCTTTAGGCTGTCTCGACATGTATACTCGACCAGATGTCGGAAATAAGGTAAAGGATGATTCGTACGAAAAAAATTCTTCTACTCTTCTAGGAACCAGTTCTTTAAGTTTCGACTCCACTCTAAACGCTGTGCAATATTGCCTTGTGAAAGGAGTGGTTTTCTGATTGCAGCCCTCCTGGGAAATCCGGCTTTGTGCAGCTCGTTTCTTACAGTTTTTGAGGAAACTGGGTTCTCGAGATCGTCATTATGCTCTGCTGTAATTTTCGGAGCTGTATTCTTGTGACCCTTCCTAAGAACCGCTTAAGAGTCCGACGGTCCCTATCACACAGCTAGCGCTTTCTTCCAGAGTTTTGCTTCAGTGAAGAGGTTTTTCTTTCTTTCTCAAATGCTGTCATTATTTTCGAAACAGTACTTGCTACACCAAATAATTCAGCGGCTTTTGTTACACTAACGTCTGCCATATGACCACCAACAATTTGACATCTTTTAAAGTATGATGCCATTTTAATGAATTTTGATTAATTTCCTCTGGTGATATCTGTAAAAAACGGCAATTTTAGTAAAACAAGAGAAGAAGAAAAATTAATAAATAAATTAAAAAAAAACATAAAAATAACAAACGTTTGATGGTTTTATAGGAGTTTTAAAATAATGATACCAAGATAATAGGTGTTTCCATTATTTTGTCCAACTCTTGTATGTGGTTGAATAAATCTATGTACACACTTCTAAATATTGTCTTTGAAATGTGCATAAAAACGTCATGAATTTTTGTCTCTTCCCAATCGTAGCTTCCAACGAGAAGAAGGAAAATATAAACAAGTATTCATTATTCTTTTGAATTACAGATTCCAAATTATCACGATGGCAAATTGATAAATCACCTAGGCGTCGAGTTATCACGCTAAAAGCACAAGAGATGACGTTTTCAGCTGTTGCAAACAAATCCTGATAGAGCTGACAGTTTAATTTCTAGAATATTACATTTTTTGAATGGCGTCATTTTAAAGTTTAAAATGAACGAATGTTCACCTGCTACAGCGCTTCTCAAACTATTTTTCCCTGGGTTGCATTTTCGAAATGAATATTTGCCTGCGTTTCATCAAATTTTATATTTGATAAAATGTATATTTAAAAATGACAAAATACAACAAAGGACAACGACTAATAGTGAGTTGAATATACGAGGGTCATTCAATAAATAAGGTGAATTTTTCGGTATAAGGACTTCTAATACAGATAGAAGCTTACTTTTTTAATTTTTTTTTACTTCTTTTTCACATGGATTTAATTTCTTTTGCAGATTAAAAAAAAAACTTTGAGAGTTTTGGCGATTAACAAAGATGGCCAAACCAAGAAGCATGCTCCAGGATTGAACAGTGGTCAGTTATCAAGTTTTTGGTTGCTGAAGGGTGCAAACCAGTTGAAATTCATAGGAGAATGTCAACTGTGTATGGTGCCACATGTTTCAGCCAAAAAAATGTCTACAAGTGGGCTAAATTGTTTAAAGAAGGACGAAGCAGTGTTGAGGATGAAGACAGGCCTGGGAGGCCTACAGAAGTGAGGTCTCCTGAGGTGATCGAATCAATCAATGTCAAGTCTGACAGAAGAACTACTGTGAACTGCTGAGGCAGGTCAAGAAAGACATAAAGAACAAACGCAGGAGTCATCTTGCATCATGACAACGCAACGCCTCACACAGCAACCCAAAAGGTGCAGACCATCAACGAGCTGGGATGGGAACTGCTCCCTCATCCCCCTTACAGCTCAGACCTTGCCCATTCAGACTTTCATCTGTTTGGTCCCTTGGAAGCGTTCACGAGAGGCACAAAGTTTAAAAGTGACGATAAAGTCAAAAGTGTTGTGAGCGACTGGCTGAGACATCAGTTCAAAGATTTTTACGCTGAGGGAATACGGAAGCTTGTGCACAGATGGGAAAAGTGTGTGACAGTGCTGGGAGACTACGTTGAAAAAAAGAAAAGAAAGTAAGCTTCTATCTGTATTAGAAGTCCTTATACCGAAAAATTTACCTTATTTATTGAATGACTTTCGTATAACACAAATAACAGATACGATGATTAAAGAACACAAATTTAATGGAAGGTATGTGATTGTTTTTGACAAGTAATCTTTTATTTAGGCCTAATATGAGATAAAACAGACTCTTATCTCATCAATGTAAAGAAGCCTTTCCTTTTTGTGGTTTTATCAGAACTGAAAATCCTTGTTCTCGGTAATATGTCGAAGAGAACTGTAGAGGAACGGATAACGATTTTAAAGAGACACACAGATATTCTTTCTGGTTGTAGATCCAAAATGAGCCCAGTGGTACACTCTTGTACTTCATATTTAAGGTGTGATCACACGAAATGTTTGGCAATTCTAAAATTCTTGACAATTCTAAAAACAAAAATAAATTAACAAAAACAAACGTAGCAACGATCACATTGCCAGACAGGTTAGAAATGTGGATTCAAACGAAGCACATGTGACCCCGTGTTTAGACTTTTTCTCCAACGGCATTAATGCCGGAAATGAAGGCACCCCGGCCCGGGGGAAGGAAAGTACCGTTGAAAAGGCGCAAAGAGAGAGAGAGAGAGAGAGAGAGAGAGAGAGAGAGAGAGAGATAACCATGGATTCGAAGTTTGAACATTATCATTGATAACTCTCCCCACCAATTTACGAACTCTAGGTATTATATCATTAATAATTGATATAATGCAAAAATAACACAATGATAAAATCGGTTAATAATTATTTATAATTATACAAGGACTCATGCATGCAATTGCAAGTAATCCATAATAATATTTTATATTTTGTAATCAGATTTATTTTTAGTATATGAATTTTTGAAACTGTTCTAAATCTTTGAATTTCTTCAATCATTCCACCTCATCTGCTATCCTTTTCCGCCTCACCTGCTATCCTCTTCCGCCTCACCTGCTATCCTCTTCTGTCTCACCTGATATCCTCTTCTGCCTCATCTGCTATTCTCTTCCGTCACACCTGCTATCCTTTTCCGCCTCACCTGCTATCCTCTTCTGTCTCACCTGCTATCCTCTTCTGCATCACCTGCTATCCTCTTCTGTCTCACCTGCTATCTTCTTCCGCCTCTCCTGCCATCCTCTTCCATCTATCCTCTGCTGTCTGACCAGCTATCCTATTCCGCCTCACCTGCTATCCTTTTCCATCTGCTATCCTCTATCCTGCTATATATATATATATTTGAACTTTATTTGGATCCTTCATGAGCTTCCGATTCTTAGCTATGATTATTATATGATGAACATGTCCTTTTCGTTTATGTTCGATTTCATCACGATTCTTCTGTTAAGCTTGGAGAGTAATTATGCATTCTTATTGCTCAAAGGAGAGTCCAATAGTGTTATAAAAAACTAGGAGAATTCTGTAAACTATCTTTAATCATTTCTAAGATACAACGGTTCAAAGCTTAATCTAACAGTTGGACAATTTTGCTGTTCCATCCGGTGTGAATGTGAGTGTGTGTATACATACATACGGTGCTATTCAATATGGCTGATTTGGTGTTATGGCATGGCTTTTACTTTACATGAAGCAAGCGGTAGGACATGTTCCCCAAACTAAAATTCCAACACAGTTAATAAAATATAAATTGAACATCAATATTGAACATCTTTATTGGAACTGTTTAGATTATTTACATCATTCGTACTATTGGCTTCATCTTTATTGTTATAGTCACGACGTCTCGGCTGTTGTACGCTCCATTGATTTACTTTTTTTGGATATCTCAGTTTCAGTTATTTCCCTTTAGTAACTTAACTCTCAAAGTTCTTTTTCACCTCTGCTGTGACCAAGTATTGAACTCAAATCTTCAATCAACGCTTTCATCCACTGGGCCATGTGTCTACGATTTATTACTGACTGAATACAGTAATTGTGGCACAAGTCCGAAAAGAGAGACATGGGTTAAGGCTGGTCGACACTAACTATTCTATACCTAACTAATCAGATTCACAACCCATTTATTTATTCAATTTACTTGTTCATCACAAAATATCATCCCTCATCATTCAATTTCACAGGGAATCTACAATACAGTTCATGTCAAAAAAATTAATTATGTACAATTCTGTATACAAAAATATATATAAAAATATATCAATGTTATGAAATGAGGGAGTGGGGTATGAAACTAAAACAAACTGAAAAATAAACGATGTTAGTAGAGCCCGTCCACCCCTAAAAAAAATGAGTGGCCGCTGTATTTTTTATCCATTGTATTTCTAGGTTTGTTTGAAGGACTCTATTTACCGAGAACAGACTCGCAGATGTATGCTGAATGTTAGAAGGGCCTTCAAAGCAATTTCGGCGACCTCACGATGCTCTGCCTTTGCTTTTATTCAAAAAGAAATAAAAACGTTTAGTTTCGAGAATAATCTTTTATCTAGCGGTAGCAGCTGACTATCGATAGCCAATAGTAAGTAGCAATATTATATATATATATATATATATATATATATATATATATATATATATATATATATATGCATGATAAAAGCATTGGACTGGTGCTGTAAAAAAGTATACAACATATGAATTTGGCAGAAAAGATTGTCTCGCTTAGATTCATTTACTACTTAATATAGTCCGATATCACTCTCCAATTCATTTTCTTTGGATTCCAATTGTAAGGAAGAAGTTTCACTATCCAAAACAGCTAGTTTGTGGAACAGGCGCCCAAGGGGATGCTTCCTTGAAAGCTATACTCTTAACCACTTCAAATCAAGGATCAACCATTATCAAGTTTACTTGTCACCAAAATCTTAAACTCCAGCTACCTTCATTAACGCTCTACCAAGAGTGGCTATTAAGCCTTGTATTCGATGATCCTAAATATATAAAAAAATAACACACATTATATATATATATATATATATATATATACATTAAGAATTGGACAAAGTCCGACAATTTATTAAAGACATTTTTTGCTAACATTTTTTATAGATACAAGTATTTAAGTAAATGGTTTTTATTAAATAACATTTACCGGCCTGAATGTCGAGTTTTGACAGGATTCGAACCTGCATCCTATTTTTACATTTAAGGGACGTCAGACTTAGACTACAAAGGAGCGTTCGGCAGGCAAGGTTTATAAGCAGTAAAATGCCTACCGAATGCCTCCCTTTGTGTTTAAAATATGGTTTAAGTCGGTTAAACGTTAGCGTAAATGACGGTTATTAATGAGGATGCAGGTTCGAGCCTGAATGTCGACATTCAGGCCGGTAAAACTGTTTATTTAATACTGTTTATTATAAACAGACCATTTACTTAAATACTTGTATCTATAAAAAGAATGTTAAACATAAAATGTCTTGAATATATATATATATATATATATATGCGGACTTGCACACGCACATACGCTACGAAAAAAAAAACTGGTACCAATGAAAAGTGCATATAAAGAAGAAAAATGAGAAGTATAAGCAGTCAATTGCTGATACCCACTGACGAGTGGACCCAGTGATTTTCGGTGGGTCCGCCTACGAAACTGTGGAGTCGAGATCCTGAAAGTAACATCAACCAGCCAAGTCACAAAACTTTATCAGTTCTCTCTCGCTTCCTCTCTCTCTCTCTCTGTCTGTCTGTCTGTCTCTCTCTCTCTATATATATATATATCCGGAGAGAGGAGGGAAAGAGAGAAAAACTGATATAAGTAAAACATTTGTCACTTGTCTGGCAGATGATTGAATATTGGGTTGTTCATGAATCTCGAGTTATATATATATATATATATATATATATAGTATTATATGAAAAGATTGCTTAACTTATATATATCAATTATATTCCGAATTGAAGTGTCTTGGTAAAATTTTCAGTCTTCATATCTATCTATATATAACTATATATATATATATATATATATATATATTATGAAATAGACAAAGACAATTTTTATGTTTATACATACTTTTTTTTATAGATACAAATATTTAAGTAAATGCTCTGTTTTTGATAAACAGTATTAACAACATTTACCGGCCTGAATGTCGAGAAATTGTCATAGAAAATATGCGTCTTCCGCTCCGACAAGAACCGGACCTATATCTGTGGCGAAATCGGTAAAAGCACGTCAGGCTATGTAACGGTTCCGTATAGGATACAGGTTCGATTCCTATTTTAAAGTATTACTGTAAACATTTTAAAACATTTGTGCAGTATTCATAATTAATTTTATTAAGAGTTGGTTTCACATTTCAATAGAAATAGCTTCAAGGATTTTTAGTTTAGTTTATGTTTATTAATTTCATGAAAAAGTATAGATATATTTTCGACGAATTGTTCTAAATTGCGAATGTGGACAGGCATGCTGTTGTAAATGTTTAGACATGGTAGACACATCATTCAAGTGAAGACTCAGCCTCCGAGATAGCGTAGTCGTATTGTGACCAACATAAATATTACTTTCCCAAGGTAATTTATATAAAATGTTGCTTTTCTGCAACACTTTAGTTGGTGGGGAAGAGTCATTACGAATGATTAAATTGGATATAGTGAATTGAGCGTAGTATATAATTAATTTTATTTGTTTTTATAGAATCTAGAAAAACTAGATATATTAATATTTATTAGTTTTTTAGGATATTATCGCCTTGTTTATAATTAGGATGTATTTAATTGCAATATAGAAAATTAATGTTTTGGTTTAGTTGATGATGTATTATATTCTATTTGTTTTGTATTAATATTTCTAATAGAAATATTTCTTATTTGTTCATCAACAATATAATTAGGTAAGCTATTATTAATAAGAGTTTCTTTTACATTTTAGCTCGTCGTAGAAAATCTGTTTTGCTGCTGAATTCAATGAAACATGTCTTAATGAAGCATGCTGCCAAAATGTACAATACATACATACATATATAAATATATATATATATATATATATATATATATATATATATATATATATATATATATATATAATTAAAAATAATAACAATTATAAATAATAATAATGGACTCTCTCGTCGGTTTCGACGTATAAGGATCTGACAGCTTAATTGATTCAGTTGTGAAATTTTGTGCGATAATCTTAAGTGGCACTTAAAACCCGCTAGTGATTTACAAATGAGGCGACATATAGAGCAAGTGTGAGGACTGGGAGATGAGATCACTGTTAGATTGGCTGACCTTTTAGATCTTACTCTCGCTTCTTGAAGATGATTCAGACAAGCAGATTGAAAACTGCTGAGTCTATTAAAACACGTTGACCTCCATTCTACCCGCTTCAAGGCTAAGCGCTCATGGGTGTTATGTGGTATATTGACAGCTGACAAGTAAATATATATGTATATGTATTTAAGACATTTTTTTATGTTTATGCGTTCTTTTTATAGAAACAAATATTTAAGTAAATGTTCTGTTTATAATAAACAGTATTAAAAACATTTACCGCCCTGAATGTCCGAAAATATCTAAATTTTTAATATCTTAAACAACTGTCGGACTTTGTCCATGTCATAAATATATATATATATATATATATATATATATATATATATATATATATATATATATATATATATATATATATATATAACGCGTTGTTAATAAAACTTTTCCTTTTGTCTTTTATATATATATATATATATATATATATATATATATATATATTTATTTATATAAGTAGAAAATAGTTATATATGAAATATATATATATATATATATATATATATATATATATATATATGATATATATATATATATATATATATATATATATATATATATATATATGTTTTTGTACCAAGTTATATATTATGTATAAACGCACGTAGCAAAACAGCTTAAACTTAACCTAAGAATCGATAAGAGAATTTAAAAAGTCGTTTATCTGAGTAAATCGTACATAAAAAAGTATGTATTTACATTTTTGATATTATTGATCAATATTTGGATCGATGTTTATCTCATTTAGGCAGCGTGAAGATGAAGGGTAATTTAAAAGCCGATAATTCGCGCCGAGCAAAAGAAATCTGGGAAAGAAGAGACATTTTTTTTTAAAGATATGTCATTTGATAAATCTAAATAGAAATCAAATCAATAATGTCTTTAGCTTAAGACGTCATGCCAGGAAGATGCATTTAACGATTTTTTTCTTTCTTTTTATGTGTCATTTTCTTTTTAGGACGTAGGCGATCATGGCCCTCCACTTCCCTCTATTCTTTGCAGCAGTTCTCAACATGTTCCTTTCCTCTGCTATCTCCCACAAACCACATTCTATCATCCACCTTTCCGAGTCGGCCATCAGTCTCATCTTTTTTCTTTTTTTTTATGGGCCATGTCCTTTCAGGACGTAGGCGATCATGGCTTTCCACCTCCTTCTATCCCTTGCAGCTCTCAACAAGTTCCTTCCCTCTGCTATCTCCCACAAACCACATTCTATCATCGACCTTCACGAGTCGGACATCAGTCTCATCTTTTTTCTTTCTTTTTATGTGCCATGTCCTTTCAGGGCGTTGGCGATCATGGCTCTCCACCTCCTTCTATCCCTTGCAGCTCTCAACAAGTTCCTTTCCTCTGATATCTCCCACAAACCACATTCTATCATCCACCTTTCCGAGTCGGCCATCAGTCTCATCTTTTTTTTTCTTTTTTATGTGCCATGTCCTTTCAGGGCGTTGGCGATCATGGCTCTCTACATCCTTCTATCCCTTGCAGCTCTCAACAAGTTCCTTCCCTCTGCTATCTCCCACAAACCACATTCTATCATCCACCTTCCCGAGTCGGACATCAGTCTCATCTTTTTTCTTTCTTTTTATGTGCCATGTCCTTTCAGGGCGTTGGCGATCATGGCTCTCTACCTCCTTCTATCCCTTGCAGCTCTCAACAAGTTCCTTCCCTCTGCTATCTCCCACAAACCACATTCTATCATCCACCTTTCCGAGTCGGCCATCAGTCTCATCTTTTTTCTTTCTTTTTATGTGCCATGTCCTTTCAAGACGTAGGCGATCATGGCTCTCCACCTCCTTCTATCCCTTGCAGCTCTCAACAAGTTCCTTCCCTCTGCTATCTCCCACAAACCACATTCTATCATCCACCTTCCCGAGTCGGACATCAGTCTCATCTTTTTTCTTTCTTTTTATGTGCCATGTCCTTTCAAGACGTAGGCGATCATGGCTCTCCACCTCCTTCTATCCCTTGCAGCTCTCAACAAGTTCCTTCCCTCTGCTATCTCCCACAAACCACATTCTATCATCTACCTTCCCGAGTCGGACATCAGTCTCATCTTTTTTCTTTCTTTTTATGTGCCATGTCCTTTCAGGGCGTTGGCGATCATGGCTCTCCACCTCCTTCTATCCCTTGCAGCTCTCAACAAGTTCCTTTTCCTCTGATATCTCCCACAAACCACATTCTATCATCCACCTTCCTGAGTCGGACATCAGTCTCATCTTTTTCTTTCTTTTTTATGTGCCATGTCCTTTCAAGACGTAGGCGATCATGGCTCTCCACCTCCTTCTATCCCTTGCAGCTCTCAACAAGTTCCTTTCCTCTGCTATCTCCCACAAACCACATTCTATCATCCAACTTTCCGAGTCGGCCATCAGTCTCATCTTTTTTTTTTTTTTTATGTGCCATGTCCTTTCAAGACGTAGGCGATCATGGCTTTCCACCTCCTTCTATCCCTTGCAGCTCTCAACAAGTTCCTTCCCTCTGCTATCTCCCACAAACCACATTCTATCATCCAACCTTCCTGAGTCGGCCATCAGTCTCATCTTTTTTCTTTCTTTTTATGTGCCATGTCCTTTCAGGACGTAGGTGATCATGGCTCTCCACCTCCTTTTATCCCTTGCAGCTCTCAACAAGTTCCTTCCCTCTGATATCTCCCACAAACCACATTCTAT
The DNA here is from genome assembly GCA_903632075.3 of Acanthosepion pharaonis. Taxonomy (NCBI): domain Eukaryota; kingdom Metazoa; phylum Mollusca; class Cephalopoda; order Sepiida; family Sepiidae; genus Acanthosepion; species Acanthosepion pharaonis. The sequence goes on from CAHIKZ030004234.1 coordinate 377,772, forward strand.
CATCCACCTTTCCGAGTCGGCCATCAGTCTCATCTTTTTTCTTTCTTTTTATGTGCCATGTCCTTTCAAGACGTAGGCGATCATGGCTCTCCACCTCCTTCTATCCCTTGCAGCTCTCAACAAGTTCCTTTCCTCTGCTATCTCCCACAAACCATATTCTATCATCCACCTTTCCGAGTCGGCCATCAGTCTCATCTTTTTTCTTTCTTTTTATGTGCCATGTCCTTTCAGGACGTAGGCGATCATGGCTTTCCACCTCCTTCTATCCCTTGCAGCTCTCAACAAGTTCCTTCCCTCTGCTATCTCCCACAAACCACATTCTATCATCCACTTTCCCGAGTCGGCCATCAGTCTCATCTTTCTTTTTATGTGACATGTCCTTTCTGGATGTAGGCGATCATGGCTTTCCACCTCCTTCTATCCCTTGCAGCTCTCAACATGTTCCTTCCCTCTGCTATCTCCCCCAGACCACATTCTATCATCCACCTTCCCGAGTCGGCCATCAGTCTCATTTTTTTTCTTTCTTTTTTCTGTGCCATGTCCTTTCAGGATGTAGGCGATCATGTCTCTCCACCTCCTCCTATCCCTTACAGCTCTCAACAAGTTCCTTCCCTCTGCTTCCCTACATGCGACAATCCACTTGCTTAAGCCCGCCAGGTATGTCACCCGTTGTTTTTCCTTGTCTCTCTTTCCCTCTATTCGACCCGTGAGTATCAGATTTTCCAGGCCCTCTTTCCTCATTTTGTGTCCCAGAAACTTCAACTGCCTCTTGCTGATCAGTAGTTTACTTTATAAAACACTTTTCAGAATATGGTCGATCATGGCACTCCACAAGTTCATGTCTTTGGTCTTAGAGTTTCTTGTTAAATGGGTTCCTTACAGTTCCTCTCTGCTTTGAAAGTACCATGTAAGTTTCAGAATCTCGAAGACTTTTTTTTACTCATCATTCCCGCTGTCTCTTCCTGATTGTTGGCAGCATATTCTTCATAGATCCGAAGTTGCTTGAAATTTCTTCGTTTCTCACCAGTATTCGTTGGTAGAACCAGATTTCTGCCACCTCAAGTCTTTTTTTCATCTGTAACGAAATTGTCCAACATTCACATCCACATAAAAATAATTAGATTTCGCATAGAATTTCGACACTCTCTTTTTGTTTCAAAGGATCTTTTCTGAAACGTTATGCTTTAAACTCACACCTGACCTCAAGTGGAATTCGTTCATACGCACCATCGCTAAAGACGTAGATAAAATGGTCGTCCCCTCCACTCTGTACCGCTCCAGTAAGTACCTGAGTCCACGTGCTATCGTCTATCTTTACAAGAGCTAGATTGGAGTACTGTTGTCATATTTGGGCGGGAGCTGTCCAGATCGCTCGTTACAACCTCGATAGAGTCCAAAAACGTCCCCGACTCCTTGTGGGTGAGGAATTATTTTCCACCCTTCACGGGCGGGATGTGGCCAGCCTTTCACTAATCTATCGCTACATTCACGGAAAGTTCTTGGACGAACTACATTCTTTGGTTCCGTTAGGTCTAACCTTCACGGCAATGGCCGGCCATGCCACGTAGCAAAACGCCCCATTGTAGCAAACCTCCCCACCCCCGTATTCTATCGGCGAGTAGTAAGTTCCACAGCTTCTTCCCGCGAACTACTGTTCTCTGGAACAGACTCCCAAGAGTATTTTCCCTTGATCACTACAATCTTAACTTGCTCAAGTCTAGGGTTAACCGTTACCTTCCGCTTCTATCCGCACAAGCCTCCTCTTAACGTAATCCTCTACCTCAAGTGGCCCATAGGCCTTGTACAGGGTGGACCTTACTGTAAAAAAATTTCTTTCGCTATTTTTGTGTACCTTGGAATCCATATTACTACCCTCTCGATATATTTAAATTTCCGCAATTTATGGATTTTTACGTTCCCGATATTCACTTCACCCATTGTGTTGTCTCTTTTGGTGACAACCATGCATTCTGCCTTCTTACTGTTTATAGTCATTTCTTCTTGCCTTCCTCAAATACTTCGTATAAATTCTCAGAGTTTTCTTTTAGAATCAACACAGTATAGTTTGCGGAGCGTGTTTTAAGGTTATTTTCGCCAATTATAAAGTATAGTCGTTTTCAAGAGGGGGCATGAATAGCGGCCCGGATTGAGGAATCGGACAGCCGGGTTCGAATTCCAGTCGAATCCATCTCGTTCTCTCACGTGCTAATAACCTTGGGAAAGGTATGAATCCTCTTCACCCCATCCACCGCAGCTTAGGGTAAATAGCAGGACAGATCGAGTTCTATCGCCTTGGATGGCAACCGGACTACCGCAGAAAGAAATGGCAACCTACTGCGGGAAAAAATCTCCCTCGTCAGTCATGTATCTTTCGATACATGATCATCTAAGCGTGTATCACGCATGGCACATGACTGAGTTTTCAAATTATCTTCGAGTAATTTAAATTTACATTTATCCGTTAAGAAAACATTTTCCTATCTTTGTGGTTTCCCTTGACTCATAATCCGTTCACATTGCAAAGCGTTGCAGCATTAATTAAATATTCGTATTTATCAACCTTCCCTAACAATTCAAGTTCTACGTTTTATACTATATCGAATGGATTTGTGTAGTCTTTGAAACATAGGTATAGATTATTCCGAATTTCTATTACATTCTCTGAATGTGTTCTGGCAGTGAAAATAGCATTACTTGTTCCAGTGGCTTGAAAAAGAAAAGCTATATTCAACAAACAAATAGTAATTATTTCTTTAGAGGCTTACGGCCATAGCACGTTGAAACACCAGTCGAAGAGCCGAGTTCTAATTCCCGGAAAACCGTTGGGAAATGTATGAATTCACCGTTTATACCCCAACTATGTAATTAGTAAGACTTGCATCACTAAATCGCTATTATCTAAATAAAGATTGCTCCAATCAAAACAAATTTAAATAACCTGCAGAGGTTGATAACCCGTAGATAATGAATGAATTTCTTTAATTATATAACTCATCTAGCGGCCTGTTTGATAGAGTTCGAAGTCATTTGCATCTAGTCTATTTGTCAGCGCCTTGGTATTTAATGTAATGAGGATTTCCAGTATTTCATCATTGTCTTATATTTCATATATTCTTTGGGAATATTTTCCAATCCACAAATCACCAGATCTTGTTGATTTGTTTTTCTTCTTTCTGATTAGTGGTGAGCTAGACTTTTATTTTAATATTACAGATGCATCCGCGCTTTTATGTAGTTTAGGTTTTTCCTTCTTTATTTAAATAATGCCTCTTATGTATTGAACCAATCTCTACAGAAGCTTTTCTTTTTCGATTATGGTTTTCTCGTTTTACATTTTATATATCTTTACGATGAGCTCGCTTCCTCGTCTACTAAGTTATTTATCATTTTGGATACTCTTTCTACGTCTGTGTTCAGTAGCGTTTCAACCCTTTTACGTTGAGCTCGTCTACTTTATCTTGCTTTCATTTCTTTCTCGTTTTTCTTCCTGTGGGTGGGGGTTACTTCTTTTGTTGTTTTCACTAGTGCTTTTTTAAGGTAAGTCACGGACCTTTCCCAAAGTTTCATAAAATTTTTGAAATGTAATCTCTGTAGAGTTTGCCTAATTGTAGTTTAGGCATAACTTTGGAATTCGTTAAGTTTTCTAGTTGTACATTTAGTTTGTACACCCCCACGGCCTTTCTTTTTCCTTTCTATATACGAGTCTGGATCCACGAATAAAATCGTTATTTGCCAGAAGTAATTTTTCGGAACAAAACGTGTCACTAACAAGTTTTTTTTTCATTTTGTCATTTATTTAGTTAATGTCATTCGACTACAAACAAAGATACACACACACACATATATATATATATATATATATATATATATATATGTGTGTCTTGAACAAGTTTTTCATCATTGCCCGTATATATGAAGAATATATCAATATATCTTGCGTAGAAGATGCAGTCATTACCGATGAAAGGATAAACATGGATCTCGTCAAATTTGCCTATGACGATCGTGGCATATGATCGAGCTGCAAGGGTACACATGGCACATCGTTTTACTATATATATATATATATATATATATATATATATTATCTTTCATATTATCCAGTGTTAACCTATGGCGATATTAATGACTTCCCTACAAAATGTTGACTTTTATGCAGTTTATTTTGTAAGAAATATAATGGAAAATGATGTTATTTCGTTGTCTAAAAATAATCCTCCATCTGGACAGTTATGAATGATATGAAGTTTGTTTGTAATTCACCAGTCAACGAAGCCCAAATAAAAGAATGTTTACTTCTTGAGAGATTTCAGATCTTTTTATGTGTGTGTGTGGAAAATAGTATCAGATATTATTTTTCAGACAATATCAGTATCTATTCATTTTTATTTTAAATGCATTTTCCTGAATTATCTGATTTCATAAAAAACATCAAGTATAGTAGACATTTTGCAGGGTGGGGAGGTTGCCTTTGATCCTGATTAGATTTCAGTTTTGGTTCAGACTTGTTGATTGTTTTTAACTCCAAACAGGATCAATTACTTTATTTACTTTTTAAATGTTTTTCCTCGTTTTTTTTTTGTATAAGAAAGAAATGTTGTTTTTCTCACGTGATGCAAAAGAAGAAAAAGGTAGTTTTTTTTTATTTTTAGTTTTATTTTTGGTAGTATTTCTTTTCTTTTATTTTTTTGTTGCGTTTTATGGTAGATTTCAGACTGTTGTTATTGACCAAAGTTAGCATAGTTTGACGGGAGATCACAAGTATAGGGCATCCAGTGATTATTAAACACCACTTCTTAGTAATGGTCAACTAGTTTCGCTTGAAGCGTCGCTATCAGTTCACTTGTAAGTATTGAACTGACGATTGAAAATCTTACAATCTAAGCTGTCACAAAAAGAGAACAGACGACACCAGGACATAGCCCTCCAAATAACGTTGGGAGCTATGAAGGAACTATAGACTTGGGTGTGCAGAGACGAACATTCACCGCCCTCTGTAACTGAGAATGTGCATCATGGCCGGGTGTTATTTCTTATTTAAAATTTGATGAATGGGGCAGCCAAAGCGACTTGGGAGTCACAAACTTGGTACTTGGGAACACACGTAATCAAAGACAGGGGCACTTCGACTTTGTGGTTCTCTGGTTACCAACCTTGTCTCTCTAGATCAGTTACGACTGAGTAGTGAAGTCGATCCTCATTGGGTACTCCATACTTTCAGCGTTTTGCCACATCTAAATTAGACTTAGAAAATCACCACACGTAATGGAAGACCGTCTGTACGGATATAATGAAATGAATTAAGTCCAACAATTATTAATATATTTTCTGTTTGTACGTTATTTTTTTTATAGATAAACACATTATAGTATAAACAGAAAATATATTAATAATTGTCGGGCGTAATCTATTTCATTATATGTTATCATTGTTTACGTTAAGATACGCTTCGTGAGCAGAAATGATCGATCGAGAAAAATCGTCGAAGATTGTGTGTTTATAAACAGTAATTCTGACTTTGCTAACCGGACGCTTCTCTATAGCTGAACGGTATAGCATGTCAGATCAAAAATATAGGAATGCAGGTTCGATTCTTGTCGAAGGACGCATATTTTCTACGAAATTTCCTGTACATTCAGGCCGGTAAATGTAATTAATACTGTTAATTAAAAACAGAGCGTTTACTTAAATAAATTGTATCTATAAAAATAACGTATCATCAGAAAATATATTAAATACTTGTACTTATGTATGATGTGTGTGACACTTGGTATCCCAGACACATAGAAAGTAAAACAGAGAGAGAAAGAGGGGCATAGAAAGACGAAAGAGAGTGCGACACAGAGAGAAATTGGAGGGCAATCTTAGATAAAATGCAGTTTGTAGTAAGGGTTAAATCATTCGTTACCTAACGATCTGTTGAGGAAAAATTCGCCCCTGAACTGCAATTGACTTTTTGAAATTAATTTCTTCGTTACAAAAAACAAAAAACAAAACAAAAACAAAAACAAAAAATAACCCCAAAAAACAGCATCCAAGCATAAAAACAGAAAGTGAGAGGGACATAGAGAGTAAGACAGAATGAGAGAGAAGGACCTAGAGAGACAAAAAAGGAGTGCAACACAGAGAGGGATTCGTAGGAGGTCATCTTAGAAAAAAAGGCGTAGTTAGCGTTTAAACCATGTTTCCGTGATCTAACAATCTGTTGAGGACATTTTAGTATTTCTCAAGAGACGATGTCACTTTTCTTATAACTGTCTGGGAATAGTCATGGGTTCAAAAGTACAGAGTGCAGTATTAAACAAAAAAATATTAGTAAATCCGCAGAAATTACACGGATTCTACTACTACCACTTGTAGTAGTAGTAATAATAATAATAATAGTGCAGGGTTGAAAGCTGAAAGTGAAGTTTTTATCCTTGCTGCGCAGGACCAATGCTTGTTAACTTGGAATTATCAAGCCCATATACTAAAAATATTGTGTCAGCCCAGAATGCAGATTCTGTGATAAATATCCAGAAACGATTAATCATCTTGTATCAAGTTGCACGATGTTGGCACCCACTGAATATAAAACCCGGCATGACAGAGTGGGCCAATATCTGCAATGGAAAATTTGCAACTTCTACAGGAAGGAAACTGAAAGAAACTGGTATGAACAACACCCAGACCCGGTTACGGAGATAGGACCTGTTACAATTCTATGGGACTACACAATACACACTGACAGAACAATCAAAGCCAACCGTCCAGACATTGTTATTAGAGACCACAAATAAAAAAGTGCCTCTTTATTGATATGGCAGTCCCTGCAGACTGCAATGTATCTTTGAAGATATTCAAAAAGCTGTCTAAATACAAGGACCTTGAAATCTCAAAATGTGGCATATGGGAACATCAACAATCCCTGTTGTAGTTGGAGCCCTAGGATTGGTTGGAAAAGATTCCAGTAGACTAACTGAAGTGCTTCCTGGAAGTCCATGCCTCAAAGAGATACAAAAATTGTCCTGACAAGTACAGCCCACACTTTACGAAGGGCTTTGTCTATGTAATTTTTTTCAGTGGAAAGTGTCATGACGCCATTTTCTAACCTTAGGTCCCTGGGCGGGACCCGGAAAGAAATGTGTAAACGCCAGCAATCAAAGGAAATAAAAATATTAATAATAATATCTATATATCTATACTTTGTACATGTTTACACATACAGTAAGATTTTATTATGCAAACCAATGTTTTCTTGCTAAATTTGGTATTAACCAATCGATATTGGTAAGGTGTTCCGGATAAACTCATATGAACATTATATTGTGCGGATTTCAATTTATAATATCAATCCTTATAAAAATGTTGATATGGTTATAGTTTTTCTGAACGAACTGATACAGTCTTTCTTATTAAATCGGGAAACGAAAGTCTTCTTGAAAGGCCACTCTTCCAGATCTTTTTATATTAATGCAAGTCTTCCCAAGGCTCTATCTTTGAACCTACGTTATTCCTAATTTTCATCAACAACCTTCCTGGCATCAGTTCTCAACTCGAAATCCTCTATTCTGATGACAGTACTATTTACTCCGGCCTTAATAATAAGCATGATCGGTTCGAGAAGGTCAAATGGAAAGCCGATTTAAAAAAAAAAGGACCTACATTCTATTGTTAACTGGGGCAAAGAATGACTTGTTATTTTTAACGCTTCCAAAACGAAACTGCTCTCTAGTAATCGTCTATGAGAATTCTTAATGCCTTCCACCAGCATGACGAGAGTGAATCTTTGCACCTTTTCTGGCTAACGTTTTACGCTGACATGAATTATACTGAATTAAGTGCCTCCATTAATTTGCATACAATAATGAAAAAAAAAATGACGAAAACGAAGCTTTATCTTTAAAATCTTATTTAAAAGTTATTATTAAGAAGAAAGACTAAAGTATATTTATAATATTTAATTACATTTTTTTTCTTTCTTAGAACATTTTAAATTTTTCTTAAAAAACTAGTTTTTTCTTCTGTCAGTGGATAGATTATAAATTAACATAGCAAATTTTAGCGTCTTTTTGCAGTATAAAATACAGTGATTTGAAAATTCTGGCAAAAATTAAATAATTGTAGGATTTTAATGAAAGTTTCAGGACTTATTCAGAAATGAGTTTTAGAAATGTTTTTTCTTTCCTTTTTTTTTAAGGAATTTTTGCTAAAAATGTTTTTCCACAAGTGTTTCACCCCACTTATTTAATTTTATGTAAACACGGGACATTCAACGAGATAATAGTAAAGATTTGTATCACAAATCATTATGACAAAGATGATAAGCATTAGGAAACGAACTAACCAATCAAACTTCTCTTTACATTTTATATTACAAACCAACTATTAACTCTGGGAACACAAATGTACCGTTATTTTATATATATATATAAAATATATATAAAAAATGTCCTTAGCACCTAGAAGAATTTAGAATTTTCCCTATATCTCGTTCCCTAACTGAATTACTACTCTCCCAAGCAAACGTATACAGCTGTATCAAGAAATAAAAAAAAAAGAAAAAATGGTTGAATCCGTCAATAACAACAATTAAAACAATATTTCGCCATGTTACTTGACGTAATCTTCTGTTGGCAATATGAATATAATTACTTTTTCTAAATTCTTCGAATTGCTTAGGGCCTTTTTTGTTATTAATAGTTACTTTGTTTTAATAAATACCTTTCATTTTTGCCTTGAAAATGTCCACATTAGACGAAAGGCGTCGGCTAATATTACAGGTTTCGTCTTTTACACACACATATATATATATATATATATATATATATATATATATATATATATATATATATATATAGGAAAAAGGTTATAGTTGTTCCAACGAGAGAAAAATCTATATTTTAAAAAGGAGAGAAACCGCAAACGCTTTTGGTTATAATGTGGATTTGTTTTAGTATGTATATAAATTGTATTTTATTCTTCATATTTCTGTTACACGTGTTTCCGTATGGTGGTATGTATATGTGTATATACATATATGTGTATACTGATTACTTTTTATAAGACCGTATATATATATATATATATATATATATGTGTGTGTGTGTGGAGGGAAACGATAGTCAAATATTGCTGCTTTTCTGAGGCCTAAAATTTCAAGTGGTGAAAGTGATCATACACCATTTGTATTTGACTTCTATTTCTATAGATTATCCTTGCCAACTACACCTAAACAATTTCAATGGTGTTCAGGTCGGACGAACACATTGTATAGTCCAAAAGAATCAGGTTATTCGCCATAAAAATCCTTTGTCCTGCAATCATTATGGATTGCATCGGTGTCTTACTCAGAGGTGGCAGTCATTTTCATACAAGCGAGACATGACAATGTAACCAGCCGCGGTTTGGATCCCTGTATAACCTGAAGTTCCATTGTTCCTTGAAAGGAGATATCACCTTAGATCCTGATGCAACCTCCTCCACTGTGTCGTGTTGGAAATGTCCCCCCACCCTGTGAGATAACCTTATCGTGCCAGTAACGTTGGAAGCGTTTTGGGGTATAGAAGGATCTGTGGACTTCGGTTTTTAAAGGTTTTCCCTCGATGATGTCATCTTGTTCTTGAGCTGCATTCTGCTTTAATCTGATTCGATGATCGGCTGGTGTCTTGCCGGAAAAGCCGTCGAATCCCCCTGCTCAACGCCGACTAAATTTTCTTGAGCCGACCACTTGAAATTATCTTTCTGTAACCCAGGGAGTCTTTTAAGAAATTTGAAACAGCAGTTTTACTACGCCAATATTAGCAGCGATGTACATTGAGAGAGACTTTGGTTTTGCCGTTCGACAATTCTGTCACGTTCAAACTTTACCTATTTAATTTTTTTTACCGGATTTAACGCAGAAGATACCAGTCGAAGATGTTGACTGCATTAATGCTTGAACACAAGTGACTAAATTTCGTTACGTGTTTACCAGTTAAAGATTTTGACCAATCTTTTGACCAGCTAGTATTTAACCTAATTTCCCAGTATTAAAATTGTCCCTGTTAAATGTTAAAAATTCTAACTTTTATTATTACTTTTTTTTATTTTCTAGGGTTAGAAGCTCTACTCAATAAGTGGTTGAATCTAACAACGCAAAGGTATAATTTTTGTTTATTTTCATTGAACTTCCCCATGTCTTAAGGTACAAACTTAAAACTTTACATATTCAGTTAGAAATAAAAATGAAAAAAAAAATCATTGATAATGGAATAAAAGAATAGTCGAAAGCGCTCGGACATACAAAATATTGAGACAATTTTTGCACGCCTTATGTTCAGAAAAAAAAAAAAAACGTATACGAACATAAGAAAAAATGAATAAAAAGGTTAAACGCAGTACCTTGTCAGTTGCTTTTAATGAAACTTGTATAAAAGCGGAATTGCTGCCCAAATACTCAATTATATATATACAGCGGTTGGACGTTAGGATTAAACAACACGTACCTGCTATAATACTGAATAAAAATTTTTCGTTGGGCGATACCATTCGTAACATGTATGGGTCTTCGATTGCGGATCACTTTATAAAGAATCCCACTTGTGCGATGGATTTCAGGGTGAACTGGTTTTCCGTTTTGGCCAGAGCACACTCATTATTCCATCTTAAGGTGTTGGAGACGCTGTACATCAGGTCCAGGCGACCTGCTCTTTGTAAACAAAGAGATTGTTTGCTTGGACTTGCTGTGCTGCGCTTCTAGCATCTTGGTTGGTATAATTTTTATAATTATATTTTTTCTTCTCCTTGTCCATTCATTCACGTCATCCATGACAGACTTTCTTTTTTTTTCTCTTCATAATCTTAGTTCCCCGTTAACAGTTCTGATGAGAGGGGACGTGACCGGTCGACTGCTGTGTGTGTTTTGTTTTTATTTTAAATCTATCATGGCCTATAATATAAAATTTCTTGCTTTTTATGCCATATCTATCTATCTATCTATCTATCTATCTATCTATCTATCTATCTATCTATCTATCTATATAAATGTTAATGGTCAGAGTTGAATCAGACCAGGGAACAGTAGTATCAAAAAGTGCTCAATACACGTGAGAAAAATAAGTAAAAATAAAAATAATTGACCTTCTGATTTTTAAACAATACACACACACACACACACACACACACACACACACACATATATATATATGTTGTTTTAAAGCATGATATATTTAAAGGTAAATGTGCACTATATCAGGGATAGAACGTGTGTCACTGAGTGAACATATCACGTTGAAACACAGAAGCGCTCTAATAATCTTGTGAAAGGTATCAATCAACCTCCCCCCTACCTACCAAATTGGGTTCGATAGCCTTGGCTAGCAACCAGTCTAGGAGAATGAAAACTCTGAATCCCAGCTATGCACAGCTCCTACATAGATCGTAGCAGATGTACTAATATGGAATTAAATTCACAGTTTTGACGGGTAATCTCCTCGTTATGATGAGGATATTACCACTACACAGTTTATTCTTTGGTAGGATTGGTTATCCTATTGAGTATGTTATAAAATCGATGAATAAGTCCGTTTAACAGAGTTTCTTCGACTATATCTGTCCCCGCGGATTAGAATCAGTAAAAGTCGTCTTCTTTCTGATATTTGATGCGCTCGGATAGAAATGAGAATAGAAGTTCTGCGCAAGTTCCGTTACTTGCGTGATATTTCCGGTATTATGGTAGTGAATTTCTGTACGCGATACGCTTTTGTTTTGAGCGGGTTTCTTGGTGCTTTCGGGCTCTGTTCATCATTGACAAAGTAGAGTTTTTGGATTTATTCCATTACAATAGAAGATGATGCGCAATTTAATAAAGGAAGAATAGGCACAGGCCACGATAAATGCAAACAGATTGAAATAATATTGAATAGACCGAGGTAGATAGATGAGAAAAGCTCATGGAGATAGCTGTATAATAGGCGTGAACATACTGCCACGAGATTTTGAGCGAATGTAAGAAAACGGTCAAACGAAAAATATTAAAAAGGTCAGCAAAAATGTAACAATATATAAAAGTATTTAAGAATTAATTATATAAAAAAAACAAAGTTCATTGTATTTATTTTCATATCTTCTTTTCGACGCCATTTTAATTCCTTCGTTTTATTCGCCGTCTCTTGGAATGGTTTGCGTTCAGTAAAATTGTCTTTGAAATCAGTCCTTTGGTGCATAAAAGTGCATTAACTGTAGCGGTTTTCAATAAAGAATTTTTTTTTTCATTTTGGTATTAGTCAGTATTGATATATTCTTTCAGCACCAAAGGGATGAGTGAGTCATGAAAAGGAGATTTGTCATTTAAAACAAAAACGCTTCCCTTCAGGATGTATTCATGTGCCTCCACAACTTCCTTTTATTTATTATCTATGAATTAGCCTGATTTATTGGGAAATATATTTGATCTACTTTCCGTTGACTTCTCTACGGTTTTGAATTGAAAACTTTCCTTCTCCTAGATTAGCTTCAAGCCCAGTCTAAAAACCTAAAGCTGAAAAGCTAAGTCTAAAAACCGAATGCTAAAAGGCCCAGTCTAAAAAGCGAATGCTACAAAGCCCAGTCTAAAAACCGAAAGCTAAAAAGCCAAATCTAAAAACCGAATGCTAAAAGCCCAGTCTAAAAACCGAATGCTAAAAGCCCAGTCTAAAAACCAAAAGCTAAAAAGCCTAGTCTAAAACCTGAATGCTAAAAAGTCCTGTCTAAAAACCGAATGCTAAAAAGCCCAGTCTAAAAACCGAATGCTAAAAGCCCAGTTTAAAAACCGAATGCTAAAAATCCCAGTCTAAAAACCCAATACTAAAAAGCCCAGTCTAAAAATCGAATGCTAAAAAGCCCAGTCTAAAACCCGAATGCTAAAAGCCCTGTCTAAAAACCGAAAGCTAAAAAGCCCAGTCTAAAACCCGAATGCTAAAAGCCCAGTCTAAAAACCGAATGCTAAAAAGCCCAGTCTAAAAACCGAATGCTAAAAGGCCCAGTCTAAAATCCGAATGCTAAAAAGCCCAGTCTAAAAACCGAATGCTAAAAAGCCCTGTCTAAAAACCGAATGGTAAAAAGCCCAGTCTAAAAACCGAATGCTAAAAGCCCAGTCTAAAAACCGAATGCTAAAAAGCCCAGTCTAAAAACCGAATTTTAAAAAGCCCTGTCTAAAAACCGAATGCTAAAAAACCTAGTCTAAAAGCCGAATGCTAAAATGTCCGAGAAATTTTTATAGAAAATATTCGTCCTTTGACAGGATTCGAACCTGCTTCTATGAAAATTTCTCGGACATTCAGGCCGGTAAATGTTATTTAATACTGTTTATTATAAACAGAGCATTTACTTAAATACTTGTATCTATAAAAAGAAAGAACATAAAAAACATAAAAAATATCTTAAATAAATTGTTGATATATATATATATATATATATATATATATATATATCTTTTTCGTGATACAAGTCTTAGTAATTGACTCATTGTCCGGCCCTCTTCATGTGATATACGTAGGAAATTTGAACGGAAATCTATTTACTCCACGGATAGATTGTTCTAATTCAACGTGGCCCAGTGTATAAAAGTATTGGTTAACGGAATCCTGAAAATTGACTTGACACAAGGAGTGGAGAATACCAAAAGTTAGTTGAGTTACTAAAGGGAATTAATAATGGGAACTGAGATGTCTAAAGAAGACATGGCATTTTGAATTAGAACAATCTACTTGTAGACTAAATAAAGCGTTCGATTCGAAATTGCAACGTACATCACCCGAAGAAGGCATGAATTAATTAGTAACACTTGTATCACGATATCTATCTATCTATCTATCTATCTATCTATCTATCTATCTATCTATCTATCTATGTGCGTGTGTGCGTGTATTTAGGCAGCAAATTATCTTTTAGGCATGTCTGATTGAATAAATTACAGACATTATGTCTTCTAATTTTTAACAAAATCCGTTCATACTCAAGATCATCTTCAGGGGTGGAAGTAGTACGAAAATATATGTTGTTCATAAGTACAACTATTTATACAAAGTTGTGCGTTGTTATCCGTTACCGTAAATTTTCATTAGGCTTTTAAATGCAAAACGGTTGACAATGTGATGAGCCTTCGTTAGAACGTGAAAACATTATCCATTATGTAATTTTTCCTCTATGCCATAATGTCATGGTCATCCGCGCATTAAAGCGTGAAAAACTGTTTCTTTACAGGCATTTCAGAACATTACTGCAGTATTCATAGTTAATTCTGTTCAGTGCCTGCTTTAATTTTTAAATATAAATTGCTTCTAAGATGTGTAGCTTGAATTATATATATATATATATATATATATATATATATATATATACACGTGAAAAGTGTGTGTATATATATATATATATATATATATATATATATATACATGTGTGTGTATATATATATATATATATATATATATATATATATATATATACATATATAATTATTTACATATTATATACGCGGTTTATATATGTATGAGTGCCGACGGACGACCAAGTGTGTATGTGTGTCTGCGTACTTCATTGGGCGTATGAACATACAACGATGTTTGCGTTAGCACGATGACATCACGACGACGTTTTTTCCTCCCACTTCCATAATAACACCAATACACGCAATCTACATAAACCCAAAATTTAAAAAAATTAATCATTTTGTCTGACGATCGTAAGAGCGTGAAACCCAGGGTCACAAACTCACATCAATCCAAGCAAATATATATATATATATATATATATATATATATATATAGTATATTTTGTTCAATGTTGTGTATAAACTATCCGAAGTTTTGTTATTTTTATTCAAGTACTTTCGACTTTCACAGTCATTATCAAGAATCAAGGTGGCTGTGTTGTAGAATAAATAAATTGCAACATTTTTGTGTGACTTCGTTCCCAATATCTGTTTTCTTATGATGTTAACTTACCAAAGAATACCAGGATGCAGACAAAGGAATTGTAACTATCACACGGACACCACATCAGATCTTGATAATGACTGCGAAAATACTTGAAGAAAAATAACAAAATATGAACTTCGGACATTTTATCCATAACTTTGGACGCAATACACAACACCTTATCCGGAAATTGGAAAATACAATAAAAAGATAAACAGTCGCGTCTCTTTAATCAAACTTGTTCATTGAGCTTTTTTGTGGATCAGTTTTAATATTTTATATTACTAACATCCACTTGGATTATATACCAACGGATTTACGCCTTTTACTATATATATATATATATATCCGAATTTAATGAGGACGAAAATACAGAGAGAGAGGGAGAGAGAGAGAGAAAGTGAGAGAGAGAGAGAAAGTGAGAGAGAGAGAGAGAGAGAAAGTGTGAGAGAGAGAGAATGTTTGATCATTAAAATTGCTCAAGCCAAGAATCATTTTGCAATCCCTCGTATATTTCATAATCATGAGACATTGTTGATTCATTGCAAAACAAAAGGCCTTTTCTAAATCCTTCCACGAAGACGATGACTGGGCTATTCATTAAAACATCTTATCACCAAACTCTGCTTTTCCTATTCTAGCTCGTCTTCTCCTTCTGCGTTAGCAACCTATTGTTTAACAACCATAGATATGGTATCGTTTCTTTCTGCTTCTGTATCTCACCTATCTTCAGTTTATTTACTGAATCTCATCTCTGATATAATTTATATTACTTTATCCTCTTGTCCGTGTCGACTACTTTCTGTCTTGTATATTTATCGCGAGCATTAATCTTTCTATGCCACACCTTACTACATACGGGCGTCGGCTAAAACGTTCATAGGCTGATCAAGATACTTCTATGGAATATATTTAGTCGTCCCCCTACGAGGGCGTCATGTGGCACAAGGTTTTTTTAACGTGGGCATTTCCGAGCCATTAGGCTCGGCCAAAAAATAGCCCATTTGAACCCGTATAAACGGGTTCAGGGCCGGTTTTACCTCCCCGAAGGAGACTCCGCCCTTCGGCGTAGCCTCCTTCGGGTTCCTCCCGCCTGAAAGCAGAGAGTTGAACCGAACCGTCGCTCAGAAAGTGAGCGACGGACTAGAGATTTTCCAAGCGTAGCTTGGATGTGGCACAAGGCCGAAAGTAAGGGGAACCCAGTGAGGATCGAACTCACTACTCATTAGTAATTGTGCTAGCGAGACAAGCTTGCTAACCATTACACCCCATCGGGGTGCCCAAAATACTTCTATAGAATACTTCTATGGATACTTCTATGGAATGTGACCAGAATCTATATTACAATTGATTGCAATTTATTCATTCTACTACACAGCCACCACATCGCTTCTTGATAATGACTATGAAAGTCGAAAGTACTTGAATAAAAATAACAAAACTTCGGATAGTTTATACACAATTTGGAATTAGAACAATCTACTTGTAGACTAAATAAAGCGTTCGTTTCGAAATTGCAACGTACATCAACCGAAGAAGGCTGCTATTCGTCAATGCTTAGAATATTGCTGCCATATATAGTGCGATGGCCCCGCTATATATCTAGAGACCCTTGATAAAATCCCAAAACGAACCAGCAACATTATTGGTCCTGATCTGTCATCTCTGCTTCGGTCACTTTCCCACCGCCACTTTTGCCACTACCAACTTTGTGTCTTTTCAGTAAATTCTTTTATGGTAATTTTTCGGATGAGCACTTGTAAAAAATATTACTAGCAATATATTTAAAATATATCACCAGCAATACATATTTTGTAAAAGAAATTAGTAATCCTCCTAAGAAAATTAAATTTCAATATTAAATGACCCATAACAAATTGATATATCACTAAACAAACAAACAAAAAAATCGTACAGGCGAATGAAAACAGGGGGATTACCTCACGCATAGGTAATATTGTTTATTCATTATTCAACTCCGAACGTCTTCAGTTGCTGTCGGTGAGTGAATGTACAGTTTTGGGGTTTTCCTCCGATCGAAGATTCTATTTTCTTGTCAAGATGGAAGAGGCACTCTTCCAACCCGTCTCAGGGTGATGCTTATATATCTACTACATGGCTTTTTCTCCGACGCGTGCACATCTCAATAAGTTAACCTATGTTTATAAGTTGGCGTTGCCAATGGCGTTGCCAATGGCGTTGCCAATGGCGTTGCCAATGGCGTTGAGGGAATACGCAGATCAGCACGGCGCACCTTGGAACGAATAACTCGGGTCAACTTGCCAATGCACATGCAATGCATCTATGATGCTCAGGCGAACCAATGAGTTCAAAATCTATTTTTGCAGTATTTGGGGTGTGTCACCTTTTACTGTATTCCCTCTTTGCATTTGTCTGGCTTTAGAATAGAAACACTATAATAACTTGTTAAGAAAATCGATATAATTATCTAATTAATAGAATTTTTGGCAACACGCTGATGTGTGTTGAAATTCCTCACAATATTTAGGTATTGTTGATGTTATTGCTAACATTTTTTGTCAAGATTTACAAACTCTACATTTAGTTCAATTATGATTTTACACTATTTACATTATTTGGACTATTGTCCTCATCTTTGTTGTCATATTTATCACAACGTTTCGATCGTTGTACGCTCCGGCCTTCTTCAGGTGGTTGGAATGTCAACTGAACCCTTTATTTCGCTCGCTGGGGTAGACTGTTCTAGTTCCACGTGCCATGTCTAATGGATGTCAGTTATCAGTTATCTCCTGTTAATTCCCCTTTTACAAGTTCTCCACTGCCTTAATCAGGTATTGAACTCACAACTCTTTGGGTCCTGTCACTGGACCTAACCAACACCTTTATCCACTGTGCTGTGCCCTTGAAGACATTCCAACCATCTGAAGAAGGCCGGAACATACATCGCCCGAATCGGTGTGATAAATATGGCAATAAAAATGAGGACAATAGTCCGAATGATGTAAATAGTGTACATAATACCTCTTCTCAGAAATATAGACAGAAGCTGATTTTGTTTGCAAAAATACTTGGGGGTTTAATAATTTCTTTAATTTAATTTTATAGGACTTCATGGTAAACAATAATTAAAAAAAAAAAAACTTCCTTTTTTCCTTTGTGCTTTTCAACAGCGAATGATTTCTTACTCTTGAGCATGCAACATACAATTGGCCATGCACAAATATTTCTTTCTGGAGGTAACTTACAGCTTTTTGAGGAATTTGGACTTGTGATTTGTATATATTTCTCGCAAACGCATGTCGATCTGGAAACAGGATTCTTGTATATATAAAATCCTAAAGATAGGTAAAAATAATATTGTATTTTTATTAAATAAGTATTTGTTATTTTAATCATCAAATTGTTTTGAAAATAGTGACGTATTTCGTATGTTAAATAACAAAACTTAATTTTCGAAAAAAAAAATAATGAAAATGTATTGTTCTAAGCTATGCAACCTAGTAAAACTAACTGTACTTTGTGTGTGTCGGACGGTCTAACAAAAGTCACAGAATTTTATATATAGATTTAAAAGCTTATTTGGGCGCTGTTATACGTTCGCACACTTCAGCTACAGATCGGGTGGAAATTGTACAGTAATGGAGCAAAATAAAAATAAAAAGCAGTATATGGATCAACAAATTGTGATACGATGGGTGATTGCTTTGCTGAGTTTATGTAGGATCAATGATTCCAAAGTTAAAACATTTTATCATTTTCCGTCATCAAATCGCAACGGATTTATAATCCTGTTTAATAGTACTAGTTCTTGAATTTGTATTTTTTTAAATCATTTCACCCCATGTAAAGCAATAAATCACTAGGACGCGAGGGGTTACTGAGTATGAGAAAATATGAGAAAAAAACTACTATTAAGGACAATAAAAGAACAGGAATTAAGACAACAGAAGGTAACGATTGGCATTGCATTTACATTTTTGAACATCAAAATTGTCTGGAAACAAAAATCCGGAAGAGAGTTCCACAAGCAAGAAGAAAACGTTAGCATAGAACTTGCAGTTAATTCTAGCTATTTCAACGGTAAAAAAGATGAGACCTTGTCGCCAATCTAGTACTGCTCTTTGTTATGGTCCGGTTCCTTGTACCACGGTGATAGTCCAAGGTGGAACCAATAAAAAAGAACTCGCAGGCGGATATGGAATAACACAGATATATTACAAACAGGAATATATACAGAGAGGTAGAAAAGTGTTAGTAAGAACAAACAGGTTTAGTAGTAATTGTCTGAACGTGACTGTTTCGGACTGCCTCTGACTTGACTGACTGACTCGCTCGCTCTGACTGACAGACTCCTGATGGACTTCACTCCAGACTTCAGACGGAACTCTCTGCTTCCTCTTGAGGCGCAATATTTATTACGTATGGCATAGTCAATTATGTTATTATGGGTAAGGTCCCATAACACGCTTAAAATTCATAAACTCTAGGTACCACAGCGGAAAGTTAATCAGAACAATTAGCATGAAAGTATTTATGGAGAAGTCACGGGCAAGCTACGTTAAGGCGGCGAGAAAGTGGCTGAAGCCGAGATGCCATTTCAGAACCAATAACATTGCAGATCCTTCTTTGTATTTTATCATAAATATATAGCATAGGGCACCAGATCAGATGTGGCAGTAATATTAAATTGAAAACAACGTTATTAATACTGGTTTTCTTCATTGAAGCATAATAATTTCATAACGTTCATAATTTGCATTATGTTTAAATTATGTGGATGCATTAATTGCTGGCACAAAGCCGAAGGTGAAATGGAGAAAGGCTAGTCAACACTGTCCTACACCTCTTAATCCGACTAAGGACACTAACAATTTCTTCAGTCACCTCAAGAGCCCACACTTCTATAACCAGTCCAACATGTACCACTGCACCACCTCTTCGCAGGGATCCTAATAAAAGCACCATAGTTTTAAAAATTTCTTTATATATAATTCAGAAAATGGAATTACCAAAAAGGAAAGCTCATCAGAAGAGTTACCATGAAAATATAGAAAAAAAGCACAGGGAAACTAAATTGCATCCGTGGGAAAGCGACTGAAGCTGAGATGCCAAGTCTGAACCGATAATATTGCAGATTCAATGCATGGACAAACGGTAATATATAAATAAATGCATGTCAAAGAAAATGCTTAGAGAAAATAGAGTTGTTCTTGATGCTGCTTCTATTCAGCCGTGGCCAACTGTATGCGCAGTTGAATACTTCACAGAGCAGACAGAAAATTATGAAGGTCAGGGTAAAGTCATAGAAATCATGATTCTTTATAAAGAATGTCGTTCTCAATTATTACACTAAATATATTTATACTAAAGTATATATTTGTCTAATTGATCTATACAGAAATATCCCGCCATTTCTAAGGATGCAACACTAATGTACTATGTAATGTATTATTCTATTATAATTTAAAATAAACCAATTGAGACAAAAAAAGTTTTTTTTCAGATGGTAAATAGAACAATATCCAATCAAGTCCAGATGATTTCAGACTAAATCTCATTCTAGAGTAATTCAATAAGGTAAATCTAGTTTGCATGTGTTAGGGTCCAATATCCTCGCACCACAGTTATGGTCCAAGATTAGAACCAAGGAAGAACAACATGAACACAAGAGTAGAATAACAAAGATATATTACAACATAAATATAGTACAAGAAGTTGAAGGTGTTAGTAATGACTGTCCGTCTGGTTTAGAGTGAACTAATATTGTCTCGACTCGATACACCATTCATTGTATTTAATATCCCACCCACGAGGAATATATGTGGCACGAGGCCGAGATTAAAGTGGGTTTCTTTGAGCCCGTAGGCTCGACCAAAAATATACCCTTTGAACCCGCCTAGACGGGTACAGGGCCTGTCTACCTCCCCAGATGAAACCCTGCCCTTCGGCAAAGCTTCATCCGGCTTTCTCTCTGCCAAAGCAGAGAGTTCAACAGTCATGACCTGGTGCTCATTACACCATCCATTCATTATACCTCTTGAGAGGCGCAGTATTTATAGTGTCAGGAAGAGTCCATTATCGTTATAGGTAAGTTCCCATAACAGTATGTAAGAGGGACATATGTTGGCAGTGATTCCATTTCGCACGCAGGATACGATTTCTTTTGGACATTTCTGAAGGAGAAAAGTCCACATAGAATCGCAATACCTAATCCTCTGATAAAGTAACAGGCAACAGCTTACACCTGTCAAAATAACTGATGGCTGCAGATATAAGTAAGATAGATTGATTTGTATTTACTGCTTATCAACCTTTTTGAGGTTTGTCATGGGTCTTTACCTATAACTACAGAATGAACCCTTCCTAACACTATGTATACTACGCCTCTCAAGAGAGAGGGTCGAACTCTCTGCCTCTGAGCAGAGAGGAATCCGGACGAGGCTCCGCGGAAGGGCAGAGTCTCGTTCCTGGAAGTTGACAAACCCGATCCCGTTTATACGGGTTCTACGGGCATTTTTTGGTCGAGCCTACGGGCTCGGGAAACCCACGTTAAATTCGGCCTTGTGCCACATGCAACCCACGTGGTGGGGTGGCTAGATACCGAATCAAGCCGAGCTTCTCGGCTTGACGGTCGAACTCTCTGCCTCTGAGCAGAGAGGAACCCGGACGAGGCTAGATACCGAATCGAGTCGAGCCGATAGTAGTTCACTCCAAACCAGACTGACAGTCATACTAACACCTTCCACATCTTGTATTATTATTTCGTATAATATACCTTCGTTATTTCTACTCTTGTGTTCGTGTTGTTCTTCCTTGGTCCTAACCTGGACCATAACAAGGTTATTCAAAGCCGAAACATATTTTTTAATTTTTTTGAAATAATAATGACTTTTTGATACAAGTTTTACTACTTAACCCATAGCTGGGAGGAGAAAGGGTTGATTCATATTTTTACACAGGGTATTTGCACGTAAGTGAATATAACAAACCCGGCTGTAATTCGAACTCGGTTCTCCCATTTCTCACCCCGAGGCTTTATCAATTACGTCACATTTACATTCAAGCTTACAACACCTGGTATTCCCCAACGGTCACCCATCTAAATACTGATCAGGTTCAACATTGCTTAAGTTCTGTGATCATACGAGAACTGGTGTTTCAACGTGATATGGCCGTAAGCCACGAAGTAAATTCTAATCTGTTTAATCTTTTCTTACAGTATTTTTATGCACAAATATTAAGTAATGGGTGAAGAACAGGTTGATATACTGTACAAGATCGCAAACGATATCCAATGATGGGAAATTACACGAAATGTAAAAAAGGATTAATAAGTCCTTTTACATTGACGCTTCATAATTCCAATTGAAGAGCTATACCAAAAAGGAGGGAGAAAATGCATCACCTGAACAGTTCCAATATGAATAACAAAATGGAGAGCACATGTAACAAGAAGAGAACATAATGATATAATCAGACTGTCAACTTTTCTACACTGCCTTAAACAAATAGTTTGAAAAGAAACCCTTCGAGATTAAAAACAGCTACAGAATGTACTTGAGAAGACTTTTCCTAACAGTATTAATAATAATATGATAAAGATTTTATAATTTCCAATCGACAGTTACACAAACACTTCTGTCAATGAAGGCTGATAATTTCCTGTATAGAAACGGCTTATTTAACTATTACCACAGTCAATGCTATCAGGTCATCCAATAAGTTATGTCCGAATTTTACCTTTTTTTTTTTTTAAAATGAACGAAATTTAAAGAGTATTTTATAATGTCTAATGGAGCTGAACATTATTTTTATGTTCAGATGCATTTAAACTGATCACATTTTATTTCAGAGAACAATAAAATTAAATTTTGGAGATTATGAAATGCCCAGACTCGCCTGTCAGGCCCCCACGACCCTGCCGCGCTCAAGGTTACTTAAAAGTACCTCTTTTTATTACAGTGAGGTACCCTCGAGGTAGAGGGTTACATTGAAAGGGAGTTTATACGATAGGAAGATAACGGTTAACTCTAGGCTTGAATAGGTTATGATTGTAGTTATCGGGAAAACGTTCTCTTGGGACTCGGTTCAACAGAGAAGTGTTTCGACGGATGAAACCATTCAAGTGGAACTAACTTCCCATGAATAGAACACGGAGGGCTTGTCGGTGGTTTGCTACAATGTCATTGGCATGGGGGAGTCATATCCAGGAAGATTGGGACTAGGGGAACCTAGGGATTTAGTTCGTCTGAGGACTTTTCATGGTATTAGCGAGCAGTGAGTATATGGTAAAATCAACTTTTCAGTATGGGGTGAGCTTTTTCGAGAACAAATGTTCATGGAGTTGTGCCTCTGTGTGTGTGCTTGTGTGTGTTTGTGTGTGTGTGTGAGAGAGAGAGAGAGAGAGAGAGAGAAAGAGGGAGAGAGAGAGAGAGAGAGAAAGTGTTTGTGTGTGTGTGTATGTGTGTTTGTGTGTGCGTTATTACTCCAAATTTTTTTTACTGGATACCCGTATTTGAGTAGATGTGCCGTTTTCTTTTTTTTTTTTTAAAAAAAAAAAAGTATTTTATTACGTCTATCGTCTTTCACACTCGAGATAGCATGATAAGAAAATGTCTCCTCTTCCTGTGGAAGTGTACGAATCTGCGTACCCATTTATAGCAGAAACTGCCGTTTGATTCCGGGTGGTTTAGACTGCTCGGTCACGCAGACGATCACAGTCTAGCAGGAACATACACACACATATGCGGAAGCACACACACATACATATTTATAAATTGAGGATGAAATGGAACTAATATCTTTAATTTAATTACAAAATTAAATTCGAAGCTTTTAGCTTCTTTTTTTGAAACATGGTTAAAACTGTGTAGCGAAAAACCATA
The DNA here is from genome assembly GCA_903632075.3 of Acanthosepion pharaonis. Taxonomy (NCBI): domain Eukaryota; kingdom Metazoa; phylum Mollusca; class Cephalopoda; order Sepiida; family Sepiidae; genus Acanthosepion; species Acanthosepion pharaonis. Next base: position 401,554 of record CAHIKZ030004234.1, read on the forward strand.
TTTTAAATCAGTTAATTTATAATATATATATATATATATATATATATATATATATATATATATATATATATATATATATATATATATATGGTTGGATTGGTTTCTTTGGCGTGAAAGTATAAGCAATGTAAATTGTATGCCAGCTACTATAATGAAAATAGAATGTAAATTTCATAATTTATGGTTTCTGATATAAAAGTAGTTTTACTCCCATTCTAAGATAACGTCGTGCATCTTAACTAATACTAACTGGGAAAAGCTCTTTCCCGCTTAACTTTTATGATAAGACATACGATAAAACAATACACCTTTGAGCGTTTTCAATGCGAAATTTTCAATATAATGTCAACATTCATTTGTGCCTATTGTTATACTCAATAAAAGTATGACCTTGGATATCATTTTCTCATTGTTTTAATTTATGTCGATCACTCGAGCTTGATAGAATGCAGTGACTTGAACGATCTTGCTAGCACTGATTGCATCGGTTAGCTTTTGAAGAGGGTGGTTTGCAAGGAGGAGATACTTTTCGCTCTATTCCTTTTGTTTTGTACATTTTACCTTGTACATGATAAGCTTAGAATCTATCTATCTATCTATCTATCTATCTATCTATCTATCTATCTATCTATCTATCTCAATCGGTTCCTATCTATCTATCTATCTATCTATCTATCTATCTATCTATCTATCTACCTCAATCGGTTCCTATCTATCTATCTATCTATCTATCTATCTATCTATCTATCTATCTCAATCTGTTCCTATCTATCTATCTATCTATCTATCTATCTATCTATCTATCTATCTATCTATCTATATTAATCTGTTCGTATCTATCTCAATCTGTTCGTATCTATCTATCTATCTATCTATCTATCTATCTATCTATCTATCTATCTATCTCAATCCGTTCGTATCTATCTATCTATCTATCTATCTATCTATCTATCTTATTCTGTTTCTATCTATTTGTACCAAGTTTATATTTTATTTTAGTTTATTCAACTCTGTTCGAGTGCATACATCCATATTTACGCACGGTTTCATTAAAAACAGGATTTTTCATGCGAATATAAAGCCTAATTGAATCGCTTATTATTTTCAGATCGAAATCCAAAAAACATTAATTCACTAATTTCCATTTGAATATATTTTCATTTGCTCAGTTCTTCCCTGCCTCCTCCCTCGTTATTCTGTTAATCCTCTTTCTTTCTTTCTTTCTTTCTTTCTTTCTTTCTATTTCAGTCTGATTTTATACTAAAGTTCATCAAATGCAAGGCACGAGAGCCGCTCAAGCTAAAGAATTACTGCTAAAATAGTTCTGATGAATAATGTGTGTAATAATAATGAAAGTAGAGTAATTAGAAATATAAAGATAAAAGATTATGAGGATTAAGAGGATAAATAAAAACTGCCGATTGATTTGAAGATTTTAAGATTATATAATAATGTTTAGGAAGACATAAATGCGTTCGTCTTTCTCACAAACGAGAAAAGAAAAAGAAAAGTTTTGTGAATGAATTTGTCTCCTTACGTTTGGAATTCGGGGGAAATGAAGGTGATTCAACAACTCGGAACTTGCGTGGAGTGTGGTATAATAAAGGTCTGAATTGGTGGAAGTAAAGAACTGAACATTTTTCATGGAAGTAACCAGTATCAATAGACAATGTATCAAGATTGAGTCCACGGAAAATAGGTTGGAGATTTACTTGCTTCCCAAGACCACATAAGCGATTTTAAACACTATCGGGGCTGAGATCTGAGGATTGAACAAATCCAGCCCTGATGTTACACTCCCCACCCGGTCTTTTGAGCAAGAGTAAAGGTTTATCCTTTGTTTCCTGTTTAGGATTGGGTTTACGGTTTCTTCTAAATTCTTCTCGTTCTCTATCATTCCCAGTAACCCCTTGTATCTTAGTGGCATTATCTCCTTACTTAGGGTGAATTGATTAAAAAGATATGAGAGCAATAATCTATTAATCGCTATCAGTAACCCCTTGTGTCTTAGTGGCATTATCGCCTTACTTACGGTGAATTGATTAAGAAAAGATATAATAGCAATAATCTATTAATCACTATCAGTAACTGATTGTGTCTTAGTGGCATCATCGCCTTAATTAGGGAGAAATGATTAAAAAAAGATATGTTAGCAATAATCAATTAATCACTAACAGTAGCCCCTTGCATCTTAGTGGCATTATATACTTCCTTGGGGTAAATTGATTAAAAACATACGGTAGCAATAACCTATTTTTTTTTAAAGATAATAATAATTTAGTGATACAAGTCTTACTATTTAACCCATAGCCGAGGGAAGAAAAGGAGGATCCATTCCTTTTCCAACGATATCTGCGCATATTGATTATAATTAATCCGGCTGGAATTGAAATTCTTACAATAAAATATTCTCTGGATTTAAATAACCTGAAAAAAGTATTGATAAGCCGTAGAAAAACGAATTGATCAATCATTAAAAAACATTAATACCAGATTAACGTATACTTTAATTATTTGTCTATAATACGCATTTTCTAAAGATTTTTCTGTCTAAAAGTTAGCGGTTCGTATTATGAACGAGAACTAAATATTAACGTTTTTTTCGAACAGATGCGTCGCCATCTTCGGGTCAGTATGGCGAAAAGTATATTTTATGTGAAACAAAGTGTTTAAATCGCTAAGCAAACACTGCATTTGTTTAAAAAATATTCGTATAGATATTAAATATATTTTAGTCTGCTTCACTGCTGTCCGTGTCAAAAACAGACGCCATGACACTTTCATCACTGCTGTCAACATCACAGATATTTTCATCATTTATGTGATCGTCGTCGCCTATAAAGTTATCTTACTTCTTCAAAAAAAATGAAGGAGTAATGTCTACTCTTGTTTTATGTCGATACATATCTACTAACCACTTGTGTGTTTATTTATAATTTTGTTTAACTTGTGCGAGCTAAAACTTTATATATTTTTCTTTGAGCATGTCTGTGTATTTGTGCTAAATCCCGTTCAAATTTGATATTTCAAAACATAATGTAAACTAAAAAACTAATGGATTATATTTTTTAATTCGACATATTTTTTATTACTTAAAACGTTTTTTTTAGTGGATACAAGTATTTGAGTAGACGTGTTTTTTAAAAAGAGTTTTATTTCGTCTATCGGCCTGCGCGCCCGAGAAAACAATAAAGAAAATATGCCCTTCGGGGGCCAAGTGATTTTATTATTGCTATCTGGTAAAGGTATTTATTTGTGATTCTCTCGTCCCAGTTAATGAATCAGCTGAAGGATTGTTTTTAAAACTTAGAGGATACATTCACCTAGTTTAAAATGATAATCCCTTGCGTACATGAGCAAAAAGGTAAAAAATAGTCCAGTCTTCCCGGTAAGTCAACTTTGCGGGCGGCTCAGGTACTAGAGATTAACCACACTCCTCCACAAGTGAAATATTCCTCGTGTAGGAGACAACGTTATTGGGACTGAACTTCATATGAAGAAAACTAGACCAAATCTATCATACGTCACATTATTGTTTATTTCATGCCGGGATTCGTCAATTACTGTCGGCAAATGGGTGTGGATCTTTGGGATTTTCTTCGAACTAAGATTTTCTCGCGAGGACCTAAGAATATTGTAATCGTACAACACCCTAGGTGGTCGTCCAAGACTTCCAACACCACACCTGGTCGTTGAAGTGACCGCTTAAATCTCGAGCTGACCTTATCCCATGTTGTGATTTAAGTCTGATCATAAGGCAGCCAAGATTGAATCGTCACAGGTATTTTCATGTTGGGCTGGTCCAAACAGGGCAATGATGTACAGAAAAAAAAACCCCCAAAAACAAAACATCTGAATAAATTGAACAAAAGTAAATACTGTTTTTATATCAGTCTTCCGTACAATAATTGGTTTGTAAGCAAATATATGGCTATAGATCCGACACTATGAAGAAAAATATACTGAAAAAACAAACAAAAATCCTAATATGCGATTATGCTGTTTTAATGTTTAAAGTCAACGTCGGACGTTTCGGTCTAATAGACCATCTTCAGGACATATTCATAAAACATAATTAAAATAGACCATATACAATTCAACATGGAAAAGACGATGGACATAAAAGATTTCAGTTATCTGTTTGGATTGGTATTGCTTTTATGTCCATCGTCTTTTTCATGTTGAATTATATATGGTCTATGTTAATTATGTTTTATGAATATGTCCTGAAGATGGTCTATTAGACCGAAACGTCCGACGTTGACATTAAACATTAAAACAGCATAATCGCATATTAGGATTTTTGTTTGTTTTTTCAGTATAATAATTGGTTTATATCAGAGTTCGCATGCATTTAATTATCAGCCCGGCTCGCATCTAAATCGGAAGTGATACTGTCGTCGACCTGGCAAAAATCTGGTTTGCTGTTGTTCGTAAAGTTTGGTACAAGGCGGAAATAGGAGGCTTCTCTTCGACGGATAAATCACGTGGGCCTCGCTTCTCTCTTCTGCCTCTGTATCTGTCTCTTCTGCTCCGACTCGTCTCCTACTAGCGAATTCACTTCGCCCATTCGTATTTATTGACATAATGTTGGTGAATTCCCTTCTCCCAATCCTCATATCATTATCTCTCACTAAGCCTCCCCAGTGAGCGTTAGTGGCTTATCTACTCCACTCCTGTCTCGAATCACTTTCGACCAGGTGAATCAACTCCAAATTTGTTGTTTACAAAAATGTTTTCGCTTTACAGCTTGGATTTGCTGCTGTAACATTAACCCTTAATAACTTAAGATACCTTAAGGTAGCTTTGTGTTGGGATAATCCAAGCAGAGTGAAGATGTTCAGGGAAAAATAACACTCGAATAAAAACTTAAATACTGTTTTATATCAGTCCTCCGTACAGTAACTGGTTTATATCAGAGACCTCATGCAATTAATTATCAGCCCAAACCGCATCTAAATCGGAAGTGATACTATCGTTGACTTAGTAAAATCTGGTTTGCTGTTGTTATTAAAGTTTCGCACAAGACAGAAGTCGGAGGCTTCTCTTCTCGGCAGATAATCACATGGGCCTCTGGTCTCGTCTCCGTCTCGTCTGCCTCTCTTCTCATTAATTCGCTTCGCGTACTCGTATTTATAGACATCCGCCCAAACTGGTCTTGTGGGGAGGTATGGCGAGGTAGGAACATTTCCGTGAATCCTCTCCGGCTTAGGTCATAACTTTGGGGGAATTCGCTCTCTCCACCCTCTCATATTATTGCCTTTCACCAAATCTCCTCAGTGAGTGTGGGTGGCGTATCCACCCATTTCGGGTATTTCAACTCAACTTTCTACCAGGAGAATCAACTCCCAATTCATCGTTTACGAAAAATGAAATTTTCGGTTTACAGCTTGCATTTGCAGCTGTGTGTCAATCAACAATTGCCACCCAAGTCTGGGTCACTTTTCCATTGTTCAAACTGCTCGACATACAATTCCAGTCGTTCATGTGTGAATTAAATCCTCAATTCTTCCCACGGGATTCCCCTTCTCGTTTCAATGTCAAAGTACATAACACTTTCTTATGTTTTAACAAAACTGTCTTCCGTTTTACCGGGACAACGACAAATAGTATCACAACCTCTCTCTCTTCTCTCTTGGGTGTGTGCTTATATATTTACCTGTCATCCATTTTGTTCACCGTGTGGGCATCCCAAGGGCAGCTGGATCGACGATCCGTTTATATGTCGGGAGCTGCCACTGGCATCTAGTGAAGGCGAGCCTCTACAACTGGCGGCTAAGAGCCATCATTCAAGAGAACCCACTGATGCGCTTGTCTTCTCAGATGGACACTGAATGCAAAGTTTGTTTTGGTATCATCTGAGGTGAGTCACATAAGGACTACATGCGATTTTATACTCGTAAGTATTCAGTAACGATGGCGGTGACATAGCGATGATCGACCTCGTTTCGTTTAGGCTTTGATTAACTGATTTAGTTTTTACGGCTTATCGACCCATTATAAGTTATTTAAAGTTGAAACATATTTTGGAGTATTTTTCTGCATTAACAATGTTTTTAGAATAGCGCCCGGTTCATACTCATTCCCGTTTATTGTTTTGATTTGCCTTATTTTGTTTTATGGTATATCAACCTCAATGGGTTATTTAATGCCGACGAGATTTTTAGGATAGCTTTGTAAGAAATCAGTTTGTAGATCAGGTTTCTTTGACGTATTATCGTAAAGAGAGTTTTTATCGAAATCCGAATGTATTGCTGGTATCTTCACTATACAATCCATTTTTATACTTTCATAGTGTTTTGACCCCAGTTTGGGGGTTAACTCTTTGCCCATAGCTGGGATCTTAACAGGGGTTACCACTCCGGGTCAGGGTGGACAGGGGAACAACAGCAACTAAGAGGTTGTTCCACGTTTAACAAAACCTCCCGATCAGAAGCCTTGCTGCCGGATGTAGTTTATCGTCATACCTAGGATACTCCCGTTCATTGAACAGGAGTGGAAGTTTCCTGTTTCCCTTTTTTTTCTTATTTCGAATTGGGTTTCCGGTTGCTTCTAAAGTCTTCTCCTTATTTTTCGTTCTCAGTATCCATTTGCGTCTTAGTGACATTATCACCTTACTTGGAGTGATTAAACAAACAAAACAACAACAAAAATCCATTTAAATTCTTTAAAGATACAGCGCCTACTATTTAACTCATAGCTGGTGGGAGCAGATGGATACATATCTTGTCAAATTGTATTTCTGCGAAAGTGAATGAAACAAATCCGACTGTAATTCGAACTCGGCCATCCTGATTCGCATTCCTAGCCTCTGTCCGTTACACCGCCTGCTATTTAAGAATAATTAAGCTAGACTAGTTTGATATCCAGCCGCTTGTGGCAGGATCCCACCTGATCGTTGCTTTTTTTTACAATGAGAGTCACCCTTTACAAGGCCTGGGGGCCACTCGAGGTAGAGGGTTACGTTGTATCGGTGAAGGAGGTAACGATTAACGGTAGCCTTGAATAGGTTAAGATTGTAGTAATCGGGGAAAGATCCTCTTGGGAGTTTGTCCCACAGGGCAGTGGTTCGCAGGATGAAGCTGTTCGAGTGGAACTTACCGATGGAATACGGGGGTAATGTGGGTGGTTTGATATTATGGAAGTGGCATAGTGTGTTTTTTGCCATAAAGGTTTGCCTTGGTGGGACCTAGGAATATAGTCCATCTGAGCACTATCCATGAAAGTAGCGGTTGAGCAGAGAGAGGTTTGCCACACCCCGCCCGTGGGAGAGGGGTTTGAAGGCTGGAGAATAATTCGCTCGTTCCACTTTTGATGGAGAAAGATCAAGTTTTAAAATCGGATATTTAAAGCGCGCAACCTTCAATCAAGACAAATTAGTGATCGGTAATCTCATGTTCTTGTCAGTAATTTTTCTTGTCTTTAAATCTGTGATATCCAACTTGTCTAAATCATTTCCTGTTCTTTTGCTGTAAGTATTTCATCTATATACCCATCACTTATACGTTTATCTATTTAAACCAGAATGTTCGTTTTTCTATGTTTCTCTCTCTTTAACTTTCAGTTATATTTCACTTCTCTTGTCTTTCTTTCTCTCTCTCTCTCTCTCTCTCTCTCTCTCTCTACATATGACAAATGTATATTTTTGAATAAGTTTTATGGGCAGAGAGACGAACAAAAATATATAAAAGAACTTTACGGTCCAGGGAGAATGGAAAGTGATTACATTTTTAGTTGTGGAATGGATTTGTGTCTGTCTGCCTGAATTCATCTCTTGCCATACATTGGAATCAGCACTGAAGCGTAAAACTTTCTCAAAGTAAAAGGGGAAAAAAGTATAAACAAGAAAACAAATGCTGTAGCAAAGAATATATAATTATATACATATATAAATATGTAAATATATTATGCGTATGTATGAGATCATACGCATACAGAAACACGTAATTTGTTTTTCGCACACTCATAGGTAATGGTGTATAAATCTACATAGGAATACATACAAACATACATACATTTATTCACAGACTCACACACACATACATATATATATATATGGGGAATATGATATACAGTTTTTTTGCTAAGCAGTTGGTTTACAAAGTGGTAAAAATCTGTTTTTATATATATATATATATATATATATATATATATATATATATATATATATTGAATGACAAAGTGAATATATATATATATATATATATATATATATATATATATATATATATATAAATATTATAATTGTGTTTGTCCGGCCTTTGGTTAGTTTGCACAACCGTTATGCCCTGCCAATACTTCATAAATAATCGATTATTCTATTTTGATCTCATGGAAAGAGGAGAAAAAGGCCTTTACTTGGTTTCATTGAGAAAAAGAAAGAAAGAAAGAAAGAAAGAAAGAAAGAGAGAAAGAAAGATAGAAGTGTTTAACATCCCCATCCAATATCTAATAAATAATGTACTATTCTGTTTTGATCGCGTAGAAAGAGGAGAAAAGACACTACTTGGTAAGAGAAAGAAAGAAAGAAAGATAGAAGTGTTTAACGTCTCCTGCCAATACTTCATAAATAATGGATGATTCCGTTTTGATTGCGTGGAAAAGAGAGAAGACACTACTTGGTTTCAGTAAAAGAAAGAAAGAAAGAAAGAAAGAAGGAAGGATAGAAAGAAAAAAGAAAGAACGAAAGAAAGAAAGAAAAATAGAAATATTTAACGACCGTTTCAGTGAAATGGAGAAAAAATTGTTATTTTAAATATTTTTATTTGTACCCCCTTACTTCTTAAAATAACGATCGGCATTCATATTTATGATTATTATTGCAATATTTTGTTAAAGTTGTTACGCTCAAATCTTTAACGATGCGATCTGGGGAATTTCTACGGATATTTTATTGCCGTAGAACTCGCTATGAATTTATCCAATCATTAACTAAAAAATAAAGATTCATCAGAAAATTCAAATAGGAAAACTGAAATTTCACAGTTATTTCAAGTACACTTATGAATTCGCCAGGGTAATATGTATGTACACATGTAGTAAGACATTTTTTATGCTTATACATTCTTTTTTTTATAGATACAAATATTTAAGTAAATACTCTGTTTATAATAAACAGTATTCCCGACATTTAACGGCCTGAATGTCCGAGAAATTTTCATAGAAAATATGTAACCTCCGACAGAAATCGAACCTGTATCCTACACGGAACCATCATATAAACTGACGTGCTTTACCGTTTCAGCCACAAAGGAGCGTTTCGGTTAGCACGGTCGATTTTACTGTTTTTAAACCACAATTCTCCATGATTCTCTCTCGTACATTCATGTCTGCTCGATGCGTATCCAAATGTAAACAAATGACGTCACACATTTGGAATGAACAAAGTCCGACAATTATGAAGAGAAAATCATGGAGAATTGTACTCACTTAGTGTACTTACCCAAATGATGATCGAGCCGCGAATCATTCCTCACACACACACACACAAACACACACCCTATATATATATATATATATACATATATATATATATGTGTGTGTGTGTGTGTGTGTGAGAGAGAGAGAGAGAGAGAGAGAGAGAGAGAAAGTGAGAGGGAATGGAAAAGAAGCTGTAAGCAATATTAGAAAGAAAAAAAAAAGAACAGACGAAAGGAAAATATGTAAGTAGGTATTTATTTGCACGATGTATATTTATAATGCATAGGACCCAATTTAAAAATGCACAAGAGCGAACATGCATTTAAAGATACTTAAACAATGGCATATAAATGCTCATCGATGTCAGGGGTTTTTAGCTCGTCAGCGGAGTTACAGTGTGATGCCAAAATGGCGGAAAAGAACCAGTTTCCTTTTAACCTCCCTTATTCATAGGTCTTTTCTTTCTCTTGGAAGTTTAATATTCAAACTATATTTATATTTGTATTGGCGCGCATGACCATACCATGTTGTCTAAGCTTGTTTAATTCTGGCACAAGGCTACGAATATAGAGAATAACAAATGAGACCTAACCGACAATAGTAGTAATAGGTAACACTCAACAGTGCTCCTCGATGACGAGATATTGACATTGCCACACTAGCCGGGCAACCCAGTCATGGGTGTCGGACAATTTCTGCGACCACATCGCCCCTTTACACCTGGCCACCTAATTCCCCAGACTCTCTCTCTCTCTCTCTCTACATATATATATATATATATATATATATATATATATATAGCCATGTTGTGACGAAGTAAATGGTTAAAGAAAAAAAGAAATAACAAAACAAGTGTTGCAGATATATCATATATTAAACAGTAAGTACATCAGAAGAGTATTACACTAGTGAGTGTGTGTCGGTTGACCCAGTGTTCAATCTATTCGACTGTTCCTCCAAGGCCTTCTCTCCTACTAATCTTATAGTAGGCGGAAGAGTCCAACATAACTCTTTAGAGGGAGGATACCACAACAAGCCAGAAGATTGTATTGAAGCCTGAAATCGATTTTCGTCACTCGGTGTCTACCTTAGTATCCACTTTTAGAATTTTAAAATTTCACACCCGACCCACCCCTTATATTGAGAAATTTTACCCAAAAGTATAGCATACCTTCATTTTATATTTTTATCATACACTGGGTATAGCAGAAAAATTGTCCAAATCATGTAACAGCATGAGATAATTGTCCATCCCACAAAATGTTTAATATCGAAAAATCACTAAACAAATTGAGTTTCTTTGTCCAGGCTTTCAGAAAAGACGTTTAGCCATCTTGACACCATTTGACGTAAGAATCATTGAAAACCACTTTGAGTTATTCAGATAGAAAGAGAACAGGCTGAAATCATCTTGTCAGCCCCACTATGTCTTCACAACTGAGCAATGGTGAGAGGAAAAAGATCATTCAGGTTTTCACTAATGGTACCAACATTTATACTCTGGCTTCTGTCTTCAAAGTCCATTCA